>SJYA01001565.1:346474-738356 GCA_006410615.1 Neotragus moschatus | reverse complement strand
GGCATAGTCAATAAAACAGAAATATATGTTTTTCTGGAACTATCTTGCTTTTTCCATGATCCAGTTGATGTTGGGAATTTGATATCTGGTTCCTCTGCCTTTTCTAAAACCAGCTTGAACATCTGGAAGTTCACAGTTCACATATTGCTGAAGCCTGGCTTGGAGAATTTTGAGCATGACTTTACTAGCGTGTGAGATGAGTGCAATTGTGCAGTAGTTTGAGCATTCTTTGGCATCACCTTTCTTTGGGATTGGACTGAAAACTGATCTTTTCCAGTCCTGTGGCCACTGCTGAGTTTTCCAAATTTGCTGGCATATTGAGTGCAGCACTTTCACAGCATCATCTTTCAGGAATTGAAAGAGCTCAACTGGAATTTCATCACCTCCACTAGCTTTGTTCATAGTGATGCTTCCTAAGGCCCACTTGACTTCACATTTCAGGATGTCTGGCTCTAGGTGAGTGATATAAGGCCACCCAATTAGGGGAGCATGGGATGGCAGAGAGTTGGTCACCACTGAACACACATGCCAGTGTTACATAATTCCTGGTTCAAGGGTCTTTCTACTATATCAGGCTGGATTTTGTATATTATAGTCAGGTACAGCACTGGATATTTTTAATTTATAAAAATTTTGGATGTTACAAAATATCAATTCATGATTCATTCGGTGTCAAAGGCTGTGCACTATGGCCCCATTTTTACTAATTTAAGAGTAATTTTTCCTCTCAGAGTCCAGTAGGTCCATTGATTTCAAAACATAAGATAAAAAGACCACAGCCCTGGCCCCCTACAGTGGAAGATGAACTAAGTGCTGAACAGCCAAGTAATGCTGAGAACATAAAACCCCTGTCACTAACGATTAGGTGAAACTTGCTCTTCTCTGCTCCTTCCTTCTGCTGCTGGCCACTTGTCAGAATCTTTCTGGCCAGGCTGCACTGACTGAGACTGCGTTGCCTGCAGCTCATCCATCTGAGGGTGAATACCCTTAAACCAGAGCCTCCTGGACTCCCATCCCTTGGTGCTAACAGTGTTAGCATCTTCCTCTGCCCCATCTGTGAGACTTAATCCACATCCCTCTTTGAATCTCAGTTTGCTCATGGATAAAATGGCAGCATTCACCCTAGTCTTGCAGTCATACAGTCTATGACTTAAGGGATTGTTATGTTGATAACAGTTCAAACCAGTCCATCCTAAAGGAAATTGGTCCTCAATATTCATTGGAAGGACTGATGCTGACACTGAAATTCTAATACTTTGGCTACCTGCTGCAAACAACTGACCCACTGGAAAATACCCTGATGCTGGGAAAGACTGAAGGTGGGAGGAGAAGGGGGCGACAGAAGATGAGATGACTGGATGGCATCACTGACTCGATGGACTGAGTTTGAGCAAGCTCCAGGAGTTGGTGATGGACAGGGAAGCCTAGCGTGCTACAGTCCATGGCGTTGCAAAGAGTTGGACGTGATTGAGTGACTGAACTGAACCATGTTCGTAAAGGGGAAAGAGGGGGTGAACCCAGGTGGGCTCTTGATATACAGCATATAAGTCCTGATCCTTCTTTCTCTGCCTCTTTCCAGCCAAGCCAGGCAGTCTGTAGGGGTGGAGTCACATACTTGAGTGGGTGGGAGAATGTTTGAGTGAAAAGAAATGCATGATCCCCAGAAACAACTGGAAGGGGCAGGGAATGACAGGCAAAAGTCAGAAAAAGCAGAGATGCTCAGGAACAAAGAAGGAATGACTCAGCCTCATATGAGATAAACACTCTGTGCCTCTTAAGGCACAGGCCCAATCCTAGATTTTATCCTTCCAGGTCAAATGTTAGGGAAGTCACATCCACGCTGGAGGAAATGCTGTCAGTAAGTACTTTGATGCTTTATTGCACTGACTTGGGGCAGCTCTGTAGCAAAGGTTTGCTGTAGTCTACCCAAAGGATGGAGCAGACAGTCAACTATTAAAAACCCCTCTGGAAGACTTGTCCAAATGATACCTCCTCTAGCCCAGCAGTGAGGCACACATATAAATCTGAAACCACTAACTGGAGTTGGACTTACAAACCTTTTTTCAAACTGTTACCAAGCTCAACCAGACACTGTCTACCTCCTCGTCTTATGATTCAGATCCCAAGATGGTACAGTTCTACAGGGAACCCTTCACATTTGTGGTCTGTTTATTTATTATGATAATTTTCTGGCAGGTATCAAGAACAGGTTTTAAAGAAAGAGCGGGAAAAGGACAAGAATCAGGACAGCCTATTCCAAACTGATATAAACACCCATTATGGGCAAAGAGAACACGGAGCTTAAGTGTATGTTACCTATGTGCGCATGAACAACGATAGATGGGGTGGTGTCACGATAGCTCTAGTTAGGGTCCCTAGATCTTACACTATTTTAATCAAGATGACAACCTTAAACAAGTAAAACTACTAACAAAATGTGAGACCCCGTAAGAACAAAAGTCCAGATTCCAGCACTGGGTGACCTACAGAAATTCTATTTTTAGTCTGGAAAACCTCTCTGATGCAATAAACTCCCTCCCAGGCTCACTAGGGGCTTGCAGAGAGCTCTGGCAAGCCTCAGAATTAACAATAACCTTAATAAAAAGGGGAGACTCAATCCAAACCCCAAACACTGCTAACCGCAGAGTTTATACATATGACACAAATCTGGAGCATTTCAGAAGGTCTGATGAACTGGATCGCTGGTGAGGATAAGACAAGAGTTCCCACCTGTGCTTCCAAGTAGGTCACACTGAATGACTGCTTGTAGCAACAAAATGTTAATGATCTCTCTCAATCTCAAAACTGGACTATATTTTTAGTGTTCTCTTTTTTTAAAGTCAGGTTTATTGAGGTATAATTTACACAGAGTAAGTTTCACCTTTTTACGAAGCAATTATGTGGGTTAGAAAAAAACTTATAAAATTTGTGGCCACCATCACAATCAAGATATAAAAATGGTTTCATCACGCCTGAAATTCCCTTGTATGCCCCTTTATAATCAACCCCTAACCCTAGCTTCTGATTTTCAAAAATCCAGACTGTATTATAATATAAATTTCAACACTGTTTAGACTTCCCCTTAAATACTTACCGTATATCACTGATCCTAAGACATTACCCCCAACACACACATTCCTAGATCTGAACATTCTCGAATTACGATGTATCTTATACTCAATGGCATTTCACCATTATAACTGAGAAAAAGTTTTCTTTTTAGGAGCATATAAAATAATGATGTGTCATAATCTATAGTACCTTAAAAAACCGATGAAGTATAATATTAAGTTTTCATTGAATACTTACTATGTGCTAAGCATCCTACTGGGCACTAAAAGTACAAATATGAACAACATGGACCATAAGGAACTACCACTCAAGAGGAGAGAGAAGAACAGTCATAATGTGGTCCTGTCTGTAACACAGGGCTATCTACTCACTGGCACTAAATAAAATTACCCACCCTTCTTTCAGACAAAATTCTGCCCCAGTTCATACTGTTTCATGTTCACAGGCAATGAGGAGGGAAGAAGGACCATTCAGTTCCACTCTGCTCATTCCAGGAATGAGTTACGGCGACACCATCTGACAGATCTCCTGGGAACAGTCCAGTGATTTCTTCCCTAATTCGCTGCTGTGGTAGAGAAGGCTCTTCCTAGTGTGCGGCAGCTGCACACCTTTTACGACCACGTCAAAAGACAAGTCACTCCAAATAACCGCTCAATCTGGGGGAGGCAGCCACTCCGAAGCTTTCACACACATGCCTCAAAGTCCCCAGATCGTCCCCTGGACACATTTTAAAGCAGAAAGAAGAGAAGAAAAGTTAGCGTCCTTACCTGGTTCTTGAAAGTGCTCTTCATTTGAGAGAGTTCTAGACAAGATAAGTATTAATGCTTCTTTAAACTGGTCAAAATGCACCTGAAAATAAAGAATTCAAAATAAATTAAAAATGTTTTCCATAGCCTTAAGGAAGCAAACCCATGTACAGGGTTCCAGAACCATTTGTTAGCATCCTGACAGCCCTGAAGGGATGCTAGAACCTGTTTTTGTTCCAGCTTCTTTTCTCTAAAGCACTAACGGGAAAATGAGATGATCATTTTACACACCAGAGTCACCAACACCAGTATCAACATTTGTTCAACTGCGAGGGGGAAAATTACACAGCAAAATCCTCTTTATAAACTCAGAAGAAGATAGGTTCTGAACTCAGTTTCTTTTATTTTTCTGAACAAGACCAGAAGAGAAAGATGTTAGGTTAGACACTAGAAAAAATTTTCCAAGTAAATGACCCTTTTTAACAATGTACCAAAAATGCTTTCATCTCTTAAGATATTCTAGAAGAGAGTAAACCACCTTTCAAGGATGACTTGAAATACACTCTTGCCTCAGGCAAGTAGATGATATTTATCTCCCAAGGCCCCTAATTCTATAAACAAGTAGAAATCAATAGCAACACAAAGGATAAAAGAACCTTGGGAAGCATGTTCCCGAATTCTTAAAAATACAGTTACCTTGACTAAAGTGGGGCAGAACCTGAGTTTTACTTAAGTAAATACTCAGAATTGGTTATTGAAGCTTTATCTAATGTTTTGTGAGTACAATTCTGCACCAATATCCTTATCAGTTTCCTTGGCACATAAGGGAGAGTCCCTCTTCTCTTGGTGTGGTCCACAAACGGGACTGTTGGTATCATTTATAACTTTCATTATTAAAAAGAAGGGGCGGAGGTTTGTACAATTCTTGAAACAAACAAACAAGCTCAGAACTGGGATATTAAAGTAGTAAAATGGTTTTCTTTATAGCCAAGTACATTATTCTACAACTTAAATTCACATGATCTCACCAAGGGGCAGAAGCGAGAGACGGTATTTCTTCTCACCATAATTATAGTTTAATAACATGATACCTATTTATACAGAAGCCCATATGTAAATACAAAGTTGATAAATTCATAATGTGTGCTGCTGTGGGTCTCTTTGGGACATCATTACAAAACATTGCCTAGGAGTTTAAATATAGGTGACAGATAAAAACCACTTCTGAATTAAATGTGGAAAAGCAGCAAACCTCGTTAGTTATCTAAACAATAAAGGAAACAATTCATGTCTTATTCATGCAAATCAATGCAAAAGAGAGGAATCCACTGAGATTCATGTGTCATAAAACTGTATGTGCCTGCAATTCACCACACTCCCCCAAAGGACATGTGCTTTCTCTACCGCATTCATTTTGATTACTTGAAATTGCTTTCTAAATCATATTCCTTTAGATCACACAGACTAAAAGCATATTTATGCAGCCAGAGCAGAAGTCTATTAAGGAAGGGCGGGCATCTGCTAAGGAGCCAGTGAAGGATTAAAAGATCATAGAATTATAAACTGCTCATTAGGTTTCACAGCTGACAAATCACAGAAATACCTGGGAGCGGAAAGAGGGCCAGCTTTTGGCAGTGGCAGATGTGGGTCAGGCACTGTGGCATCCAGCTTCGGTTAACCAGGGGCAAGACCATCTTCCCAACCAGCCAGCTCACAAACATCACATACCCAAGCCCCTCCTACTCAGGGCATCTCCCACACTGGCATCTACTACTTCCTACCAGGATCATGCCTTCCTCTCAGGGTGGGCAGGAGAAGGGTGAGGAGCAAAGGCTCTATATGCCGGAGCCAGCTGGCTAGAGGTTCTGACTCTGGCTCAGCCACTCACCTGCTTCTGTGAAATGGCTCAATTACTAAACCTCTCCAAGCTTTAGTCTGCTCCTCTTGAAAAGTGGGGCTATGGAACAACTAATTTTTATGATTCATTCAGCAGATATTTATTGGGCCACCACTATGTGCCCGGTGTTATCCTAGGCCCTGGTGATAGAGCCTCCATATTCTCAGGAATGGTCACAGGAAGTCAGGCAGGTACTTTGCCAAAAGCACTGCATGTATTTTATGTTATGTGTGCTACCACCTTCCTCATAACAGCTTTAGGGAGATAAAATGAGCATTACATAAAGTGTTTCAAACTTCCTAGCACTCGTGCAGTTCAGTTCAGTCACTCAGTCATGTCCAACTCCTTGCAACCCCATGGGCTGCAGCATACCAGGCTTCACTGTTCATCACCAACTTCCAGAGCTTGGAAGGTACTCAGTAAGTGGTAGTAGCCACTAGCAATAGGACCAGGAATGGGGTGACTGGAAGTATCTTCACCACTTTCACAGAGAAATGGCCCTGTTTTCCAAGCAAAGTGACTGACTATGAGAGCGACCCAGCCAACCAAGTGCAGGGTTGGGTGAGAGCAGGAGCTCCGGGAGCCTGCCCGCCCCAGGGTCTGTGCAGCTGCCCAGCGCCGGAAAAGCAGGTCTGGTCTGCTGTGCTCAGGGACCCCAGCTCCTTGATTCTACTCTCTCTTAGGGAATCAGTGGACATGACCAAATGAAACTGGAGTCCCTCGTTGCCACGGTTAGTTAATGAGTTGAAGAGAAGGAGGCTCCTGTTTCCAAAGGGTGGTTCCTGACTTGAGACTTTCACACCCTTTATACCTGACTCTGTGGGCCTCCACTGGGTCTTCTCAAAGTGGCAGTTTTGATAGAAGTCATTGGAAAGAGCCCTTCAGAATTTTGTCCTAATGTAGTTCAACCCAGTGAGGACTAGCCACACAGATGACTCAAGGGTCTCTGTATCTCAAATTCACTCCCCTACCCACTGTCCCCCCCGCGCTAAATGGGAAAGAGATTCAGTTACTAGAAAGTTATATTAATGCAAGTCCTGGGGGGCATTATTGTAGGTTCATTCTCTCCTGGACATTTAGCCAGCTGACTCTCACAACATCCAGGAGAGACAGGCCCCCATATGTGTACTATTAGTCTGTTTGATAGTGTCCCACAAGTCCCTTCTGTTCTCTATGTCTGTCTTTTGCTCCTGTGATTAGATGAATTTTACTGCCCTATCTCAAGGCAGGCATCGCTAAATTGAAAGGAGAGAGGCTCAGAGATGGCATGTCCTTTCCCAAGGCTGCTGGTCTTGAAGTGACAGAGTACCAGGAGAACGCAGGCCTTCTGCCTGAACTCATCAAAGTCCAGCCCCTTGCCTGTCCCAGCCCCACCCTCACTCCTGGTCTGACCTCTCAGGGAAATCCCTCTGTTGCTCCAGGTCACATCAGCTTTACACAGTGTCACCAGGTGTAAAGCCGGACACTGAGGCTTCAGGACACGAAGCCTCTCCTGAAGGACACGAAGGCAAGAGTATACATAACCTTTGTCCTCAAGTGGTTTACCAGCTACAGTCCAGATCGGGGGTGGGGGGAGGGCGGGGGAGACAAGGGAAGAAAGTCGATTAGCAACTACAAGGCTGAAACTGGCAACGTTTTGAGACACAAAAAAATGAAAAAATAATTCCACTATATGTGCGTGATTTTATATATATATAAATATATGTATTATCTATCTATCCATCTCACAACTTCTTTACCCTTGGACATCTAGGTTACTTCCATGTCCTGGTTATCGGAACAGTGCTGCAGTGAACACTGGGGTACCTGTGTCTTCTTGAATGATGGTTTTCTCAGGGTATATGCCCAGTGGTGGGATTGCTGGGTCATATAGTAGTTTTATTCCTAGTTTTTAAAGGAATCTCCAGCCATAATCATGGCTGTTATCAATTTACATCCCCACCCAGAGTGCAAAAGTGTTCCCTTTTTATTCAACCATAAAAAGGAACAAAAATGTGAATCAGTTGAACTGAGGTGGATGAACCTAGAGCCTGTTATACAGAATGAAGTTAGAAAGAGAAAAGCAAATATTGTATATTAACACATACATGTGGAATCTAGAAAAATGGTACTGATGAACCTATTTGCAGGGCAGGAATAGAGACGCAGATATATAGAACAGACTTGTAGGCATAGTTGGGGGGAAAAGAGGCTGGGACAAATTGAGAAAGCAACATTGACATATATACTGTGTAAAATAGCTCATGGGAAGCTGCTATACAACACTGGGTGCCCAGACTGGCACCCTGGGATGACCTAGAGGTGTGGGATGGAAGGATAGAGGGAGGCTCAAGAGGAAGGGGATAGACATATAGCTATGACTGATTCATGTTGCTGTATGGCAGACACCAACACAACACTGTAAAGCAATTATCCTCCAATTAAACAAACAAACAAACACTCAGCAGCTCTAAAAAAACAAAAAAGCTGGTAGGGGGCTTTGATAAAAGAGTATGTCCTAGTAGGCCAACAGGGAAAAGGATAGTTTTTTGACATCTGACTTCTCCAAGATATTCACAGGCAGAGATTAAAAGTTTCCAAAATGGACTTAGGATGTATTAAATTAGCTAAATTTTAGAAGGAAAAAAGTTTATAAAAGACTAAACATGATTATTAACTCAGGGGTTCTTCATAATCCAACACTGTCTGCCTGGGTAACCTCTTCTTCCTCCATAAGAACCTATAGATCTGAAACAAGTACCCGGCAGGCTGATCAAAATAACTGGAGCAGCTCTAAGTCTTAAATTGATCTTTATTTTCCTTCTTGTAAGGACAGAGACATTGGATCCTCTGCCATAAACAGCAGTAAATTCCACATCTTTCAAGAGAGTTCTCTAATAGAGACAGGTCACTGCTATATTTCATCGGTGCTCACGATTACTGATTGGGCAGAAAAGGCCCTCAGGGCACAACTCAGAACCAAAAAAACGTGAACAAACACCCTCTATTGTGAAGAAATGCACAGCCAAGGGCTGACTCAGTTCAGTCCCTGAAATTTTTAAGTACCATTTTTATCCTCCCAGGGAGCTTTACTATTGTTTTCTGTTAAAATTTAGAAGTCTTCAGAAATATTCAATGTAATTAAATCTCACACAGTAACCAGCTTTGATATCCATGCATACCTTGGTAGGTACCCCTTCATTTGAATAATAACTGCTGCCATTCATTTTTCAGGCATCCCTATACCTTGTATGCCTCAAAGGGCAGTTTGCAGCAATGGGAAAGTTACCTGACTAACTAAAAACACACATGACATTCAAGCTAAATTAACAGGAAGACTAGTCAAGTCTGATATTTTCTGTCATGTGTCACCAATGCGTAATAGAAATTTACTTCATCTTTCTACCTTTCCAAATTTCATAGGAATGCTTTTTGAGAAACACAATTTGCCTCTCTGAAAAAAAGAATTTAAGCATGGCATAATAAACAGATGCTATTTCAAACCACACACACAAAACCCTGCAACAGGAAACAGAAGGAGGAACTTAAATTGCATGAAATCATCTCGTGCAATCATGGAGATCAGATGCACACAGGTTTCCCCATGTGAGCAGGCAGCACTTCAAACAGACCCAAGATGAGAGGGCTTAAGCCAGCATTCAACATAGAGCACTTATTGGACCAAAGGTCTATGTAACTCTCATCACACTTAGGAAGTTTGCATCTATTAATACAAGGAGAAATCAAAGAAAGGATTTTCAAAGCGTTAAATGTTAGCTGAAATGGGCATAGAAATACCACTGACAGCATTATGAAAAGAGAAATGACACAGAAGAACAAAGAGACCTGGTTTCATAATGAAAGATTCAGTTACAAAAGATTTTCTTCTAAATACTGAATTTGGGTTATTGCAGCTTAAAAGTCATTTACTGAAAACAACATGGAGAGAGGCCAAGGCCATTTTCAAAGGTGGGTTTGTAAAGCCTAAAGCAACCATATAAAGTTGTACTCCAAGACAGTTCCAAGGAGTTCTGCCCACAGATGGAAATAGATACAAACCACTGCCACTCAAGAGAGTTGCTAGTGATTCCATTCTCCACCTGAACGAGCTTTCTCAGAAAACCATTCCCGGGAACTCATCATATATCAAAAACCTACTCTCAGTGTATAAGGGATAGAGGAAGGAAGTGTACGGAGAGAGACATAGGACACAGTAGTTACCTACTTGCCTGGCTCCAAAATAAGCTTCTGACACATACAATATAAGGCAACTTCATCACAATCTAATAAGGAGAATATTATTTTTTTCATTATACAGATGAAGAAACTGAGGCTCAAAGTATTTAAGATAACAGGTATACATGGCTAAAAAGCAGCAGGAATCAGTTCCTGAATTCAGGTCTGATTCAAAGACTGCTTCTACAGTATATGGTCTCCACGTGGTGGGTGTGAGGGTGAGGGGTGGGAGGTGGAGGTCATGAGAGGTAGAAGGTGGGGAGTGAGGGATGGGGAGTAGGGGGTGAGGGCGAGTTGCAGAGGATGGAGGATGAGATCCATATTTGTATATGTGCAGTCTGAGGAGAGATGCATTCAAACTCAGGGACTGGAAAATCTGGGTTCCCATCTCAGCGCTGCTTCAAATGAGTTGCCTGACCTTGGACAAGTCATCATCCTTTTCCCAAGTTCTGGGTTCTAGGTTTCTCTGTCATACAGATGGACACTGAAGTGTAAACTCTGTGCTGGACACTGAAGAACTTTCAGTCCCCTCCATCCAAACAAGAAGCTACTCATAAAAGTATAAACAGAATACTGTGGAAGCCTAATGGCCATTCCTGATCATCTCACTATTTTCTCTGCTGAGACTGACGGCCTTCCTGAAATAGAGTAGGTAGAAAAGACCAGCTTTGGGCACTTGCTCCGGCCTCTTGTTGAGAATGGAAGGTCTTTCCAATGGGCTTTTTTGTTCTTACTTTATGCCGGATTAATGCCTCGCGAGGGTCACAGTACACAATACCAAAGGCAATTTTGCTCTGAGGGTGATAAGAAAGTATTAATAAAGAAAAGTAGCAAGTCTTGTAATCTCTTAATCAGGTCTTCTTGTCTATAAATGTGAATTATAGATCCTTAGGAGTTTAAATCAACCCCAGATGACATGGTTGTAAAGGAATGGAGTGATGGTTTACATAGAGTCATAAGACCAAAATAGAACGAGAAAATATCCCTCAGAAGTACAAATTATCCCCACCAGAAAGTACTGCCGTACTTCTGATCCACTTTTCAAATGGGTAAAACATGTATTGTGCTTGTTGTTCAGTCACTAAGTTGTGTCTGACTTTTTGCGACCCCATGGACTGCAGCATGCCAAGCTCCTCCATCCTTCACTATCTCCTGGAGTTTGCTCAAATTCATGTCTGTTGAGTCGGTGATGCTATCTAACCATCTCATCCTCTGCCACCTTCAGTGAAAGAAATCTTAAAAAGCTTAATGAAGTGGGAACAAACAAACCAGCAGATCACCATATAAAATTAAACATGATGTTTATAAAAGAACTCCAAGCACTTGAAAATGAAAAGTGGGGAAACTGGGTGGAATTATATATTTGTACAGTTTTCAAATTTTAATACAAAAATTCCAAAGTGCCTTTGATGACCAAAGCCCACATACGTTTGGTACTCTTTGGAAACCATGGGTAAGTCCTGCTACCATATGGTTTGTTCTGATTCTAGAGAGTGTCAAGGCTGTGAGATGTTAATTCTTTATGATCCAGATTCATATTAAAGAGGACATCAGGGAAACTCAGGAGGCAGCTTTGTCTTAAAGTTAAAATGTTCCATGAGGAAAAGAAAATGTATTTTTAAAACTGGAACTAACTAAAGGTTTCAACAAAAGCAAAGTAAACTATCATCTTTATGTTCTGATTTCTAATAAAGGAGGTAGATAGGTACGTGGAAACTCTTCATTTAAAAGACAATAAACAGGAAGCACCTACAACTAGAATCAACTGTTTAGATGAAAACTTGGTTTAATAAGTGAGCTAATATGGTTCTCTTTCTTAAATGTTTGTAGCACTTACTCCCAGTACTATTCATCTACCAGGAATGTTACCTAATCAGTCTATAAGTTCCTCAGTATCTTGAGGGGTCTGACTCGCCTGACTGGTGCTTACCTGATAACAAAGATACAAGTAGAACTCTTTTGATAATCTAGTAGGAAACATCTACCAGCAATGTCCTCTTTCCTTTAAGTTAGTGATTCACAATCTCTGGGCATTTCAAACACTTGCAAGATAACTACCAAGTGCGCACATGCTAAGTTGCTTCAGTCATGGATGACTCTTTGTGACCTTACGGACCATAGCCTGCTAGGCTCCTCTGTCCATGGGATTCTCCAGGCAAGAATACTGGAGTGGGTTGCCACTTCCTCCTCCTGGGGATAGTCCCAACCCAGGGATTGAACCTATGTCCCTTGGGTCTCCTGGATTGGCAGGCAGATTCTTTACCACAAGTGCCACCTGTGAAGCCCACCCACCCTGGTCAGGGGAATATGATTTCAAGTCTTTGCAAGAGCAAAGAGGGCAATCTGAGGGCCAGTTAATAAAATATATAAAAATGGCAAGTTGATTTAAGTTAGTTTCCTTAATAACTCTCAAAAGAAACCTTAGGCTTAAAAAAAAAGAATAAGAAGTTACAAAAGATGGATCTTAAGATAAAAAATAAACAGATAATATTCATATTCTTAGGTGAGGGGGGAAATGCTTTTTTTTTTTTTTATCATATTTCTTTTTCAAGAAAAAAGATTAACTCAGCCTAATTCCAAAGGAGGTAAAATTTATTTATTTTGTTTTGTTTAAAAATTATACTTGGAATTCTCTGGCAATTCAGTGGGGAGGACTTTGCACTTTCATTGTCAAGAGCCTGGGTTCAATCCCTGATCAGGATACTAAGATCCTGCAAGTCAGGCAGTGGAGCCAAAAAAAAGGGGGGGGGGGGGGAGTAAATGCATCAGTTCTTTAAAAAAGAAATTATATTTGTGATGATATAAAAGACAAAATTAAAACCATGAGCATGCAGGAAGCTGATGGATATTAATGTACTCAAAAGCCAATTTAATGGAGAAGTTTACAATAAACATAAGTTGCACCCATACCAAAAAGCCATTAGAATGCTGATATATGGGACTCATATAATACATATTTGTCAAATTAATGAATAGATAAATATACTTAGGTTTGTCATGCTATTATTCTCTCTCCATTTTTATTAAGCCAAACTGCTAACTGTGACAAATTTTTCTATAAATGCCATCTAAAGAGAGGGAAGATGCTGGTATTAGAAACAATTGATAATTTTATAATTCTACAACTTATGATCCGTATTTAATATATCATTGTGGTAGAACTTAGAATTCTCCACTGAAGTCTACGGAATTTTTTTCCTTACAGTTTAAAATTGTAGACCATATAGAGTATCTTAACAGCATATGGCGCAGTTTATGTGATCATCTGAGAATAATTCAGTTTCATAAAAAATGCAAATTTAACAGTAGTGCATTAATTCATGCCAACTCTGCTCTCAAGACAAGCACCAGGGACCTTCTCTGTGAAATCAATATGCATACATCTATTTAACTTTTATCACTGGATAAGTAAATATCACGCTATAGACCACTTAGGTATTCATTATTCACAGGCCAAGAGCAAATTTAAAAGTGGGCTGGTAGTGTCAAGTTGCTAATGAATCAATCAATAACTGGTCCACTGTGCTAGTCTGCCAAGTGAGGGCAAAGATGCACAACACTGGAGAGTGGGCTGTCAGTCGCTGCCAAGGAGCAACCTGTTTACAGCAGAGGGCTCTGTGTTTCACTGGCTCTCAAGGAAACCTGAAGTCACACTCTGTCTTCTCTGCCTTTAATAAGCATGATCCTATCCCTCAGATATGAAAGGACTCAGATCCCTAAGAACCACAGTGGCAAATGAGATTCTGTTGGCTTCCGATAGTGTCTGAGATGGAGAAAGAACAAGAAAACTGTTGAATGCCTTACACGATGAGGAGCAAATGGTTTAATTCTCAAAGCTCCCATTTTGGTTGCTTTCAAAGCAAGATTTTTGCCCCCCCCCCCTTTTTTTAGGGATCACATGTATTTATAAGCAGCTAATCCTCCCCCAAAGTTACCAAAAATGGTTTCACTTTTGCAAAAATCTCTTACTTTCTTTAAAGTATGAGCCCCGTGGGATGCCACCTTCATGGTGGCAGAGCCCTGCTAAATGCCACCTTCATGGTGCCAAGCCCCCAAGAACATCATCCCCTGTACATTAACTTCAGGATGCTCACCACTCTTATTTCCCATCACAGAGTGCCAACACACTGCCCTGTGTCTGAGGTACCTGCCCAATGTTTCAGTTAAGAGACAGTGAAAATGAAATGAAGAAAAGGAAGTCTGGTCACTAGAATAAAGCTGAGCTTCACAGTTGCCTCCTCGATTTACACCCTGTGATTAAAAACAAACATCTACAAAGTGTCGGCAGTGGCAGCAACAGAGCTCAAAAAGTACTGCCCATTTTTCCTTCTTATCCATTCAAAAATCCAATAGCAAGATTCAACCCAAAGCCAAACAAATGATGCTTTCAATTTTAATTATGAGAATCGAAGACACTAGCAGGTCACGACATCCTTCCCACTAATAGCGAGAGGAACCGCTTTCATCTCTTACTCATCTCTGTGACCTGATCTACAGGAAGAACATGACTATTTGTTTTCATAGGTAAAACTTAACATCAGCACACATGCACATCCCTGCTGGAAGCAAGTCGTGCTGGGTTTTAAATGAATCTGCACAGTATTTATTTACCCTCCTGTCTTATTTCCTGGGTGAAAGGTTTAATTAATGCTTTATCCTACAGTCTTCATAAGAAATAGCTTTATGTTTATAGTTTATAAACGTCCTAGTGAGCTGCTCTTCCTGGGAAGGCAGTTTTCTCACTGTAAGTTCCTTCACTTCAATGGAAATCTCAGCCCCCTCCGCTGATGAGTGTGGAGTCCATAAAACGCATCACAAAGAGTTGGAAAACATCCTCGGTACCTTCTTCTCTTCTCATCTAAGATGCTCAGTGTACACTGTCACTCCAGAGCACAAATGAGAGCAGGCCCTGGTCACCGCGGCAAACTGCACTGCTGTGTCGCTTCCCTTACATCCCATCTCCCACCCCCCGCTGTTTATCAGGTTAACAGCAAAGAGCACACAGGCTAGAATGTTAGAAACAAGCTGCAGCGCCTGTGGTTTGCGCCACCCTCCCCCAACCCCACAGCACAGAAACCGCACCCACTTCCCACCGCCTGCCTCTCTGCGGGCCTTACCCGGCCCAGGAGGTTGTCCTGAAGCAGCGTCTCCTGCAGCACTGGGGCCACCTCCTCCAAGCTCAACATGTGGCAGAGGTCGGTGAGTTCCTCCTGCCCCAGGGACCCGGTGCCCGTCGTGTCAAAACTGTCAAACAGCTCCTTGAGTCGGGCCTCATGCTGGTCCTGCTCTGCCTCATCCATCCCATCGCCCGCAGCGCCCACCTGTGCAGGACAGAGACAAGGCCTGGTCATGGCAGTGCTGGAGTCCTGCCGCCCCTTGCATGCAGCCCCCACGCTTGCCAGTCCCTTGAGAACGCTGAGTGTGTCCTGGGCCCCTCGTTTTGATCGGGGCCTTGTAAGGGTCAGTGGCGGGGGGGTGGGGGAGATAACACTGCACACCTCCCAGGGAAGCCTTTGGGCCTCCAGGACCCAGTCCAGGCCAGGGGGGCTCCCACACACACTCACATCAGGTGCATACCCACGAGGTTGGGTCCTGGTGGGGTCACCAGAAGGAAGGAGTCTCCCGGGCAGAAAGGTGCCTTTCTCTCCTGCCCAGCCTCAGGCAGGCAGCCAATGTGTCAAACTCAAGACTGAAAGTGGTCAGGACTCAGAGAAGGTGAAAACCCACTCCTGCCATCCAGCCCTTCCAAATAAGTGATTGTTAGTGACAACAGATGGCAGGACCCGAGCATCCATGCAATACAGGAAGCTCTAGAAGACCTGCCAGATGTTGCAATCTGCCAAACTGTTTCATTTTTCTCCGGCCAGCCTAGCTGCCCCTCTTTGTAGTCAGACCGGAGGGCTGCAGCAAAGAGGCACTGGGTGAACATGTCTGATACAAAACCACCCCTCTTTACATGAGACCAAATGCCTCTTACATGAGCTCCTCAAAAAATGGCAACTCAATTAACTTCACTGCTGCAATTACGTGTGGTGTGACAGGAAGAGTATTCCCTGAAGCTTGCTTAGCCCCAGGGAGCTTTAGGTAAGGCCTAGCTGCCTAGAGAAAGAGGAAAACACCACTTCAGCCTTTTAGAAAGACAGTAAGATCTGAAAGAACCACAGACCACTTGTGAATCGTGCAGAATCTTGGGACCCTCTACAATCTAGTCCACTGAACCTCTGTACTCCTGGGGAAGAGGTCTTCCATCTCTCGGACCCACCCCAACCCCAGCCCTTCCATTTTTCCATCTTTCACAGGATTCATGAAAACACAGAGTTATCAATAACTCTCAGAATCATTTTTGTTAAAATATATATCGTAAAATTCTAGGTCCCTTCCAGTTGAAGAACAAAATTT
Organism: Neotragus moschatus; assembly: GCA_006410615.1. Taxonomy (NCBI): domain Eukaryota; kingdom Metazoa; phylum Chordata; class Mammalia; order Artiodactyla; family Bovidae; genus Neotragus; species Neotragus moschatus. The sequence continues at coordinate 722,027 of SJYA01001565.1, read as the reverse complement.
GGTGTTTTGCTTGCATAATCATTCACTTATATTGTGTTGGGATTTCCAATGAAAGCCTGAAACATTTGCATCTGAAGGTACCTTCACCATGATGCAATGGAAGCCAAGCATGACAGACATATATACCCTTGAGAGGGTGACCTCAGCCATCTCAAACACGACTTGCAGCATTAGCCCTTGACTATAAAAAACAGCACCCTAATAAATAAATAAATAAATATTTATCTTGCCAATATAATTTTTCTTGGGATAGAAAAGATAACATGGAATCCACTCTATTAACAGAGTTCTGAGTGTGCGGTACCGTATTGTTCACTATATATGCACTGTTATACAGCAGTTCTCTAGAACTTTTCCATCTTGCATGACCGAAACTCCACACTCACTCCCCAGTAACCCTCCATTTCTACTCTACTAGCCCGTGGCACACCAATATTCTACTTTTAAAAGCACACATTTAAGTAAACCAAGTCCTGGATCAGAAAACTGTAACTTAGAGGTGATGTTATAGGGCAGATCTTTACAATCACGGGGACCACACACATTAAGATGTTGCACACAGCCAGATCTGAAAATAAGCCTTCCAGAACACATCAGTGCTGCTCTAGGCTGAGTTGCCTTCTTTCCTCAGACAACTGTTCAAAACATGACAAGCTAACACAGAGCGAACAACTATCCCAAGGGTCTCAGAAGAACTGAGTGAACTCAGAAGATGGATCAAACAGCTAGGCTGCTCATTAAAGGGATAGAGACAATGTTCTGCTCCAGGCTCCTGGTCTCCAAGGTCTCCTCTCCTAATTATCAGTTTCTCTATTATGGTGCTGCTAGCTCTGGCTGCCTTCCCAGGGTTGGTCTGTTGGCTTAACTAATCACCACGTAAATGTTTACAAAATAACTTGAGAGTGTGACATAAACATCAAAACACCAGAAAGGAACAACCAAGGTGCTAGGCAAAGCTATAACCCACTCCAGTATTCTTGCCTGGAAAATCCCATGGACAGAGGAGCCTTGCGGACTACAGTCCATGGGGCTGCAAAAGAGTTGAACGCAACTGAGCACAAAAGTTAGGAATTTAGACAATGCCAAGGCTTGGCTAAGGAAATTCACTTAGCGTCTGCCCACCTCATCATCAACTAAGATCTGTTGAAAATCCCCAAGATGCTCTGGGATTTTCAAGGTTGTCACAGCTCTCAGACTTAGTCTCTGAGTTTTACAGTCCCCTGGGCTAGAATTTTTTTTTAATTTATTATTTTTAGTTTTTTGGCTAGCTCTTTTTTTATCCCAAGAAAAGTTATATTGGCAAGATATACTGTTTTTTTTTTTAAGGTGCTGCTTTCTATAGTCGAGGGCCTAGTTCTCGTGGCATGTGGGATCTCAGTTCCCCAAGCAGGGATTGAACCCAAGAGCCCTGCAGTAGAAGTGTGGAGTCTTAACCACTCAACTGCCAGGGGAGTCCCTAGGCTAGAATCTGATCAACTTCATAAAAGTTAGACTATTCTGCTTCTTCCTGATTTTGCATATTTTTTTAAAATGCAGAAGTGAAAGAACTCTAACACTTCCCCTTTTAAAAATTACTTTTAAGGGGTGGAAACGTCCATCTAAACCAATGAAAGAGGACCATAAAAATCACAACAGTTATGTGTATCTGAGTTTATTCACCCATTGGCAACTGTAACCATATTTGTTTTCTAGTCTGTGAGTCTGTTTTGTAAATAAATTCATTTGTACTTCAATTTAAAAAGAAAAAACACCTCACAATGTACTAAGAAGTCTCAATCTTATCCATGGCTTTGAACCTGATAAACTATCACATCCTGCTCTTTACAAGGTCATTGGATTTTCACTAATTCAAACCTTTCATCTCATAGCAATTTTCCTTTTTTATCTCTTTATTTCATCTCCCTCCTTCCCAAGAACTGTGCTCAGTAAAACAGTCTTTTGACTTAACAGGAAAAACAGCTCTACCCCTGTTGAACAAATGATCATATGGAAACATCCAAAAGATCTTACATATGGTGACAAGTTGTCAGTACTCTTCTGGCACAAAAGGCGTTTTTACTAATTGATATTATTCCCCAAATGTTCATCAGTTATTTCATGTGCAAGAATTATTTTTCTCCTCATTTGGCAGAATTTTCTTTAACAGCAACGTCCATGATTTCAGTTTCTTTTCTAGCTTCCCAATGGTTGGTACAGTCTATTTTTCATACCAAGAACTCAGTAAACGTCATGGAGTTAGTATACGAGATACCTTGCAAGGAAACTTACCCTGAATGAACATTACAGAAATGAGCATACGAAGACTTTGAAACACCCATTTCTTCCACAAGAAGACAAACCAAGCATAAGTTGAAGGCAAGCACTCGCTGTCAAACTGTGCCATGGAGACCATCTTAAGTTTGATTCTACAAGTTAGTAATTAAGGATTCACAAACTTCAGCTGAATTTTGTTGTTGTTACAGGATATGATTTTGGAGGAAAATCTGTACTAAAATACTTTCCCAAGCTCCCTTGTCTAGAGAATGAGAATAATAATACGCACCTGGAAGGTTGTTTTGAGTGTTAAATATGGCAAGCAAGAGCAGCTAATCCCAGAGGAAATTGGTACAAGAGGGTAACTGAGAAAACAATCAAGAAAATACCTGCAATTTACAAAGGAGAGGTAAACTGAAGAGGGGTAACTTATATACATCAACTGGCCATAGTCCTGCCTTCCAAAAATCAAAACGAGCTGTGGAATACCCTAGAAAGCAAGAACAGGTGGGGGGATGTATTATGCATATAAGCAATATCATATTACTAAGTGGTAAGAGCAGTAGGTAATGTTCAGGGCTTCCTCAATTTTCAAAGGCAGATTATGGATAAATTCAATGTCAAACAAAAGCAGAAAGGCTGAACTATTGTTGAGCGCTCAGAAGATTTTTTGTTTTTCTTTTTAACTTCTGAGAATTTACTATAAGTCTGGCCCATGCTGAGTACTTCACATAAATGATCTCATTCAAGCCTAATTCTTTAAAGTAGATATCATATTCCCATTTAATACATAGAAACTGGGGCCTGGCAAAGTCAAGCTCCTTGTCCAATGATTTAACATTAAAAATGGCCATAGGCCCAGGACTTGAACTCTGATATGACTCTAAATTATACTATCTGTCAACCTTACACATGCACACAGAACACGTGAATGGGACCTCTGGAATGGTGTCATTGACAAATCTCTCATCTCCACTTTTACGGACCAAGCACCAGAAACCATCATGTACTACCTGGTGGCAACAAACTCCTCCAAATTGGAATGAGGAGGAATGGGGTGCCTTCCTCCCTACAACCTTTGATTCATTTATTGAATAACTATGGGTTAGATAGCATCACCAACTCAATGGGTATGAATCTGAGCAAACTCTGGGAGATAGTGAAGCCTGGCATACTGCAGTCCAAGGGGTCATAGAGAGGCACAATTTAGCGACTGAACCACATAGCCCATGAGGCTCTAAGGATGTGCAGACTAAGCATTCTCTATTTTCTAAAGCAGCTTTGGGATTTATGGCAAAGAAGAAATACATTTTTACACAAAATGTTCACTGTTTTCAATAACGGGCGTAGTCCAGAAACAGATCATTGTTAATACTTAAGTATGTCTAATCTGTGTAATTCAATGCTTTCCACAGCTGACACTCACCAGTGACAGGAATCTTACTTAGAGATGAAGGAAGTTGGGTTTTGAGTAATAAATCATCCCTCAAATTTCCAAGGACAATTTCAGTTTTATAAAGGCTGCCACAAGCCTGGACCTCTACCATATACTTTTTCAATCAAATTGCCGGAAACCTTATGACACCTTTAGAATTAAACAGCCAGTGTGGGTAATATTTTGGAGTTCTAACCAGGGATGGTTAAAGAGGCAGATGCATCAAGCCATTAACATTTACCACCCAACCACCACCCAAAATGAGAACGATTCAGAGCATTTTCCTTCCAAACAACTCAAAACAAGGCTGCCAGGATGTGCTGTCCCTGACAGGGAAGTCCATCAGAGACCGCTGTCACTGTGCTCCCCTCGGCAACCCTAGCTGATGAAATCACAGTGTCGTATGGGACTGGAAAAGAGTGAAGTGGAGGTGTGAGTGGGACAATGAAGTCCCTAATATAAGGCTAGCATGAAGTAGAGCCGTGAACTTGTGAACTTTCCAGCATCCAAGGTATAGAAAAGAGCTTGTAAGAATGGCAGACCAGCCAAAGGGAACGTCTGCTCTGGCCAAAAGGAGTGAAAAGGGGACAAAGTCTGGCAAGAGAAAACCAAATAATAAATGAGGGCAATGCCAGAGTCCCTAGCCCAGGCCTTTTATTTCGCCTCCAGATGGTTCAGCAGCTGAACAGCTACAAGGAATGTCTGGATGGCCCTCTTGGCTCAGCAGCTTTTCCTGAGTATCATAATAGATGCTTTTGGATCTGTGTTCAGACAAAGCTGTTGGGGGTCCATAGCCCAGGCAGTGACCACTAAGTGACTAATTTATTTTATAACTAAAGTGATGAACATAGACCAGCCCTGCTTTGGCTAAGCTTTCCATTCATGTCTTTTGCTTTCACTGTTTGCCACGTCAGAGCCTCATAATACCAATGGTCAAACTAGAATGTTTCTTTTTCTTCACTCTTTTCTGCAAACACTTTAATTTGTTGCAAAGATTTCCATTTTGGACCAATTTCAGCATAAAATGACACAGTGACAAGAATAAATTTAAGTTTAGCAGAAGCTTAACAGAAAAGCAATGCGCTCCTATCCCCCATTTATGTGTTGATGTAGAATATTTCTGCCAAAAACTGCTGCTCATCAAACCTATTACTGTCAGAGAGTCTCCTCTCAGCTCCGATAGCACCTCACTTCTAGCTGGATACTAAAAGCACAAGAGTATCAGCAAGAATAAAATCGGAATGTACAAATATAACACAAAAACTGAAATGTCACCACACAGTGGAAAAAATCACATTAAATTTGAAAGAAAATAACAAACTTTGCTAACTACAATTTAAAAAAATGTANGAGTCTCCTCTCAGCTCCGATAGCACCTCACTTCTAGCTGGATACTAAAAGCACAAGAGTATCAGCAAGAATAAAATCGGAATGTACAAATATAACACAAAAACTGAAATGTCACCACACAGTGGAAAAAATCACATTAAATTTGAAAGAAAATAACAAACTTTGCTAACTACAATTTAAAAAAATGTAACTGAGGATATACCACTAGCATTTATTCTAAAACATAACAGGCTTTAGTATTTTACTTTCCTGAAATGATGTAACAAACCCAAGCTTTTGTTAAACCTAATAGCTAGGTGGATTACCCAATCAAGTCTTAACTTAGGATGGCTGGAAGAATAAAATCATTAGCCTCGCACAGGGTAGCTTCAATAACCTGTAATCAGCTACTAAGTAACATTTCAGAAGTAGAAAACAGAGATTCATGTTTGTTACTCTCCTAAAAGAGATAGCTTGTAACAACTTTCACTCCTTGAGCCACTTTTACTTTAATTTAGAATGTCTGCAGCTCTGACTATGGCTCCCTGGAGTATAGCCTCATTTTGTTCTTGTTTTCTCATATCTATAAACAATATTTTCCTAGCTTTGTTTTTTAAGTGAGCATTAGATCATAAATAGTTTGTAATTTTTCCATCTAAAAGCTTGAACAAATGGTTAATTGCTGATATGCACCGCAATAAAAAAATGTCCTGATTTCAAGTAAAGTTGCTCACTAGCATATTCCCATCTTTCAAATTTATATTTTATTTGTGAATAGGACAAAAATATCTTCTTGCAAGCTTCAGTAAATCTCTCCACAAGCCCCTGCCCAACAGATGTAAGTTCAATAGCCAGAATTCAAACCACATAATTTATTGGCTTACAAATGAATTGACATCTATAAAAATAAACCTCCTGAAAAGCCTGCAGGCTGTTTGAATCATTCTAAAATGCTCTAAATGTGCCAACCCTTTATCAATATAAGACTGATAAAATGTATTTTCATTATCAGTATAAAACAGAAGCATCAAGATTGGTGAAATGTTAGTTTAGAAAGTCATTTGCAGTGACATTTAAAACAATTTATTTGAACAATATTTGACTTATGATAAAAATGTTGCCTATTAAGACTGGCTGTTCAAAATTCATTGGAGCCCTATTCTCCACCTCTGTGACAGTTTTGATATTAAGGCTCATCACATATCTAAAATGAAAAAAGAACAAGAAAAAAGCCACCCATGGCATTCTGAGCAAATGCCTATAAAAATGACTAATCCTGACATTTGACTGCAAAGACCATGCCTGTAATGGCCCCCTATAAAGCCTCTTCCTGCCTTGGCAATACCTTTGCTGATGTCCAACCCATTTGGAACATCTGTAAACTCTTACTCTTTATCTACACTGCAATTCAGAATGTTTTCCTCTAAGGAATTACTAGAAACCAGCTGAAAATAAATATGACAAGAAACTCCCGAGCAGTTCACTTCACCCCTCTGAGGACACTGACAACATCTGAGGAGACCACAATAAACTGTTTTGTCAGCCAGCCTGTCATGTCACTGTTACAAACAGTCTGGGAATTTTCACAGCCCTCTTCAACTCCAGAGCAAAACCTGCCAATATTTCAGGTCAATTACCAACATGCTAGCCACCAAAGAAGATTCAAAATCAAACTGACACTGAAATAAACAAACATGTCCTTGCAGACTGTCAAGCCTCAGGAAACAAGTAAACATATAAATTTATGTTAATATATTTTAGGGGTCTGGACTGAGAACCCTCCCTGGTCTTAGAAGCTTAGCCTGAGTGCCTCTGTGGAGTTTATTGGGATTCTAACCCTAAAAAAGCTATCACTTCAGTCACAACAGACAATGACGGTGATTCATTTTCATTTCACAAATCCAGGAGTTAATTTCTATGACAAGCTTATGTCAGGAGTTCCTCAACACCAGGAAGGGATCTGCCCCACTCAAGTAAAGATCACATAATAGCTAAGCTGTCTTGAAACAAGGTACACGGTAGCACAATCTTTCCAGTTCCCATTTCATTTACACTTAAGCTTGGGTTTGCCAGGGTTGAGGCTGGGAAATCGCTCCCTCCTATCTCTGTCTCTTTCAACTTCACAGAAAGAGCTTTCAGCAGTAAACTGTCTCCATCAGCCTTGTCCTTTTGTCAGGGACCGGTTTGGTAGCTGCAGAAGCCCACCCTCTGGAACCCTGGAAGCTTCTCCGGCTACACTCGACACTTCATTCCGTGGGTCTGGCGGTCAAGGGCTTCAGGCAATAAACCGAGCGTCATTTGTTCTTCCCGTTTTCTTGGCAGTCGCACGGGGAAGTCTTTTCTCTAAGCACGGATCACTCACACCTTCTAAAATTCCCACTTCACTAAACAGCGCTCCGCGACTCAGTACAGACTAACGCCTCGAGGTCCCCCAGGCAGGTTTCCCTTCAATTTCTGCCACAGTGCTGCTTGGGTGGCACAAGGCAACAGAACAACCACCCTTTCTGCTCTCTCCAGGATTCAGGTCCGGTCCTGGACCTGCACACAGTAGCCACTTTCAGCCGGCGGTGCGGGCGGGGACCCTGCGGGGTGCGGAGGTGCCCAGCCTCGGCAGAGCTGCGGGGTCGGCGGAGGGCGAGGCGAGGGCGGAGCGCGGGTGCGCCGCCAGGTGCCCCGCAACTCGTGATGCAGATGCGCCCCCGACCCGCCTGCCTACCGCTACCCTCGGACACCTCGGTCACCCCATTGTGTCTCGAAGCAGCAGCTCCCTCGGCCCCCGCCGCCCTCGCTTACCTTCTGTCGGCCTCTCCGTTGCGCCCGCACAGCCGGCCGCTGCCTCCAGTGCTCTGCAAAGCGGGGAGGGACGCTTTGTTAGGGCTCCAGGAGCCTGACAATACTTCGCAGCCGGCTCCGGGGTTCCGGGCGGGCGTCCTTCAAAAGGACGCGAATGGGGACCAGCGCGAGCGTCATTTCCATATGTAAGGGGCCAGCACTCACAAAAGCGCGGCTCCGGGGGACTGCGGCGCGCATCCTCCGCGCCCGCCGACCCGCCCCCGCCGCCCGCGCTCCGGGACCGCCCTCTCCCCGCCTGGTTCTCCGCTAACGCCCGGGTCCGAGCCGGCGGCCTGGCCACTCGCTTCCTCGCTGCCGACAGCCACCACCCGGCCGCAGCCTGGAGGGAGATCCTCAGCCTGTCCCGATGCCGGGGCTGCCCGGGCGCGCAGGGCCTCGCCGACGGCGCGGGGGCAGCACGAGGCCTCCTAGCACCCCCAGGCCGCGGGACCGGGGTCCCCGGGAGCCGGCTGCGCGCTTACCGCGTCCCGGAGCTCAGGCGCCCGGCGCCGCCGCGGGTGCCATGGCCGCGGGGGCACTGGGGACTCGGAGGCGGCGGCGGCGGTGGCAGCTGGACGGCCGCACCCAGCACGCTCGACTCCGGGCTCTGCCGCGGCCACCCGAAGCCTTGGACGGCGAGGAGGAAGGGCCAGGCCCGCGCGGGGAGGAGGAGCCAGGGCGACGCCGGCCCGGGCGCGACTCCTCCTCCGCGGCCGGCGCAGCTGGGGCCGCTGAGGGAGGAGCGCTGGCCTCCGCCCGGGCTCTCTCGGAGTCAGGCCCCCACCCTCCTCCACGGGGACCGCTCCTCGTGCGGCCGAAGCCCGGAGGAGCTCGGTCCCGATCGCTGGGGCGGTCGCCGCGGAGATCTGAACTCGGAAAGTCCGGGGCTTGCTGGGACGCGGGTGGGGGAGGTCAGCGACCTGAAGTCGACCCTCTGCCCCTTCCTTCCTTCCAGAAACTCGTGCACACACCCCTCCGTGCCGAGGACACCCGGCCAGCAAAGTCTCCGGGTCGGGGAAAGGGCCCACCTTCAGTCCGTGGGACCGTGAGATGGGGATTCAGTTGCCTCTTTTGCAAACCCAGGCGGCCTTGGATTTCTCGGCCCTCGAGCGCCCATTGGCGGTCATTGGAAGAGGGTCCCGGGAGGCTGAAGAGCTCCAGGCTTGACCCTGAACCCTATCCAGTGAGTGCGACCCTCCTACCAGTCTAGACTGGCTTCCGCACCTGCCCACCGTGTCCTTCTGTGGCTACATCCAACCCTCTGTCACTAGCCACACCGGAGGGAAACTCCTTGGAGTCGGAAATTCTCAGGCCTGTGATTACTCGGTATTTACCGCCTCCTCCCTCCTACCCTTACTCCACGGGCTCCGCGAGAGTCTCTGCTTCTCACTTCCCGCATCTCTACACTTCTGATCTGGAGGCAAACCCGACTCCGTTCCGGGCCTAGAGGCGTTGGCCATGGGCTGGAGGTGACACCACTTTTCTCTCTGGGCTGCAGAGTTCAATGCGTTGCTCTTGAAGAAGGAGCCGCCTGATTTAGTATAACCCACTAGCTTGGTTATGTCAGCTGGAAACTGGAGAATGTTCCCTTGCTACTGAAGGAACAAGGGGTAGACAGGAAGAAACAAGCATTTCCTGAGAATCCAGTCTGCTGGAAACTTGACAGGAATGATTTTATCGAATGCTCACAGCACCTTTAGGAGCCAAATCTTATTCCATCCATTTGCAAATGAGGAAACCAGGCCTCAGAGAAGTTAAGGAGCTTGCTCAGGACCACACAGCTTGTTGGCACAGCTAGGCTTCAAAACCAGATCACATTTGTGACAAAATTGCACAGAACTAAATATACACTCACAGGAAAAAGTGAGCATAAAACTGGTGGCATTTGAATAAGGCCCTAGGATTGTTGTAATGTCATTTTGCAGGTTGTGACATTATATTACAATTATGCAAAATGTTATCATTGGGGAGAATTGGGGAAAAGGTCTATAAGGAACCTCTCTGTATTATTTCTTACAACTCAGTATGAATTGACAGGTAACTGAAAATAAAGTTTGGGGTTTGTTTTTTTATGCAGATCAGCTTTATCTTAGCAACCAAATGCTATTCCCTCAATACATGGAACTGGAGAATAAGAAAAAGGAGAGGTTCATGCTCCTCTCTCCCCACTCTTTAATAGTCTTGTGCAAACATGTATGCACGCGCACACACACACACACACACACACACACACACACTCATCTACTTTATGCATGGCTGTTCAGTCCAGTAATAATTATACAACATATGCACACTGTTTGTTATGGGAAGAGCTAACCTGTTACCAGAATCCTTACATAAATATCATGTTATAAATAAGAGAATATGTTCATGGGGAACTAAAACAGCCAACAGTCCTAGAAGGTAAGAATGAAGGGTTTGGGTTTGTTTTTTTTTTCTCCGGAATGAAATAATCCCATTTGCAGGAACATGAAAGGATGTAGGGATTATCATACTAAGTGAAGTAAGTCAGGAAGCGAAAGACAAATACCATATAATATCATTTATATGTGGAATCTAAAATAAGACACAAATGAACATATCTGTGAAACAGAAACAACCTCACAGGCATAGAGAACAGACTAGTGGTTGCTAAGGGGGAAGTGGATGGATGAGGGAAGGATTGGGAGTTTGGGATTAACAGATGCAAACTAATATATATAGGATGGATACACAACAAGGTCCTAAATATAGCACATGGAACTATATTAAATATCCTGTGATAAACCATAATGGAAAATAATATGGAAAAGAATATATATACATATGTAACATATATATGTATAACTGAATCTCTGCTCTACAGCAGAAATTAACACAACATTGTAAATCAACTATGCGATAAAATAAGATTTTAAGATTTTTTTTTCTTGTTTCATCTAGTTTCTGCCATGAGAGTCTCACCATACAAGTTCTCTCCCCAGGCATCACTTTTTTTTTTTTTTTTTCCAGGCACCACTTTTTAACTTGCAAGAATCCTTAAGGATGAGATTGTCGTTCATTTCCAGCAGTGATTCTTGGGGTTGAGGAGATGTTCCCTATGGAGAAAACTCAGAATTGGTGGGGATTGTGTCATTTCAAAACCACAATATACTCTTTCACAAGGGGAGTAAATGGAATGGAGCTAATGCTGAAAAGTACACACAATCCTCCTTCAGCACAAAGGAGGGGAAAGTGTGCAGCATGGCTACTTCATGGTGTAGCTTTGCAATAACACTCCTGCCAGTGAAGATCATTTAATGCAGTGTGCCTGCAATTTAGGTTGCACAGGGTGAGAGGTTAGTCTTGGTCCAGACTGAGTCACTGAAAGAAAGCAGGGAATTACCTTAGAAGCTATCACTTGAGATTTTCTCTGTTAAACAAAAAATAGAGATAACAGCAGAAATAGTGGCCAAGCATCAACTCTACATTATATGCAATGTAAGAAAAAAATTAAACGAAATGTAAATGTTTACCTATAGTTAATACCCTTCACAAACCACATTCCTTATCTCTTGCAGTTTATCTGCCACTGATATCAGCTCTCACTTTAAGAAGAGCCTTGTTCAGGGACCTAGTGTCCTTAAAGTTTTTGTAGTCAACACTTCCCAATGGCTTTCTGCTACATTTTCCAGTACTGGATTGGCTTTCTTAAAAAGCTGTAAAAAGTTAACTAAAAAATAGTCCAGGGAAAATAAAGTTATTCTTTGTGTCTTCCTGCAGTAACTCTGTAATGATTAATTTAGAGTCAAGATAACAGAAGTTAATTAAAAGAGTGAGGGTGGGAGATTCAAACTACGTAAATGTCCTGGAATCTGTAGAGTTATCTTTCTCTGATTAAGGAAAGGCTACAGCTCTAACCAAACTGTGTACTTTCCCTTAAAGTCATAGTTGGCTTTATGTTATTTCATAATTGCAGAATAATAATAAAAAAAAAAAACAAAAAAACAAAAAACCTAAACTAAACCTCTCCTGTCACTGTGGCAGCTCCCAGCTCCTTCTATACTTAGTGTCTTTCTTATTTCTCTGATGGTGTGACTAATCAGGGCAGTGTTTGTGTAAGCAGTAGAGCTGCATCAAGGAGGGCCAAATACATAAAGCAGATTATCAGTAATAATCCAACCCAGGGCCTGTCTGGGTGAGAAGGACATCACCCCCTCCCCAAGGCCTAAGGAAATGGATGGTGAAAGGAGGAAGGGGAAAATCTGGTTCCAGACTTACAAGTCAAAGACCACGAGTTTGCATCACAAAATATTGATGGTAAGAACCCAAGAATATGCCAGCAAGAAACAAGAGATACAGAGAAGAGGGATTGGGAAAGTGCCCGTTTGTGCCCTAAAGAAAGCAAACAGGTTTACATTTACATTTCCTAATTTGTACATTAGGAATTAGGATGCCCTCTTTATCTTCCCTCATTCAGCAAAAATAACTTATTTTTAATTGGAAGACAATTGCTTTACAATGTTGTGTTGTTGTGTTTTGGCCATACAACAGTGTGAATCAGCCAGAAGTATACATATACCCCCTCTCTCTTGAGCCTTCCTGCCACCCCTCCCTACCCGCCCCACCCCTCTAAGTTGTCACAGAGGACTCTGTTGAGCTTCTTGTGTTATACGGCAACTTCCCAACTCATCTATTTTTACATATGGTAGTGTATAGGTTTCAGTGTTACTCTCTCAATTCATCCCACACTCTCCTTTCCCCCCTGTGTCCACAAATCTGTTCTGTATGTCTGTGTTCCCATTGCCGCCCTACAAATAAGTTCATTAATACCATTTTTCTAGATTCCATATTTGTGCGTGAATATATGACATTTGTTTTTGTTTTTGTTTACTTACTTCACTCTATATAACAGGCTCTAGGTTCATCCACCTCAGTTTAAATGACTCAAATTCATTCCTTTTTGTGGCTGAGTAATATGCCATTGTATGTATATATGTATCACAACTTCTTTGTCCATTCATTTGTCAGTGGACATCTAGGTTGCTTCCATGTCCTGCCTATGGTAAAGATTATTTTCTTAAAAGTAAGCATTAAACACCCACTCCATGTCCACTACTCTCCTGGGAGTCAAGAGGTGTTCAAAAGAAACCTCAGCCTTGGTCCTCACCCTTGAGGAATGTGTTACTGTGCCTTGGGAAGGCAAAACTATGCTCACAGGAGAGAGTGAGGGGACTCTGAGAGGTGGTACTGGATGCTAGTCAGGTCCTGGAGTTGGGGGACACGTGTATATAGCATAGCAGAGAAGTGAGGAGTGATTTCCCTAAAACATGTCTTCTATCAGGTCCTTCAGCCCATTGCTTTTCATATCATAGATCTTCCTGTTATTCAAGACGCTACTTGATCCACACAAATGTATCTATCTTCATTGTCTGCAGACAAGAGACCCTCCTCCCGCTGTGCTCGAGAGTGCCTCTGTAGTTCCCCTCTGCTACTCTCTCTGCCCAGATCATCAGTTCGAAGACACATTTGATGTCCTGTCTCTGACCACTGTTCTTTGTTTGACCCAGCAGTTCATGCGCAGAAGGAAGTAGTTATTGAACATGTATCCTTGGGACCCCACAGATTAAATTTTGAGGTGCTTTCCAAATACTTGGACCTCACGTGGAGAAGAAATATCTCCTGTGTGTGCAAGGGTGGGGTAGGGAAGCTGGTCTTCACTTTTGAAAAATCTCTTTTTTTCATATGTCTGGGATCTGGAAATACTCTACTGTTCTAAAGATGTAAGGTCTAAAGACNCCTGTCTCTGACCACTGTTCTTTGTTTGACCCAGCAGTTCATGCGCAGAAGGAAGTAGTTATTGAACATGTGTCCTTGGGAGCCCACAGATTAAATTTTGAGGTGCTTTCCAAATACTTGGATCTCACGTGGAGAAGAAATATCTCCTGTGTGTGCAAGGGTGGGGTAGGGAGGCTGGTCTTCACTTTTGAAAAATCTCTTTTTTTCATGTGTCTGGGATCTGGAAATACTCTACTGTTCTAAAGATGTAAGGTCTAAAGACTGACACAGTTTCCTTCAAAGTAGAAGAGATTAAAATTCTAATTTAAGAACCATTGGTATTCCTTCACCTCACACTCTCTCAAACATTCAGTCATCCTGATATGAAATCTCTACCTTTTTCTTTCTTTAAAGAAAGAGCCCTTTGAACAGAAAATGATACAACATTGTCCCCCAAGCAAGAATACTTTAAGTTTTCTAGATTTGAGGCACACACAAAAGAAATGAGAATCGAAAACATTAAAAAAAAAAAAAAAAAAGTTTTAAAATAAATAAAACAGTTCTGTTGAAAGTGAGCTACATGTGTAATTCAAAATTTTCTAGTAGTCATATTTTTTAAAGTAAAAATGAACAAGTAAAATTTTTATATTTTATTTACTCAATCTATGCTCAATATTATCATTTTAACATGTAGTCAACATAAAAATTATGAATGATTTGATTTACATAAGTGGCTATACTAAGTCTGAAATCTTGTGTGTATTTTGCAGCTCGTCTCCACTCAGACTAGCTGCTTACGGCCGGTGGTTGCTGTTTCAGGGAGTGCAATGTTAGAACAAGAAGAGGGTTCTTATTCATCCCACCCAACACCTTGTTATGATGAGGAGCCTGTGTTCAGGAGGGCTGGGTGATTTGCTCAAGATCATGTATCAGCCCCCTGGGCTGGGCTCATCCATACCTACACTCACCCTCCTATGCAGGTTCATGGGTGATGAAAACCACCTTCTTGGAATGAAACAGTTTTAAAATATTCTTAAAAACTACCACCCTCTAAAACCTTTGAATGTCTAAAAGTATTTAAAAAAACAAAATTTCAGAAGAAAATAGCCCAGTGTGCTTTATTCTAACACTTGGAGATGACAACCTTGCAGGCCATTTGCTAACACCTGCCCCACCACCTACCTGTTTTGTGCTCAGCTGTGCCTCCACCTGCAGGGGCCTCTGAGAGGAAGGGCTGGAGGCCCAGAAGGTAATCGCTGCTGTGTGTGTGTGCCTGTCCTCCAGGGATGAGTGGGAGGGGTGCACTCCATCCTCCAGCCTTCATCCTGCCCACATCAGCTCCTGCCGGCATCCGCGCTGTGTTGTTTTCAATGATTGATCTCAAAGGCTTTGGAACAACTGGGTGACTTTCGTCTTCCACTCTGCACATTTTGCAGTGTTTTATATTTGGAACCAAGTCAAAGCTGAATGCAGGGAAAATGACCATTTCAAATACAGAAAATGAGACCAATAGGAAGAGAGTGTCGCCTCCAGTAAGGAGAGCATTTGGGAATAAACCGAATAATGAGGTCATCTTTTGCACCTGGATTGATGAGAAAGCAATGAGATCCTTCATTACCAAAAACAACATAAATCTTTGATTTGCATTTTGTTTTCAATTTGGACCAAATGTGCGTGGTTCTCTAAAGATATAATTTAGATCTCTTCACACCAGAATACTGAGGTCAATGTGATGATAAATCTTACGGCAGTGAGCTCTAGGAGTCATATTTCAATCTGAAAAAAAAAAAAAAGCCATCTTGGAGATGAGGTTTTGGGATTATGATGAGATGTTCAGATGCCATGCTCAAAGCTTTAACAAAAAAGCACTTTGACTTCTGTATTATTGAGAAGTTTTCTACTGCCTCCCCCTCACATCATGCAACCTATTTTTGGATCCCCCAAGGTACAAATAAAAGGGGATCAGGGGACTAGAAATCAGCAGGGGGAAAAAAATGAGTGCCTGTTTATGTGTGTCTGGTCACACAGCAAAGTGTGTGTGTGTGTGTGTGTGTGTGTGTGTCTGTGTCTGTGTGTGTGTGTGTCTGTGTGTGTGTGTGTGTGTGAGAGAGTGAGAGAGAGAGACTAGGTAGGTAGATGTGCCTGTTTGTCCTTCCAAATGCCCCCTTTGCCTCCTCTATTTGCTCTATTCCCTAAGAAGCCAACTGAATGTGCTGTATTAAGGGTCTCCTTTGCACCTAGCCTCCCGCTAGGTTTGGCTGACGGGGTCAATGGCAAATGGTTGGATGGAGGAAAGAACATGAGGTTGGGACATTTACTCAGCCTGCTACCACCACTAGGGTCTCTATAGGCTGGCTGCATCCCTTAAGATCACAGCCTCTGTGGCACAGCCAACTCTACTCAATGCTCTGTCACCAGTTCTGCCAGTGAAGCCAAGGGTTGGTAATGGTGCCCTCTGGTATCAGCTTCCAGGCAGGTACTACCCTTACTTCTCTGCACTCAGCTCACCCCTTTGTAAGTAGTGCCTTTATTAACTGTTCTCCAAATACCTACTTTTAGTTTATCCACTATTTCCTTCTGAGACTTTGATTAATACATTCCTTGTTCCAGACGAAAACAAAAACTGTCTTCCCTCTATTTGCACAAATGCCTTGAAGTTTTCTCCTGCCCAGAATTTTAGGTCAGTTCCCCAAAAGGAGACCCTGAGATAAGGATTTGTGTGCATGAGTCTTATTAAAGAAGTGCTCTAGGAGAAGCCTGTAGGGAAGGGTTAGGAGCAAAAGAAGAACAAGACAGGGAGACTAGAAGAGAAGTCAGCCAAGGGTACAATTGCAGGCAAAGTCCCAGCCTCAGCCTAGTCCTGAGTGAAGTTCTGGGGCATAAATTGCACCTCAGAGTTAGTCCTGACTTGAGTCAGAGGTGCTGGGTTTTCCACCTCCTGCAGCAGTCAGAGATCCATGGGCATCCAGGCAGAGCACCACCAATTTATACTTCACACACATCCTTTGTAATGTGAAAGCATGCAGAGAGGGGAGACATACTGTTTATTAATTGGCTTAATAATGGAGTTACTGGTGGAGAGGAAAGAATTGCCTCCAGATACGAAAAAAGCTCACAGCAGATGCTAAAGGGACACCTCCTTTGAAAAAACACTGCATATAGACAATGGATTTGGATAATATACTTTAATATTAGTTTAAAAAAATCATATCAGGGCTGATAGTCTTCTTAAGCAAAGTCATCTTTGTAGGAATCTTAGTTACCAGATGCAGGTAGTAGTTCTATGGTGTGTATGCATGTGGTTGGGAGGGGGCTATATCAACACTTGCCATTTCCCTCTGAAGCTTCTAACACTTAGAAATTTGTCATAGAAGCTTTTCTCATCTGCAGTTCAAACACTTTTTTTCAGCAGGAATTTAGCTGAAGTTGAAATCACCATCTGGCATCTCATATTGAACCAGGTTCTTTGTGTGCCAAGAACCTCTTCTCTTGGCAGTGATGTTGACTGTGATCTTTCAAAAATGTTTCTTGGGTTGGCAGTCTTGACTGAGCAGAGCAAGCAGCCTGTCTTGGAATTTAGGGAGAGATATGCTGAGCAAGTTGTTGCTCCAGGAAGAAAAGCACAAGGTGAAAAGTTGAACCTTAGGTCTTGAAACTCCAGAAGTCATATCTTCTATTATTGAGCTAAAATCAGCTAGGAGGAAAAAAATAAAATCTCAGCTATATGATTAGTGTAGCAAAATGTTCCATAAGACCTAGGAAAGGAATATTCCATTTGAAACAACAAATGCTATCTAAGCACCTTCCAGGTGCAAAGTCATATCCTCTGTGCTGTAGGGACAAAAGGATGACTAAAAAGGGGCCTCCACTCCTTAATGGTCCACCATCCAAGGGCTGGGAAGTGCTTAGGTGGAAACAAGGCAGCCTATACCAAGGAGCAGAGCTGGCACTGTCTGCCCTCCTCCTGCGTGTTCAGGGATCCCTTTCTCCATTTCTGAGCCCCTCATCAGCTGACAGGTTTCGCTTCCACCGGGCTGCACCTTCGACTCTTCTTTAGTGGCTGCCCCTGGGTACAAGGTACATATTTAGAGAGCAGCAAGCTCTGGGGAGCCTAATACCTAGCAGTGAGTGCTCAGTGTGGGAATACAAAAGCCCAGTTCCCTTTGCCTTGGAGAGGGCTTCGGTTACCGCCCCACCAGATCAGGCTGAGCGGCTGCTCCTGGACGCTTGCCTAGTCTCACACAGTCTCGCACACGCTCTGTCTCCTCTCTTTCCCTGTCCCACTCCCCTCATTCACTTGCCAGTCTCTCTCTTTTGGAACAGCCCTTAGAAAAACCCAACTCTACAAACCTTCCTCTCAGGATCTTCTTCTGGGAACCTGACTGAAGACAAGGATATAATGATATAAACAAAATGTCACGAGAGCAGGAAGGAGTGATTGATTTTGCCTGGTGCTCGAGCACCTTTCCATAAAAGGAGGGATATTTGAACTAGGCCTTGAAGGGTTATTTGGATTTCACCAGACATATGGAATTGAGGGAGGTCATAATAAATCTGGGGAAAATGCATACATGTGCAGGGATAATGAAGGTAATGGTGGGGTGAGACCACCAAGGTAGCCTGGGAGTAAATGAAGAAGAGTCTTGAATGTCATTAAAGAGTTTGGGCTTTTAAAAAATTGTTCCTCTTAGATGTCTAAGCAGAGAAGAAATGATACACTTTTCTTTCAGAAAATAATTGAGTGGAAATGTAAAGGATGGGTTGGAGGGATAAGAGACAAACAACAGAAGTCAGTTTGGGGATCGCTGCAATATTCTACAAGGGGATGATAAGCGACTGACTTAGAGCAGTGGGTGTGGTAATAGAAAGGAAAGGATGGATCCAGAGATCAAAGCAAATGGACTTGTAAACTAACTGGGTGTAGGTGGGAAAATGAGAGCAATCAAAAGTGGTCAAAGTGTTGTGTTGGATCAGAGTGTGAAGAATGGTATGGTACCATCAGCAAAGTAAAAGAATCAAGGAGAAAAATCCAGAAGGAAAAGAAATCAATGAGGTCATTTTTGGATATGCTGAAATTGAAGGAGACACTAGAGAACCCTAATAACTCAGACATTTGAATGAAATCAGAAAGTAATCTGAGAATAAAGAACAAACAAACACATATTCAGAGACTCATGAAGTTCTAGTTCAAGGTTAGACCAAAGAGACACTTTTAAAAATTAGCTTTCTGGATAGGAATCAAAACAAGAAAATCAATGACAGAAACTTGGACACCTTTTAGGAATAAGAACACTTGAAATTCACTTGTGACAAAAGTGCAATATTTTGGTTTGAGTATGATTTTACTTTGCTGATTAAAACGAGGGTGGGGAGTCTATACAATCTAAA
The DNA here is from genome assembly GCA_006410615.1 of Neotragus moschatus. NCBI lineage: Eukaryota > Metazoa > Chordata > Mammalia > Artiodactyla > Bovidae > Neotragus > Neotragus moschatus. The sequence continues at coordinate 703,054 of SJYA01001565.1, read as the reverse complement.
AATTAGATCTGATATATCAAATTTGTATGGCTGCTTCTATGGACTATGAAATTCAATGAGCGATGAAAACCGAGTCTTATGATAATGGTGCTGAAAGAAGAAAAATAGTGCTTTGAGCATTCACAGCCCATTACCCAGTGGGACACATTGCTGGTGGAGGGGCTACTGGAGTAATGGTTCCACTAACTGACAGTGGCCATTTCCTGGCCCTTAATTATTGCTGGTCATTTGCTTATGGCCTTGCATTGGTTTTTTAAAAATTAATCAGTTTGTCCACGTGGGAACTCCCATTCCTGTGTTGCATTGACATTTCAAGCAGCGCACAATTAGAAAAGACACAAGTCCAAACTGTTTAAAAGTGTTTCCAAAAAAAATGTTTCAGTTGAGGAAAGTCTACTGTATATAAGATACATTGTTTCAAAAGCCAAGTGAACTTTAGGGCAGCAGATAGGCCTAGGTTCCCTGCAACAATGTTCCATTTAAACTCCTCTCTTTGAGAGCACTTAATACTTAGGAACAACACTTCCTCCTCTTCTTCATAGGAGGCTGTAAGTTTCAGAAGCCAAGTTACCCATGGAAATAAGAAAGAGGAAAACTCAGTAGAAATTATAGAGGAAGGAGGGCATTCGTTATGTTTTATTCATTCAATCTTTCTTCCTTCCTCCCTGGCTCAGTCTCGCCTTCCTCTCTCCCCCACTTGCAGGAATATTTGAGGACCTACTGTGTGCCGTGACTGTACTAAGAGCCAGAAAAACCATACTGAACGAGGGAAACACACACGATCTCTACCCTCAGGGGATTTACATCTGTCGTGCTTGATTTCAGATGCTACATGTCAGTAAGAGATAACAGCACTTGTCCTTCCCCTCCTATGCGCTCTCACCTTTGCATTGCCTATTAATGTATGTTAGGTTTGCCCATTTGTCAAGCTCATGTGCGAGGCATGACCTAGCTAGGCTGCCTCCATTTGAAATCCAACTCTCTCACTTAATAGTTATGTACATTTGGTCAAGTGACTTGACCTTTTGAACCTCCACTGCTTCATCTATAAAATATCGATAATAACAGCACAGACCTCATAAGACAGCTGTGAGCATTTTAAGAATTCATTCATTTAGAATCTGAACGGGCTCTGGTACATGGTGAACAATTAACTGATGTTATCCGTTGTTATTTTTAGTGCACACAGGAAAGTAAATAGTTGAAACAGACTGTATCTTTCAAAGAGCTTACAGTCTTGCAGGTGGAGACAGACAGGTACACAGATAAAGGCAAATAATATGTGGTGAGTGAAATGATGAAGAAAGTATGGTTAGACTATGGTGGGGGGTCACAAAGAAGGGAGTGGTGAATTCTTTTGGTCAACTCTTTTGAGACGGATGTAATATCAATCCAAAGTAGTGTCTTATTTCCCTGACCCTTAGGTAAATGATCCTTTCCTATTAAATGCCTGTTTTGCTTGCTTTATTCCACTGTGATAATTATGTAAGCACAAATGAAAGCTTTTCACGGGGGGACACAGTGGTCCTTCTTTGTTTACACTCTGAGTAAAGGAGCTTGCTATAGCTGGTGAAACTAGACTGCATTTTTCTGATTTCGTATGTTCAGTGGCATGTTTCTTATATAAATCAGACTTGTTTGTATGAAGGGAAAATAAGCCTTTTCTCCTGTCAGGAGGTGGTCTAATTCTTTCTGCCAGTGATTGACTAAGACGTAGCCACAAGATTTAATTCTGACCTATGGGACTCAGGGAAGCTGAGAGGGGTTCTGGAAAACATTTTCTCAATAATGTGAGGCTAGTGGAAGGAAGCATCATCACTCTTCTGTGGAGGCCATTGGAATGGCATGTGAGGGCTGATATTGCTGCAGCCACTTTGTGATAATGATGGCGGATAGCAAAGTAGAAAGATGGAAACAAAGCGGGCTCCTAAAGACCCCCTTGTACAGCTGGATTTACAGACTTGGGCCTGGATCCACCTCCAGGCTTCTTGTTGGGTGAAGAAATATCCCCCCTTCCTTTTACTGTTTCAGCTAATTTCAGATGGGTTTTCGGTTCACGTTCAGTTAACTCCTTGTGGAAGCTTGTCCCTGAGTACTTGGGGGTACTTCCCTGCAGGAAGATTGTACACTCTCTAGCTTTCAAGCCCAGGCATGGCTATATGCCTTGCTTTGACCAATGTAATGTGAGCAGCATGATGTGGCTATTTCTGGGCATTTCTTGAAGCCTGTGTGTGGCTTGCCTTGCTTCCTCACCCCTGCCCCCATAATCAGGGAAGCATGCTGAGATGGAGCCTCTGCCAGCCTGGTTCCTCAATGAATACAGTAAGTAAACCTTCTGTGACAAGTCGTGGCATGAAGAAGAAATAAGCCTTATCAGACTTCCCTGGTTGTGTAGTGGCTAAGATGCTGGGCTCCCAATGCAGTGGACCCAGGTTCAACTCCTGGTCGAGAACTAGATCCCACTTGCTGTAACTAAGAGTTTGCATGTTGCAACTAAAGATCCTGCAGGCAGCAACTAAAGATCAAAGACTCCACGTGCTGCAACCAAGACCCAGTGCAGCCAAATACATGAAAATAAATATTTTTTAAAGCAACTAGAAGAGTATATATAAACCTTGTCACTGAGCTGCTGAAATGTAATGTTACTGTTGTTACCACAGATAAACCCGGCCTACTTAAACTGGTAAACATCCTAAATACTGCAGTGACTAAAAACAATGAGGTTAAAGCAAGAGCTTGAGATACAGACCTTTAACCCCAGGTAAATCAACAGTAACCAGAAAGAACAGGCTCCCCTCTGCCTGCTCCGCACACTTCCTGGTTAGTGAGATGAGCCTCAGAATGGTAAGTAATTTAATCTAAATACCGCTTTAAAAATGTCTTCACTTCAATGCATTATTCAGAGTAAATTAATCACAATGTATTAAGTGTCTTTGTGGCATCCCTGACACTTGCCTCATCACTTTGCCCATCAACTTTTTTTTTATAATGACCTCACTATGCACTCCCCTAACAACCTCCCCTACCTAGACATCTGCCCAGGGGCTTTTGGTAATAAGTCAATGACACAGCTGGAGTTATGCAGCACGAATAAGACGTGAAGGTGATGTGTCAGTGGGAGACAGGAAAATCATGACCGTGATATTAGTGGTTCATATTGTGTAGCACTTGTTCCACATCAGATGCCATTCAAAGCACTTTATACATAGTAACTCACATAATCCTCACCTTATGAAGCAGGTATTATCATTATCTCTCCTCTATAGAGGAGGAAACAGAGGCACAGAGAGGTTTAATGTTTTGTTCAAGGTCATGCAAACTAAAATGTAATGATACTTAAGTTCTATTGTAGGCAATCTGGCTCCAGAGTCCTGTTCTAAAAATAATGCTTTACCAAGAGTGGGTGGGAAGGAGTACTCTTTTAGGGGCAGCAGTTTTTGGAGAAGCACAAGGTTAAGAGACCAGTTGAGTTTCGCCTGACTTCTCTGACCAGGGATTGATCCCACCCATGCCCTCATCAGTGAAACATGGAGTCCTAACCACTGGACTGCCAGAGAATTCCAGGGTGTTGTTTTGCAATTTTGCAAAAGCACATCTATATCCCGGTTTCCTCAGCTAAATGATCGTGCTGCTGGTAGCTGTTCCTCTGCAAGGTGACTGAGGCATGCAGAGATCCTGGTATTGAGCTTGCCTGCAAAACCACCAGCTGAGTGTGGTGGGGGCAGCTGTAGCTTTCTAAGGACAGATCTCCAGAGGGTGCAGAAGTCTTGGGTATGTGGAGAGTTGTGTAAAGGTGTGAAATGACATCTGGGGATTTCTCTAGGAGTCCCTTGGAGGGTATGAATTGTAAGGTGACAGGACCAGGGGAAGGCTGTCTGGAGAGTCACTTCTGAGGCCTGCGGGCACAATAGCAGCTGAGGTGCACCCAGTGCCCTGGGATGGATGACAGGATAAGCCACTGGGATCAACAGTGATTTGAAAGAGTTGAGGGGGCCATTTCCTGACCACTGAAAGGGGCACACAAATGTGCAGAGGGCTAGGGAGGGGAGAACAAGGTGCTGGGATCTAAAACTGTTTCAGAAAAACTTGGGAAATGTAGCTCAGGAGAGATAACTTAGTCTGGGGAGCTGCAATGAATTGTCAGAAAGCCCCTTAGGCTGTATTTCTAAATTGTACTTCAAATTTGAACACTTCTTACCATCCCCACTGTGGTCACTGCTAGCACCTACAAAGGGCTACCTAGGGGTGTCCCTGCAAGACTCCTGGCAGTCTACCTGATCTCTGCCTCCATTCTGGTCCCTTCCATGTGCCTCACAGAAAACAAAGTTATCTTTTTAAAAAAATGTAGTCAATTCCTGTGGTTTCTTGTTTGTTCATTTGCTTGTTTATAGGGCTGCTGGGGCTGTTAGCAGTCTCCCCTATTAGTCTGAATGGGCTTTGTCTGCCTCGATCTTGGCCGTATCTCTAGCAACTAGATCAGTTCCCAGTGCACTGAGGCTCCATAAATTAAGAAATAAGTAATTTACATTTAATTTCCACTAGTGATACATTTCAAACAATTTACTTATATGTCCCAGTGGGGAGAAGAAGAAAAATTAATTTTATTTACATTTAATTGAATATTGATGTATTCTTCAGATGATGGCAATGGGATAGCCATATCTGAACACAGTTTTGTGGGGATAATCTACTACTAGAAAATTTGAAATTACATACGGCTCGGAATAAATTAGTTTTAGATAGAAAATTAAAAACCCAGGAGCCACGACTGATAGGTTCCTACTTTTAAATATTATGAAAATATAAAATATAAGCTACAATGTTTCTATAATAAAGGGTTTAAAGTTTGTAAGGGTAAAGAATACAATGTCAAAATCTACCTAACCATATTTTCTTTACTGATTTTTTTGAATAATGCAATGGAAATGAATGTTTATTTGAGGTCTGTTAAAATATTAACATTATACTTTATAATCACATTTGACTATTTGTCTTATTTCTGGATTCGGTACATTTTTCAAGATTGTTAGTGGAGAGCCCTCTGGGATATAATCATTTTCAATCCACATATGACTAAATTTGGTCATATCTGCTGATTGTGCAAAGAGCTCTTTCTGAGAAGTAAATATTAATGCTGACTGGTTTTGAAAAAAGAACCCTTTGGAGCACCTCTTCTTTTTTCCATTTTTAGACACTTCTGTTAGCTTCTTTAACACTTGGATGGAAGTGTTTTTAAAGGAGCTTGTGAAGATTTGGAAAAGATTTTATTTTTAATATCCCAGATTGCATCCTCTGCACTGAGTGAGTTTTGTTGTGTGTGCTCCATCTGTCTTGGAGATATGGAAGATTCAGTAGGAGAAAAATGGAAGGGGAAAATTGCTTCCCTAGCTTTGCAAAATGTCTAAAAATGACTTCACATGTAAAAGCTAGAGTACGGATTCCTCCACTTCAAACTTCCCCACACTACCCAAGTGCCTGGCACTCTGCCTTCCTAAGTGGGGAAAGGAGAAATTGTTTAGTTATTCCCTGGTTAGAAAGTTTGCAAAGTTGAATACTTTTTGCACAATCTCTATTTTGTACAACTTCAGTAAAATTTCTTATCATTTTAGGTGACTTTAATGAAACACATGGATTGCTTCTCTTATTATGAATATTCCCTAAACAAGAATATAATCTATTTACTTGCTGGCTACAGTTGATCTAGGATTTCTGATATCTTTATTTCATGTTTCAGGCTTAGTATTGGATGAAAAACTTGAAGAACACAGCATTTCTTAGCCTATCCCCAGCTGCACCTGACAGTGAAAGAAGCTGAAATCTCACTCTTCATTGGACATTACATCAAATTTCAAGCTTCTGTTATCTTTATCAAAAGCCATTAGAGAGTATTTAGTAAAGATTTTGTTTCTCTGAAAATTGGCCTATTATATTTGTAACTGGAGCACTTCATGGATTGGGTGTCTAGGAGATTTAAGTGCTTTTTTTCCATCCAACTATTGTTTAGCATGATATTTACATGTTTACTGAGAGTCTTGTAGGCTTAGAACGTGGACTTCTGGAGACTAAGGATCTTTTATGATGTGTGTAGCATCAAATAAAATATGGATTCATCAGTATCTTCTCAAAAAGGACTTTAACCTGAAGCTATAAAGGGATCCTCCTTTGGTGTGTATTTATCTGCAAATAACCTTTTGAACAGAATCAAATCTTCAGTAAGCAAAATTCACAAACTCATTATGAACCTACTACACTGAAATGATGCTAGAATTAGCTTGTTAATTTGGGGAGGATTGTTAATTTAGAATTATTGTAAGTAAAGTATTTTTGAACAAAAGGCAACTGTTGGAGAAGGTGATACTTATATATCATGTGATGTTTAAAGCTGGCTTTGCAGTCTCCAAATCATTGCCCAAGATGATAAACGTATCCATCAGTGCCTAACCCACATAATATCAAGTTTTCTCATGCCCTGTGACTCATCTGGGAGCTCTACTCACTTGCTATCAATATCTCCTATCCTGTTACAAGACCTTGTCTTCACTTAGAACTGCTTCACCTCTGAAATCCTGAACTTGGAAATTCCATTGTGACCTCAGCCCTATACATTTCCTCCCCCTTCACCTTCATCCCACCCATCTTCAGTCCTACCAAAGCATTAGTCTTCAATCTTCTTGTATAGTAGCCCCCAGTCTTCATGGATTTAAGACACTCTTCTCATTAGACACAATCCCCCTATTTCTTTGACATGCTGGCACAGCCAATCAACAAATCCTCAGTCTTGCACCCACCCCTCTATCTGTTTTCTTTGGCCCTTGAGCATTACAGGAGAAGATCACATAACACATAATTATGTAGTCAGGTGCTAACACAAATTTTATTTCAAATCTCAGCTGGGTACACAACACCATCTGGAGTCCTTTGATCATTCCTAGATGGTTCCCAGTATAATCTACCAGGTCTGAGACATGTTGGACTGGATAACATGAATTACAAACACTTAAAATAATACTAACTTCTTATTCAAAATATATAGTTTACTTTCTCCTCCTGAATTTTATGTGAGCCAAATTTTCTCCATTTTTGTGTTTCCTCTTATTTTCATTTTCTTTCACAGTTTTACAAATAGATCACTTCTTAGAGTGATTAAAGAGTTTAGGGGAATATTAAAGAGTTTAAGATGATCACAGGATATTTACTATAGACCTACTAGGTTCCCATCTCTATTTTAGGCACTGGGGATACAGCAGTGAGCAAAATAAACAACTCTGTCTTCATATAATCTATATTTTAGTAGCAAGGGACAGAAAATAGGAAATCAGTAAAGTTATACTGTGTCAGAAAGCAGCAGGTGGGCCTACAGAGTCCTGGAATTGGTGGTGCCTGCTGGGAGGCACACTGTGGAGAGGCTGCTTTGTGCAGACTGCTTGGGTTCAAATCCCAGGGCTGGTACTTACTACATATGTGACCCTGGGCAAGTTACTTAACCTCTCCATGACTCAGTTTCCCTGCTTGTAAAATGAAGAATTTCCTGATGAAAACATCATGGAGTTTTTATGAGGATTAAAGGGACTTAATATACACATAACATTTCCCCTGGCAAGTACTACATAACTGTCAATGATTTTATTGAGGTTTTGTTTTTTCCTTTTTTTGGCCGCATCGCATGTGGGATCTTAGTTCCTTGAGCAGGAATTCAACCCGCCTCCCCTGTATTAAGCATGAGGTCTTAATCACTGAACTACCAGGTATGCCCTAATGATCTTATTTTAAATTTAAATGATGTGACTGACAGGGAGTACTATCCAAAATATACAAACAGCACACACAACTTAACATTGAAAAACAAACAACTCAATCAAAAAATGGGCAGAAAACCTAAACAGACATTTCCCTGAAGACATACAGGGATATGAAAAGATGCTTAACAGTGTTAAATATTAGAGAAATGCAAATCAAAACCATAATGAGGTATCACTTCACACCGTTCAGAACAGCTATCAGCAAAGTCTACAAATAATAAATGCTGGAGAGGGTGTGGAGAAAATGGAACCCTCCTTCACTAAGGTGGGAAAGAAAATTGGTGCAGCTACTATGGAAAACAGTATGGAGGTTCTTAAAAAAAACCTATTAAAACAATAACTACCATATGATCCAGCAATCCCACCCCTGGTTATATATCCAGAAAAGATGAAAACTCTAATTCAAGAAGACAGTTGCACCCCGATGTTAACAGCACCACTATTTACAATAGCCAAGACATAGAAACACCAAGTGCTCATCAAGACAATTGGTTTAAGAATATATGGAATATTATATGAATATATGGAATAATATACGAATATTATTCAGCCATAGAAGAATGAAATTTTACATTTGCAGCAACATAGACAGACCTAGAGAATATTAAACTTAGTGAAATAAATAGTGAAATAAAAAGTGATGTAAAAAGGTGAAATAACAGAAAATATGAAGATGGAGCGCTTCTCCCATAGGAGTTTACAGACCCTTTGAATCCCACCCCAGTTGGGCGCTTCCGCTTTAAAATGACGTCTGGCACTACTGTCCTCTTTTCCTGTCCTCCTGCCACTGACCTTGCCTCCACAAGGAATCCCCACCCACACCTTAACTAACTCCTCCCCTTCTGAGCCTGCTCTTCCTCCAGCGTGCCCCCCTACTCAAGAAGAGCCAGCCTCCACTCAGTCACCTAAGCTGGGTGCCCCATGTCACACCTGCCCCTTCCACCTCCGTCGTGGACCTGGCCCAACTCTGCAGTAGAGCTCAGCCTGGCCGCCCTCTCCGCCCATCTCCACCTTCCGCTTTCTCCCTCAGATGACTACAACAGCCACCTACCTCACTGCTAACCTAGGCTGGCCTCACCCACCCTTCTTCCAGGGGCGCAGACAGATCCATCTAGAACCTAAGCCTGGTCCTCCGCATTGTGAAACTTCTGCCCATCTTGCTAGCAAGCTCCTGCAACCCTGTGTTCCGGAGCCTCTACACTTGTTTCTTTTGGCTGCCCCGCTGGGCAGGGTGCGGGATCTTATTTCCCGGTGGTCCAACCCTCACCCCTTGCATTGGAAGTGCAGTCTTAACCACTGGACTGCCAGGGAAGTCCCGCCCCCTCAATTCTTGAGTTAACCAAGGTTACCAAGGTTTAGAGAGGGGCCTCTAGCACCTCAGCTCAAATCCTTGCTCTTCCTGAGCCACACTTCAAGGTCTTTGAAAAATCCCTCTACCCTCTGTGTCTCAGGGACCCACGCTTTAAAATGGAGCCGCGAGAGCACTTGCCCACAGGGGTGTGCGAACTAGGTGACATCCACGTGGAATGTTCCGGACAGGGCCACGGTGTACTGAAAAGTTCAAGAGCCTCTTTCTTACTTCATGTTTCCTTCGTGAGGAATGGCCTTTCTCCTATTCTCTACTCTGCCAACTGGTCCTTTAACACTCAGCTTGGGCATCTCCCCCGTCCAGGGACCTTCCACCCACCCGGGCTGGGTGGGGCTGGGCCCTGGGCTCTAGGGCGCCCCCGCCTGCTCATCTCACCAAAACTCACCACTTGGCTGCGTCCTGCTGGAGAAGGCCTAGACCTCCCTGAAAGGACTGTGGCTTCTTCCCTTCTAATCCAGGAACTGGTCAGAACCAGGCGAAGGTGGCTGTTCAGCAAGGATTTAGAGGCTGAATGGATTAAAGAGCGAATACAAATCAAAGAACAAAGTGTTCAAGAAGAGCCAGCTCTCTTCCACTCTCTGGACAGTTTGCTTTTCAAAGTATCGCACAATACACAGGTTTATCTTACTACTTTTCTGAGTGGTCCTGTCTGCTTCCAGCCCTTTCCTGGCCAACTCTTGGTCCTGATAGCATCGAGTTTCTGAAAAAGAAAGGGAAAAACAGTGTGTGTGTGTGTGTGGGTGGGTGGGTGTGTGTGGGTGGGTGTGCAGGAGGGGGCAGGAAGGAGGCCCTCAGCCTGCTCTCAGGAAATGGGTATCTAGGGACACCAGAGGCTTAACAAAGAGGACTTCAGCAGGAGGAGCAAGAACTAAAGTATATTTTTGAGAACAGAACAGAGAACCCTGCTGTGCCGAGTCCTGCCTGAGGGCTTGGCCAGCGTGGCACCGGCCCTGACTGTGGTTAAAGCTATCCTCATTCCTTTCTTTTCAAGCCCTACAAGAGAATTTATTTCTTGGGAAAAGATTAGACAATACAGAAGGGCATAAAGCAAAACAGCCTTACCCACCTGCTCCCAGTCCTACTCTCCATAGGTAACCTCTGCTTCTGGGCAGATTTTAAAATATACGCAGGGACACAGGCAGTCACGTGTCTTTATGGCTGAAATCATGTTCAAAGAAGAAGAATCGCAGGTCTAGATTTGTTCAGAGAGAGACACTGGATGGAAATAGGGCAATAAACACACATCTTTCCCTGCTAATAGCGGAAGAAAGAAACTATTTGAAATAGAACACATACAAGGACTCTTTTTTATCTGAGAGGGCCTGTGTTGTGGGACCTGAGGGGAGAGCAGGCTTCGGAGGTCGAGTCCAGGTTCTGTTCTTCCTGTTGGCTTCTCAGCAGGTGAGAAGTAGGTGGAACGCCCCACATTCAGAGTGGCAAGGAGGGCCTGGCATGTCAGGATGCTCAAAAAAGAGGCCGTCTCAGCTGGGCCTGAGATCACTTGGTTGAGAAATGCCTGGATTGGAGGTCCAAGAGGGGAGGACGGAGGGCTGGCCGGTGCAGGGCCCTCTGGGAGCAGGAATCTCCATCCCTGCAACCTTCCCCACCCCCTCTCTTTAAAGCCTCCATCACGCTTCCAACTTGGCCCAGCCAAACAAAGGCAACGGGAAACACAACAGCTGTTGGCTTGGGCTTTGGAAAGCCCGAAGCAACAGCTGTGCGAGGGGGAAGCCAGGAGCGGGAGGGCAGCCCGACTGAGCCTAAAAGTAAAACCCGTCCTGACAGCCTGACAAAGGCCTCCTGTCGGGTGCAGCGAGAGGGGCTGACCTGGTGGCTCCTTGCCAGGCTGTTCTGGGGCCACCGTGGAAAAGAGCCCAGACTCCCACCCTCTCCTTCCTCTCCGCCTCCCCAGCACCCGCTTCGGAGGAGCAGCCTGCCCTCAGTAGACACCCCTGCAATCTGCAACTTTGCTTCTAGGCCTCTCTCACTGCCACCCCGTTCTGGGATGTGAAGAAGGACTGGCTGTAGTACCTTTATTTACAACATCTTCTAGCAATGAAAGCGAACCAAGTACTGGAACTGGTCTGTGGTCTTCCGTTTTCAGACAGGCGGGGCTGAGATAAGCCGTCTCTGGCGAGGAACCGCATCCCCCTATTTAAAAAGGAGCCCTCGCCACCGGCTTGCTCTGTGCTGTTGTCAGCCCCAGGCATGGTGGGCCCTCCACACAGGCGGGCCTCCTGACCTTCCACACCTCCCAGAGCTTGCTTTCCTTCCCCTGGCATTGAGATATCTTGTCCAGCACCCTTCAACTTGGACTGCTCAGGAGGAAGTTTCTCAGCTTTAAAAGATCATCAAACTCCTAAATGGACACTAAAATGTTTGAGAAGGACATTATCACTCGTGGGGAGCAGAAAATATCCACCAGGAAGAGTAAATTTTTCTAATATTTAGTTTTAAAGTTGAAAAAAAAAAGTGTTTCTGTTTGGTTTAAATGATTTAAAACAGAGCTTGGCCAGCATCAATGTCTAGAGTCAAACTTTCTGGTTCGGAAGTGTCAACATTGTTATGCCTCCTCATAAGCTCACTGCTGCCCCCGCGTGTCTTATCTAAACATCACAACACAATTTTCTACTCCGCAAATAAATGGTGGAAACCCTCCACCAGTCTGTTTTGCTCCCTTGACAATAAACAGTATAGAATTAACGCTTGTGAGTGAGAGCTGTGTAATCCACGTGAATTTTCAACAAGTCTTTAGTTTTGGAAGACTTCATTATACAGTGTTTCTCTCTCTTTTTCAATTCATTGTGCCTTTGATGAAGTGATAAATTTAATCCTTAGAGGAAGTGGTTATGATTATATGAATGATGTTAGTCCTACTAATGATACCCTTTCCAGAAAAACCACACCACTTATTCATTGATGTGCATTAGATTTATTTTACAGCCTTCAACAGAAATCTTATATTCAGCATGATTGAAGGTTTACATCAAGAGTCTCTGATATGAGATAACTTCCAATACAAGGCTCAAACAAAACACACAGCAAAGTGTAACCTCCCTGGGCTCACCTGGTACCTTTATCTTCAGTGGGGAGGTTGGATCCCCATTTTGATGTGGACTAGGTTGCTTTTGTGGGTGTGTATTAAGCATCAATTCTTCCTATTTCTGGCTTATCTATCTAGTTTATCTTAGTGGCTTCTTGCTCCATAGAAACTAGGGTCACAAAGAATATCACGTTGTCATGGGTGGAATTTGGGAAATGCCTTCCATCCTGAATAGATTAAGAGGCTGCTCCCGTATGCAGAAAGGTTGCAACAGTCTTCTCCTCAGCGTGCATGGCGGAGATGGCTGTTTGCCCCAGTACTCCTTCCAGAGCCTTCCTATGCTGCAGTGGCAGCATCAGTGTCTCCTCAAAGTCGCCTGCTGACGCAGCCTCCTGTGGCTCCTGAGCGCTTATTTAGGGATCGTATTGATTGTTCACTGTTCAGTCCAGGAGTAGCTCTGAGGGAGAGCGCTCACTTCCTTAAAAACAATCAAATAAGTTTGCTCAAATTCAGTGCCCACATAGGACCCACTGGGGCAGATTCTCTTAGACCCAACCCCATGTCTACTCCCAAAGGAAAGTTGTGAGGGGTGTGGTCTGAATGGGCAGCCAGGATTACTGAAAAAAAGAGCTCTTGATGGAATGCTCATCCTGTTTTATAATTCTGCCAGTCACTGATCCTGTGAACTAAGATCAAGATCAGCTTTACCGCCCCAGAGGGGAAGGTTGAAACTATGGGATACAAACTGAGATACAAGTTCGGTGTTTCTGAGCCTTTTAAATTACTCTGACCAAAGCCTACCCTGTATGGCACATATGGAGATATTGAACTCTAAGAGCCAAGGTACCAAGCAACGTCTGCAAAGGCAGCTGAGAACCAGGCAGCAGGGGCTCCAGAATCTCTACAAGGATGGAGCTCCGACTGAATGTGGGTGTTGGAGAGAATGTCCGGAGGTTGCATGTGCATTTAAGCACACTGTTTCAACTGGGTCTTTATCAGAGGTGGCTCTGGGGGCTGTTGATGGAGTTGCCTACTGAACTGCATTGAAAAGACCAGTCCCCCAATTTTTCAAAGAAAAGGCTCTTTCTACATATAGAAACCTGGTGTGAAGTGTTTAATCAGTCTAGGTTGAAGTCTTCAACACAGCAAGTGATCTGTTGATTGGCAATTTTAGACATTTCAGGGTGGGGGGCAGTGCCACCAAGACTTGGGACTTAGCAGCTCAGCCTGGAGGGGTCCATTTCCCTAAGTGCCCTCAGGAGGGAAGCAGAGGAGGATCTGGAGCTCACACTGACCTTTAGCCTTGTCCCCTTGCCTCTGTCACTGCCCTCTGCTGTGCCCACCCTCCCTGCCAGCTGGGAGCATGCTGCTTGTATTGCTGTATGTGTGATCACAGAGCAGCAGGGGTGGGTCAGGCTTAGCACAAGATTTTTTAACCTACAGGATGAATACAGCAGTATCTCCTTGGATTATTGATTTTTATTTAGAGGTTGGGGAAATGTTATAGTTCTACAGGAGAAATAATGATACAGAGTCTGAATTAGTTAGGACTGAATTCAGCTGGAAGTAGCAGAAAAATCAAAAGTGTCAGTTGCTTAAAGAAAATGGACGTTTCTTTTTTGCTTACATTCAGAAGTTTGATAGGTAGTCAGCTCAGAGCTGGTAAGACCTTCTGCAGGGCAGGGATGCGGGCTCTCTGTCGCTATTTGGCCTTGAGTAGCTTCCATCCTCAAAGGCATCTCATGGTCCAAAATAACTGCTGGAGAAGGAGCCTTTGAATTTGTATTCCAGACAGCAGGAAAAGCAAGTCCTTTAGGGACACTTCCAGAAGTCACATTGATCACTCCCTTTACGTCACATAGCCACAACTATCTGCAAGGGAGATTTGGAGACGTGATCTTTATTGGAGGCAGATGTCTGCCATCTGAAATTTGATAGTCCTTTGATTGCATAAGAAGGGAAATCAGGATTGGGGGTCATTTTAAGCAGACTCCCGTTGATGCTGATGCTACTGGTCCACATGGACTGCATTTTGAGTAGCAAGGGACACAGAGCTGCATGAGCCAGCCCCTGCCAACCCGACCTTGCCTCCTTTCTCTCCCCATCATTCCCGTGCTTCCTTCTGGTTGGAAGTCTGCTCACAAGTCTTGTCATTATGATCTCAGTTAAAATAGTTTCTCAATGACCCAATTTCAATTTGATAGCACTTAATCTGAATTTTTATCATGTATTTATCTGTTTGTATGATTGGGATTTTTTTTTGTCTTCCCCCTCTAGAATGTCAGCATCATGGGAGAAGGGAAGATATTTGTTTTCTCAACACCGAATCCCAGGCACTTTCAACAGCACCAAGAACATATCCAGAGAAATAGAATAGATGAACCTAGTTCCAGGGCGAGAATAGAGACACAGATGTGGAGAATGGGTGTGTAGACACAGGTGGGGGGAGGGGAGGGTGGGATGAACTGGGAGATTAGATGTGACATAAACACACTACCATGTATAAAACAGATACCTAACGGGGACCTGCGGTGTAGCACAGGGGGCTCAGCTCAGTGCTCTATGATGACCTAGGTATATGTGATTGGGGGTGGGGTGGTGAGAATGGGGTCCAAAAGGGAGGGGATCTACATATGTACCTATGGTTGACTCACTTTGTTGTACAGCAGAAACTAACACAACATTGTAAGGCGATTACACCCCAATTAAAAAAGAACATACGTTCAAGCGTCCGTGGAATAAATGAAGAATGATGCAGAGTCTCCCCAACTATAATATTAGTTTAGTTTTGATCATAGGCTTATCTTTATTTACACTCTCCCCCACAGTGCCTAGCAGGGTGTAATATGTGCAGTGGGCATTTGATGAATGTTAAGTGGGGTCTCACAAGAGAAGGAATACCTGCTAATTCCTCAGGTGGGTCAAAGGTAGAGCAGGGTCTGATGACTACACAGAGCCAGGATTTTGGCTGTGGGTGGGGAAGGTGAGAACAAGCGGTGGACCTGTAATGGCTTTCCCAGTGGAGCTTCCAGGCCTGGATTCTTCCTTTCTATCATCATGCAACTCAGAATTTTATACACGTGAATCAGAAGATGCCAGAGGGGGATACAGAGAATGCATGAGATGAAAAGATCGTAATTGTGTGGTAATGGACGGATTGCAATACAGATATATTCAAGTTTTGCGATTATGCAATTACTCCTTCAAGTACTTAAGAGCACCTGCTTTGTGCCAGGTGTTATGCTAGGTGCTGGGGATACATACAGCCTGTGTGCATGACATTTTGTTCCACAGTGGACAAAGTAATGTCAAACTCAAGGATTCCTAATTCCTATGGTGCAAGACTATAAGGTTGCATGTTAAACACTATAGCCTTTCTGCTTAAAAATTGTTCAGTGGGTCACCTCCCAATACTACTCACATTCACGACTGGATTAATCAACCGATGTTTGCTAAGTCATCTGTGATTGCTGGGTTGGGTGGGCTCCTTTGTGAGTTCCTACCCTCTTTGATTCTCGGCAGGTTGGAGAGGGAAGAGTACCCCCACCCCGACCTTCTTATATTCCTTTGTCTCACACACAGTAAGGAAGGGAGGGGAATCCCCTGATGCCATCAATTTTTAATTCCTTTCAGTAGACCGTGAAGTAGAAGAGAGTTTCGGCACAGCCTCCTCTGTGTGTATACTTGTTTATATACTAGCATTTATTAGTAATTAAATTTCAATGTTAGTCTATAAGCCATAATGTTGATAATCATCTTTTTAAATTAATTCATTCAGATATGGCTAGGAACCAGACAAAGATGCTATCAAATAAGATCAGTACTGTGCACTTGTGGGTTAAAAATTTTACCTTCAAAAGAAAAGTTCTTGTATCTATGATCCCATTTCACACTACATATGATTATTTTAAAACTCCTCTCCAGGGGCGGGTTGTTCCACACATGCACAGCCCGGGTGAGGACAATGAAGACCTGCCTCAGGCTACCCGACTTGACTCTGCACCACAAGTCTGAGTACTCCCGTCCGGGTCCCCTTGAGTCTCTCCCTGCTTGTTAAAAAACTAAAGGCAAAGATGAAAAAATATACTAATTTCAAGATGTGCTGAGAGCACACACTTGGGGCATGAACAGGGGAGCTAAGGAAATGAGGCTACTTTCAGGATCGTCTTTGGAGACAAATAGAGACACACACAAACTCAGGCACAGATGACATCAAACTAATATTAGGCATCCAGAAAGCCCAGAATTGGAAACCTTTAGTCTCTTGGGACTGAAAAGCCAGTTCCTGTTTATTTTTTCTACAGCTGTGACTTATTTCCTGTCTTCAATAATTTCTCTATGCATGTGCCTTCATTTTCAAGAAGATATTTTTACATACTCTTGCCTGATCGGTTAGCTTTTCCTGTAAGACTTCCTCTGGAGTCAAAGCCCCATGTCTGTGTTTTCCCTATGACTGGAATGTGGACCAGGAAAGTGCTCTAACTCTGAACTTGTTCGAGGGGCATTTAAAGAATAACCGAAGTAGAAGAAAAAAAAATCCTCGATGATGACTCTCTCCTCCCCTCCCAGCGTGTCTTGTCCTGAAATCAGCCGCAGTGTTTCCACTTCCCAAGAATTCAACTGTGTCACAGGGTAAAGATAGCTTCAGAATCTCCTACCTGGATATCTAATGAGACAACAGGACCCTGTAGGTGGTGGTGAATTCCTTCACCCTGACTGCTCACAAAGCAGTAATGACTGGCCCATGATTAACTGTTTGAATTCTTTTCTTTCCAAGGGTTAGTGGGAGGACCAGTAACCCAGCTTACAGCTTGGCCGTCACAGCCCTGCCCCTGGGGATGCTCTGACACAGCTTTAGTGTCCTACTAGATCCAGGTGCCCTTGGAGAATCAGCCTCACCTTGCCCTACTCTTCTGAGTAAGTGTACCGCATGCTATGTGTTTGCATGCAGTGGGTGCTCAGCACACACCGAATGAATGCAGCTTATCACCCATCATTTGGCGTCGCTGAGTCTCATTTTCTCCATGTAAAATGAGAATATCAGCAAATGACTGCTTATATATCTTCCATTCTGAACGTTCTAAGGGTCCTTTTGGCCAGCCATATAGAATTATCTCTCATCTCCAAAGCTGTTTCTAAGCAACAGCATAGTACTTCCCTGAACTCCTTGTTTGACCTCTTCAGCCTAGAGACGCTTATCACTGAGCTTGCAGCACTACATTATCTGAAACACATATTTTTTATCTGGTGACACACCTCAGATTGGTATTGAGCTTTTCATCTGTGTAGATCCTGTCCTTTCCTTACATTAGAGTGCAAGCTCCCGAAGCCAGACATTTTATAAAATGTGCTCTGTAAAATGTTTGTCAAATAAATAGATACCACATCAAGAAATCATCTTAATTTTATCCAGAGGAAATTCTGGGCTTAAGGGAAGCAGAATAATTCAAGGGTGAATTCCAGGCTTGTAGTCTGGGAAACGTGTGTGTGATGAGGCTGTTCTTCGAGAGAGAGAATCTCGCAAGAGGAACAGGTTTGGAGGAGAGTAAAGAGGAGGTAAGCTTAGTGACAAGCTGCATTCTATACCTCCTTCTTGGAGATTTTCGAAGAACATTATCCAAATCATTATTTGAGATGAGATCCTGGCCAAAGGAATGTATTTTACTGTGGGTAGCCTAGAGTTCCCCAAATAACTGGACATGGCTTTGGACACACTGATATAACAAGAGAAGCAGGGCTGGGAAAGAAGCCTGCAGAACAACTAACTTTTAAGGAAAGTCAGGAGGAATTTGAAAAGGAGCTGTTAGAATGGCTGTTACCAAAAAGACAAGATATACGAAATGTTGGTGAAAATGTGGGGAAAATGGAACCCTTATGCCCTGTTGGGAATGTAAATTGATGTTGAAAATGAAACTACCATACGATCCAACAATTTCATTTATAGGTATTTATCGGAAGAAAATAAAATTATTAACTCAAAAAGATATGTGTCCAGTGTCCATTGTATCTTTATAGTAGTCAAGACATAGAAACAAGCTGTGACCATCAATGGATGAATGGATAAAGAAAATGTGATATATATATATATGTATATATACACAGTAGAATATTATTTAGTCCTTAAAAGAAGGAAATCTTGCCATGTATGTGACAACATTGATGGACATTGAGAGTATTATGCTAAGTGAAATAAGTCAGAGAAAGACAAAAGACAAAGGTCTCACTTACATGTGGAATCTAAAAATAAACAAAAGCTAAATTCATACATACAGAGGACAGACTGGTTGCTTCTGCCAGAGGCGGGAATGAGGATGGATGAATGGGTGAAGGGGTCAAAAGATACAAAACAATCTTCCAGTTATAAAATGAATAAATCCTGTGGATGTAATATACAGCTTAGTGGCTACAGTTAATTATACTGTATTGTGTATTTTAAAATTATTAAGAGAGTAGATCTTAAAAGGGTTCTCATCACAGGAAAAAAACTTATAACTGTGGTGATGGATGTTAACGAGATTTAATATGGTGATCATGTCAAAATATATAAAAATATGGACTCATTATATTGTACACCTGAAACTGATTTAATGTTATATGTTAATTATATCTCAATAAAAGAAGAAGATGAGAAAGATGTGGGCTTGATCTCTGGGTTGGGAAGATCTCCTGGAGAAGGACGCAGCACCCCACTGGTATTCTTGTCTGGAGAATCCCCATGGGCAGAGGAGACTGGTGGGTTAAAATCCATGGGGTCGAAAAGAGTTGGACACGACTGGGCGACTAAGCACAAAGCGCAAAAAAGAGGAAAATTCAAAGTGGATACATACTTTCCTTCCAAGAAAAAACATTCTCCAAGTAACAGGAAAATCAGTGATCTGTTGCTTGCTCAGTCTTCGTTCCTCAAACGCTTTCTCACCAGTGGTTTACCACCACAGCTGTATAGGACAGCTGTTTGGGACACTCTTTTCCTCTAGAATAATCTGAGGTGGTGAAATTAATCTGTCTCTAAGTTGGATCTTTTTTCCTACTAGAAGCACAAATAACGTTCAACTAGCGGTTTCATACCCGTAGCTTTGTTTTGCCATTTCTATGGCATCAGAAAGGATGTGTTCACTTATGCAGTTTATCTGAGCATTTCTTAGGTCACTTTTCTACAAGTCAGGCTTTTTAAAGTATAATTTATGTTTAGTCAAATTCCACCTTGGACGGTTTCCACTTCAGTGGATTTTGGGGAGCATGTGCAGTCATGCAGTCACTATCACTCTTGAGAGGTAGGCAGTTTCCAGCAGCCTAAAATGCTCCCTCGTGTCCCTTTGTAGTCAACCCCTTTCTCCAGGTCCAGGCCCTGGCACGCCCCTTCCCACAACTTTGTTGATTTCTGTCCTGAGGGCCCTCTTCAATCCCTATTTTGTGCTATCATTTGATCTGCAGGTAAGTTTCTCCGTCAGACAGGATCCTGCTTTGTGTCCCTGTAACACCAAATGTGGTGCCTGGCACCTAACCTGTACGCAGGAAATAGGTATTTAATGAATAAATGAATCCCTTGCTTTTTATATTTTGCCAAATCGTTGCAGAGACTCTGCTCTCTGACTTACAGGATGTGTCTTTTGAAAAGGGGCTATTAATGCTAGAGAAAGTTTCCTACCAGGACTTAAAAATATTTTTTTATTTTTTAATTATATATATATTTTAATGTATGTATATATATCGCCTCCCTCTTGAGTCTTCCTCCCCTCACCCCCATCCCACCTCTCTAGGTCATCACAGAGTGCCAGGCTGTTTTCTCTTAGGGTTTTAATTTATACGGTCTTTAAAAGAAAAAAAGGGCCATAGTAATTTCTAACTTCAGAGATTTTGCTGAGCATTTTAAACATTTCTATAAACTTGGGGCTTACAACTTTGCTCAATCAGCACATAGGCCTCTGAGGTTTCAACCTGAATAAACAGACGGACATAGAAACTGGCGCCAAAAACATCTGCTCTCTCTCCCTCCCCTTCTGGCCCCTCCACCTCCACGAGGCATGCCCCAGGGGATCCTCTGGAGCTCCTCAGAATAAGACCTAGGAGATTCCAGACCCATTGATGAATGACTCCAGGAATGGAATCCGATGCTGGCATAACCTTTCTCACCACGCAGGGTGTGACCCACCTGCAGCTGGCTCATCAGTCAGGCTTAGAATCCTTTAGTTCTTCCTGATCTGATTCGGCTTCTATCTTGATGCGCAGCCAAAAGTTGACATTCCTAGAGCAATTTCAAGAAGCAGTGAAGAAAGCTTCTCCTCCTCTGACCACTTATCTGAAATTGCCCAGCCCTGCAAGGGCTTTTGGTGCTTTCCTCCAGTCTGGCCAGTTGCACTCTGTGTGGGTGAGCAGTCCCCCCTTGTGCTTTCTACTCAACTTGCAAAGCCCCCGAAGCTTAGACACACTAGAGACCACATTTTCCCTCTGAGAAGGCTGCACCTTGCCTCCCAGATGTAGTCTTGGTGCCGACATCAAATTGCTTTCAAGTGGAAACTCATTCTCTTTTTATCCCTTATCCTCACACTTTGCCAGGTGGCTTCCCTGGAACAGCTTTAGCGGAAGACAGTTTCTGCTCCCAGGAGACAGTGCGCTATGTAAGCATAAGCGCATCCGCACCAAATCTTTCAAAGCCGCAACTTCTGATGCAAGAGGGGTCAGTGGGGAGAGGGGCGGTTTCTGCTACCTGCAGCTAGGTAAACAAAACACCAAGAAGGTGGTGAATTTGTGTAGTTCATAACCCTGCAGACAGATAAAGTAGTAATCAATGGAAGTGAGCCAAAGAAATTACTACAGTAATGATGACAGGTGTGTGTTTGTGTGTGTGTGTGTGTGTGAGAGAGAGAGAGAGAGAGAGAGAGAGAGAGCGCGCGAGAGAGAGGGAGGAGATGGGGGTTGGGAAGGGAGATTCCGGAAAAGGGGTAAAACAAAAGAGAGAAAGAAAAAAAGGGGGTTAAAGTGGAGGAAAGCGTCTATTCTTCAGGAGGGTCTTCTAAAGCTGTAACTTTCAGACTTTTATTACTATCAGAGTAAGAAATGTATTTTAGTCCACCCAGGGCGCGCACACAAGAGACGTATAGGATAAAATAGAAATGAATTCGCGCGTGGCCTGCTGGAAGAGTAAGGCACTTGTTCCTATCACAAATCCCTGCCTGTGACCGAGGGTGCGCGAAGACAGCCCGGCTCGTCTGCTCCGCGCCCCGCCCCGCGCTGAGTAGGACGCCCCGCAGCATCCGCCGCAAGGCCCCCGGGTAGTCACCGCCCTCGTGGGGGAGGAGGGAAGCTGGGGCACGGCTCCCGGCTCCCGGTTACCTGCGAGAGCTCCTGTGGTGGCGGATCGGGACGCGACGCGGGATGGAGCCGGACGAGCGGGACTCCGTGGCCGCATGGTGGCACATGGTCGTGCGGAACCTGCGGTGAGTGCGCGCAGCGCCCCGTACGCCCGCCGTCCGGGATGCGGCAGGGAAGGTACCACCCAGCGCGGACCGAGGGGCTGGAGGCCCCCAGCTGACTCTCGATGCTTCGGAGGCCCCCAGGGCTCTTGGATCGCTGTTTCCTCAGCCCCTACCAGGGCCAGTGAGACTCAAGCCTGTGATTTTTCAGGAACGTGGTGCATCCCTTTGGTGCTTCTGAAATAGAGATTCCAGAGAGCTGGTTCGGGTTTCTATAAATCTCTTAACTGCCTTGACATTTTACTAACAACGGGATAATACTAGTGACAATAATACTCTGTGGTGTTGTCTTGGATGGCATTCTGTTAGATCAAGGGCCTATCTGTATAGATGGGAAGGGTCAGAAAACCACCTGTCCGAGTGTGAACTCTGCCATGGAGTTAAGGAAGACCTCCCCACGATGCTAGAGATACATCAAAACCATATCTTGGCATTGCCCATGCCAAGTTCTTACACCCTTTAAATCTGAAATGTCTAGGTCAGCAGGTTTTAAATTTTCTTCCTTCCATGAATCCTTGGCTTGAGCAGTAATCTTAGGCTACCTGAATCGACCAGCCAGCAAAATGCTGTCAGTCTTGTTGCACTGAATCCAGGTATTGGTTGGAGAACCCAGACCCACGAGACTGGGTATCTTATTTTGTTTTGTTGGTGTGGGAAGGTATTGGCAGTTTTGTTTACTTTTCTTCTTTGTATTCCTTTGCTTTGTTTTGCCTAACTTTTGTTGACTACAAAATATCCAAGAATCACATCCAGGCATAGGAGACCTCAGTTTGGAACATCTGAGTGGCTAAGACAACCCTGATTTCCTGTCTTCTCTTCCTGCTGTGGCTGAGGGCAGGGGGCAGAGTGCAGCTCTCCCTGGCTCTGCAGTGCAGGCTGGAGCCCCCTTTTGTATGAATCTGAACACCAGGCCCAATGTCCTGACTGGCTACACTTCTCAGACATCACAATCGTGGGCCTTACATCCCTGAAGCAGCTGTTTTGGGAAAGCTGGCATTTACCATCTTTTACTTTTGAGTTCTTTACAGAATGTGTGACTGGTTATTTAACACTTATTTGACAGAGAATCAAAGCTGCTTTGTGTTTTTAGAGAACAGCCCACTTTGTTGATAGAGGAGTGGAGATGTGGAGTTGGGGATCCTCTGTTACTTCTACACGTGTGCACACTCAGTTGCTCATTCATGTCTGACTCTTTGGACCCTGTGGGCTTTAGAGTGCCAGACTCCTCGGTCCATGTGATTTTCCAGGTAAGAATATTGGAGCAGTTTCCGTTTCTTCCTCTAGGGGATCTTCCCAACCCAGGGATCAAACTCTCCTCTCTTGTTTCTCCTGCATTCTTTATCACTGTGCCACTTGCGAAGTCCCCATTACTTCTAAATACTAATTACTAAAAATAAGTCTTGAATGTTTTCTGAAAGAATAAAATACTTGAGCATTTCTTTATCCAAGTGGAAAATTACTGATCTAATTTAGATCAGGCTGAGGCGCAGGCTGAAATCCAGCATCTTAAGTCCTCTTTTGGTTCATGGAGCCTGGTTAGATCAGTAAACATTCCTGGAGGGCTCCTTGTGTGCCTGGGATGGCCTATAGCCGTGGATCTGTTGTGATGTGTCATGAGATTCAAGGAGAACAGTTAATCATGATATTTACAGTGATTATTTTTTAATGCCTTGGGAATGGATTTATTTATCTTACAAAAGTCTCATCAGATGTAGTCACTTCTTAACATGGATGGGCCCAGCAGAGTAAATCTCTTGCTGATGATCTTTGAATTGGAAAAATGGAAACCATGCTCAGGAAAGAAGTTGGGGGAATCCAAAGGGCTATTTCCCCTTTTAATTCTCCCTATTTCACTTCAAGCTTTTACATTTCTAGATGGTACTTAGAAAATCCCTATGAGAAGACTGACAAACTTTTCCATCCTCCCCAGTATATTGGTCATCTACTCTCTATCAGATATTTGCCTAGGCTCTGGACACACCACCATAAATAAAACAGGCAAAACCCCTGCTCTTGGGTAGCTCACATTCCTACTCAAAAGAGAAGGAAGCCCTTCTCTGTCCCCCAAAGCTACCAATAAGCCTTGCCTCCTTCTAGAAATACATTCTTTTCTGTTCTCAACCTGTCATTCTATGGATATTTATGACACTCAGCCCAGGGCTGCCCTGATGGTTCAGTGGTAAAGAATCTGCCTGGAATGCAGGAGGCACAGTTTCCATCCTTGGGTTGGGAAGATCCCCTGAAGAAGGAAATGGCAACCCACTCCCGTATTCTTGCCTGGAAAATCCCATGGACAGAGGAGCCTGGTGGACTACAGTCCATGTGGTTGCAAAAGAGTCAGACATGACTGAACAGCTAAACAACAAATAGCAACAGCCCTGTGCTAGGCAGAGTGGAAAGTAAAAGCAGCATTAGCTGGGATGTGGTTCTTATCACTGGGGATACAGGGCTAATAGTGAGAAAAAAATCAGCAAAGAAGTAAGGGTCAAACTCTGGCCCTGACTATAATTAGTGGGAGGGGTGAAAAGAGAGGATAAGTCACCATGGGAAGATTTGTCTAGAGAAGATCTGAAAAAGAATGGACACTTGAGTGGATGTGAAGGAAAGAGGGGGTCTGGTTGGGGGGAAAGGAGGGAGGAGAGAGAGGTAACTTGGTGTTTGGTGATCAGTACGTGTTGGTGGGATGAACGGGCACAGGATGCCCGTGCAGCTTGCCTTAACACTTGGAACTGTTGTCTTGCCAGCTGTGGAGAGAGCTGGGCTTCCCAAAGCTGGTACTTCTGAGCATTAAGCAAGAATGATTGGCCCTGCAGCAGCTCGGGTTCCAGCGCCAGGAAGAATCATCCAGTTAGGTTCTGTGGCCCCTGTGGGATGCGGTGCAGTTACAGCCGCAGCTGATCACAGGGTAGGCACAAGAACTCCAAAGCATCAAGGTGGCTGTCTGATGTGCTGGCCAGGAGCGAGCACTGGATGAAACCACATCCTCTGCTCAAATAAGGTCTATTAGCCGCTGGGGACTTTTGATCCCCTATAGATCTAGGGGAAGTCAAGCTGACAGCCCCCTAGTTAAAAGGAGCTGCTGTGCATTATTGACGCTCGGAGGGATCTGGTCACTGTGCTCTCTGCCGGCAGCGCTTCTCAGAGAAGTGCCTCGAGCTGTTTGAGAGAAGGGTCTTGTATGAATTATTCTTTAAAAACAGAAGCATATTTCCCTCTATTGCCTCTGCTTCCCAAGCACCCTGCTACCTTCAAAAGGCAACTTAGTGGGAGTNACAGCCATTTTGCTTTTTTGCATTTCTTTTCCATGGGGATGGTCTTGATCCCTGTCTCCTGTACAGTGTCATGAACCTCCGTCCATAGTTCATCAGGCACTCTCTCAGATCTAGGCCCTTAAATCTATTTCTCACTTCCACTGTATAATCATAAGGGATTTGACTGAGGTCATACCTGAATGGTCTAGCGGTTTTCCCTACTTTCTTCAATTTGAGTCTGAATTTGGCATAAGGAGTTCATGATGTGAGCCACAGTCAGCACCCGGTCTTGTTTTTGCTGACTGTATAGAGCTTCTCCTTCTTTGGCTGCAAAGAATATAATCAATCTGATTTCGGTGTTGACCATCTGGTGATGTCCATGTGTTGAGTCTTCTCTTGTGTTGTTGGAAGAGGGTGTTTGCTATGACCAGTGCATTTTCTTGGCAAAACTCTGTTAGTCTTTGCCCTGCTTCATTCCGCATTCATTCCGCATTCCAAGGCCAAATTTGCCTGTTACTCCAAGTGTTTCTTGACTAATCCAACTGTCTACCCTTAGAATTTTTCATACAGTAAATCATTATAGAAGTTTCTGGAATTTGCTTAACTATTTCAGCTTATTACATCCTGGACAGCTAGTTCACAGAACCACATAATCTTAAAATGCCTGTACACTCTAAACTCAACTCATTACAGGAATCCCCTCTACAATCCAAAATACTGAATGCTGAGTAATTTAAGATTCAATAAATAAACCATTTTAATTGGTTCCAGACAATTAAATATTAATTTAAAGATAGTTAATTGAACATCTGTTACTATTACTCTGAATAATTACTAATAAATTCACTAGCAATGGCACCCCACTCCAGTACTCTTGCCTGGAAAATCCCATGGGCAGAGGAGCCTGGTAGGCTGCAGTCCATGGGGTTGCTAAGAGTCAGACACGACTGAGCGACTTCACTTTCACTTTTCGCTTTCATGCATTGGAGGAGGAAATGACAACCCACTCCAGTGTTCTTGCCTGGAGAATACCAGGAATGGTGGAGCCTGGTGGACTGCGTCTATGGGGTCGCACAGAGTTGGACATGACTGAAGTGACTTAGCAGCAGCAGCAGCAGCAGCTTGTTACAGTTTAGAAACAAGTTTACCATTTACTTTTTTTTGAACCTTTGTTAATTCTGAAATTGAACATGATAGAGACATCTATGATTTAATAGTTATAAACTGAACCTCCATGTCACCACCATTCAAGTCAAGAAATCAGCACCACTGGCACTCTGGCACTCTCCTGTAATGTTACTTCTCAATGCAGTGAGCCTCACCTCAGGTGTAATCCTTAGTCTAAAGTTTATGGTAATGCTATTCTGCTCTCTTACTGTGTTTTCTATTTGTGTCATCTCATCTGTGTTCTTTTGCCTCTACTTTCTGGCTTTCTTCTGACTTGGCAGTTGTCTCAAGGAGCAAAGTGGTGTTGAGTGTGAGGCTCACCTCTCTGGGCATCTGTTCTCTCTGGGGTCTGGACCACTCGAGACCTCACTGCCTTGGTAGATCTCTGAAACCTTCACAGAAAGGTTTTAATATAGTTTCTTTAAGAACCATCGCTCTGGTGTCAGACTTTCTGGTTTTTTTCCCCAGGGTGTCACTTAACAGCTATGCAACCTTGGGCTAATTGCTTTTAATGCTTCATTAAATCTATTCAAGATTATTGTGATAAATAAATTCACATATGAAAAGCATGTGTAAGAGTGCTAACAGAGTAACCACTCAGTGGCCATTAGTTGTTTTATTAGCAGTGGAGTGCCATTGATAAGGCACTGTTGAATAAGAAAGTGTAGGTGGTGTGAGACATGGATACAGTAAAAGGCATGGGCCCTAACCCGTAAGAAGTTTTCTGCAACTGGGGAGATAGGGATATAAAGTAATGACATGGATTTCCATGTATCACTTTGGAATCAATTAGCTGGAACAGGAAGGCAGCATGACATAGTGGAAAAAGACTCTGGGCTTCATAAAGCTAGACAGGTTTGGGTTTGGGTTCAAATTTTGTTTCTGCCACTAACCAGTTATGACTTTGGTAAACTACTTCCCTTGGTTGTATTTTTCCTATTTTTATAATGAGGTTGATACTGCATAGGGATTTTGTGTATTTGTATTTTTGAATTAAGTAAAATAATCATGCAAAATATGGGCATTTAACAAACACCTGTTCCTTTTTCCCACTCAGGTACACAGTAGACTAAGCTTGGTGTTGGGGGCAGGCCCAGAACAATAATTTCAGGGACAGGAGAATTCAGCGAAGAGAAGGGTCTTGTGCACAGGTGCAAAATGAAAACTTACAAAGAGATAGGATCTAAGCTCATTTCTTAGTGAGGTGAGGGAGAGGGAGAGCAGTTAGGAAACACAGACAGGAAGGGAGAAGGTGAGCCAATGCACGTGGCCAGAGTGGGGCAATTCTGTCTTACAAGATACTCGAGAGGCACGGAGAATGGCTGTGTAAGAGCTTTTGCACTCGTGATCCTTTTAAATCCTCACAGCACCTTAGTCTGGCACCATTGCCTCCACGGAGAGCTGAGGGAGCTGGAGGCTCAGCAGCTTGCCCCATTGCCACTCGCCCTGTAAAGAGGAAACAGGACTCAGTCCTACCTTTTCTAACTCCTGGCAGACAGCTTTTGGGATGAAAGACTGTGGCCAGATGTGGATGGCCTTGCAGCCAAGATAGGAGCTGTTTGTTTTTCTAAATAGATAGAGTTCCACTCCCCACAATCTGTAACAGCAGATTTAAAGAATATTTATCTGGTGCAATTCCAGAACCAAGAGGAGGCAGGGAGACCAACTAGGAGCCCCTCACTGTGGTCTGGGCTGGAGGGGAGTTGGACCTGTAAGTCCCGAGGGGCACCCCTGGCTGGAGAGGAGTGTGGGATCACAGGAGTGGATGGACTGAGGCCCACTTTCTCCTCCCTCCTCCAGAACCTGAGATGAACTGCCAAAGGACTTCTCTTATTGAGCTCTCATCAGAGGAGTCCTGATTCTGGGGGTAGAAGAACCAAAGACAAAGGAAAGAGAAGAGAAGAAATCTTTCCCTTAGCACTGATAAGGGCAAAGGAAGGGAGGGAAGGAGAAGCAGTGTTAGAATCTCCAGACGCACCTGAATGTGGGTCCTGTGCTTCGTGACCATGCCAGAAACAGGCCAGCAGACCCTGGGGAACCACGCAGGTTCCCCGTAAGCAGCAGGTCCAAAGTGTGAAGCAGAAGTTAGTCTTTACTGGCCTCAACCTGCATATTCTGTACCCATTGCCCTACCAAGTGTGAAAATGTGAACGTGTTAGTTTCTCAGCTGTGTCTGAATCTTTGTGACAGCATGGACTGTAGCCTGCCAGGCTCCTCTGTCCAAGGGGTTCTCCAGGCAAGAATACTGGAGTGGGGTTGCCCATTTCCTTCTCCAGGGGATCTTCCCAAGCCAAGGATGGAACCTGAGTCTCCTGCTTTGGCAGGCAGATTCTTTACCACTGTGCCACCTGGGAAGCCCCATGCACTGTCTACTTTATCATGTGTGATTTCTTTTTTCTCCCTTCTTGTATTTTCCAAAGTGTGGAAGTGAAAGTAACATGAATGGTTTTTAAAATCATAAAAGTTATACTTTCCAAAAACGTTTAGTATATTTAGAAAGTCACTACGCTCCATACTACTACAGTTTATAGTGAGAACCTCTAACAAATGACATAGCTTTAGGCCGTATTTTAATGTTTTTCCTTTTTGAAAAATAGATTTACCGGAAACTTCCAGGATTTGTAAGGTCAATTATGGATGCCCTGAGGAAAGACAAACTAGCCTTCCCCAATGATGAAAAGTAAGTTAATCATGTAAAGATGTCGTTTATTAGATTCTGAGGGGTAATTATCCTGTGACTTACTGAATAGGTAGATGAGAATTCTTAGCTGGGCAGTGGGATTTGGGGTAAAGTGTCTACAAATTTTTAGTATTTGGTATTATATTTATGTCTAAGTTAATAACTTTACCAATTCAGTACTTTTCTCTGAAGTTATGAAGGGATTTGTAGCTTATGGTGTTTTAGAACCTTTTCAAGGTCCTGTAGGGTCTAACCTAGCATTCCTTGGAGGAATCTCTGACTTCTAGGCCTTATTCCCCACATAACCAAAATCCATACACCATCCAGCCGACTACCCAACAGCAAGTCCAGTGACTAGAATGTGGCAAGCTAGCTTCTCACAGTTGGAGAATGTAGGATGCCTGCAAACAGGTAGTCGTTATCAGTAGGTTTTCCTATTTCAACACACTTGGGGAATCTGACATCCGAGGAGTAGCAGTGAGTCACTGTGGCAGGGTTGGCTGGTGTCAGAATTTGGGAGGGGCCAAGGAAGGGCTTTTGCCATTCTTCATGTCATGGCCTGTTTGAATTACCAAATGGGAAGCTGACCAGGAAGCTAGTCGAACCTGTTAACATCTCATGTCCATCCTGTACATTCATGGGGAAATGTAAATAAATTGCTACAAAGAGTTCTCTTTGGTCTTGTGGTAGTTCTTACTATTTTTTGGTTTTGTTATTTTTTTAAAATTTTAATTAAAACATTCCACATATTATGAAATAAGGTAGAATAAGAAAAAAAGTGAAGTTCTCTTAATT
Source organism: Neotragus moschatus (assembly GCA_006410615.1). Classification (NCBI taxonomy): domain Eukaryota; kingdom Metazoa; phylum Chordata; class Mammalia; order Artiodactyla; family Bovidae; genus Neotragus; species Neotragus moschatus. The sequence continues at coordinate 673,480 of SJYA01001565.1, read as the reverse complement.
CTGTACAAATTCATTTTTTATTATTTTCAAAAATCACATAAGAATAAATTAAATACCTAATTAAATTATATGAGTAAATAGAAGAATCTTGGCTGGGAGAAAAATGTCATTATATGAAGCTTCTTATAGATAAAGTTGTTATTCCTGGGAGGGACAGAAAGAGTGTCTTTTATTTTGGGTGAACCTCATGTTTTGCTAAAGCCTGAACTTAGAAGAGGAGAAATCTCAATGTATTTCTTGAACTGAATACTTTTCTTCCACTTGTTCCTAGTGTCAAATTCCTGTCTTCTCCCCTTCTCATCATACATGGTGAGGATGACAAAACGGTACCTTTGGAATTTGGAAAAAAGGTATACTAAGCTCAGTGGCTGACGGAAACATACTAATGTCACCATTTTCTCAGCCAGCCAAACTTTGATTAGTGCCGAAAGAAGAGTCTCTGACATTATAAGGGATTCTGTGCACCCTGAGTTGCTTGCTGCCTGGTGTATACAATAAGTATCAGTGTGCTATGCTCTTCAGCTCAAAGGAGTGTTTGTGGGGGATCCTGCTTCCTCATCTGGAGTCTGGATCAGCAAATGTCGAGAAGATCCCAGAAAGCTCTGGGAACTTCCAGGCAGTCTTTCCTGCAGTGGCTCTAAAAATCAGGATGCTGTTCCTTTTCTTTTAAACAAATAGTGGGGGTCCACTGAAACCCCCTGTCCCCCTGCAGGGAGGTACTGGCAGGGGTACGATGAGGTCTTATCTCTGTTGTATGTGCTGTGCAGCTTTCCTTCTTGGTTGCAGAGGCAGCCACTCAGATATGGAGAGAGCCACACCGCCAATTAAATGGAACTAACTCCCTAAGACAGTTGTTTCTGTACCCTTTCAGGAAAATTAGCCTCGAAAAACAAAACAACAGCTTCAAGAATCAGCCTTTGAGTCCTTGTCTTTCTGCCCCTTGCAGCTCTATGAAATTGCCCACAATGCATATCAGAACAAAGAGAGGGTGAAGATGGTGATCTTTCCTCCTGGCTTCCGACACAACTCCCTTTGTAAAAGCTCTGCACTGTTACATACTGTGAGGTAAGAGTTGTTTTGCTAAATGCAGTGAGGGCTGCTCTGGCTTACTTAGACCATGTGGCGGGGAAGGCATGTAAGATCATCGAGGTCTTTTTCCTGCAGAGATTTCCTGAGACAGCAATGGGCGTGAAGTCTGAGAACAGCAGAGAGCGAAGACTTGGTCTGGACACCAGCTGTGATGTGAACTTTTTATGTAAAACTGTATTGGGTTGCTTGAGTGAGCTGAACCTACTGACAGTTTTACAAGTCACCTGCCATTTTAGTCAGGGAAAGCAAGCATGGATGTTGGGCATTATGGAGTGTTCTCGTTTATCTTATCATAGTCTATTTTGGGGAACATGCAGGAACATCACTGTGGAGAATGAGAATTTGGTAAAAATTTGATTCCATCTAAAAATGTACAGTTACCCACATTCTGAGGATATTTGTGGATAAGGTGGTCTTTGATTTGGACCTTGACAGCAATATAAGAAAGATGCTCCAATAGTTAAACAATTTGTATTTCAGTTTAGTTAATTTAAAAGGCATTAAAAAGCTCCAAGCTCTTTTCTAGCCTTCCGAATAGCACTGGGGAAAGTCCTAGTCTGCTCCCCAATCTGCTAGAAAATAGCGAGATATGGCACTCATGTAGCCTTTGGAAAGTGACACTTTATTAGCCCTAGTAGAGTCATACACTTTCCCTCCCAATTCCCAGAGATTCTTAACTAGATTATTATTTAACAAAATGAAACAAAATCAAAGAATGTTGTAAAAATGTTCAAGTCCAGTAAGAAGCTATTTTTTTCTCAGGACATTTTACGACTTACTTTCCATTGGCTTTGTTCGCCCCACCGCTGGGTTCACTGGACAGGGAAATCTTTATGTCAGAAGGCTCCATGTTCCAGATGTCCCGGGCATACTCCTTAATCGTTCGGTCACTGGAGAATTTCCCCGAGGCAGCTATATTTTTGAGGACCATGATGTTCCAGGCCTTTGGATTCTGTAAATGACACATGCATCTAAAGCCCAGGGCCTGAGTGCACACCAACCTGTATGACAGACATCAGGCCAAGCACATCCAAGAATAATTCAGGGGCAAAGTGACAGGAGTAAACTGTAATGAATCACATTGGTTTCACAGCCTATACTATTCTCCTACTTAAGACTGTTGTGCTGTGCTAAGTTGCCTCAGTGTCCAACTCTTTGCAACCCTATGGACCATAGCCTGCCAGGCTCCTTTGTCCACGGGGCTCTCCAGGCAAGAATACTGGAGTGGGTTGCCATGCCCTCTAGGGTATTTAAGATTATATTTCTCTAAAATGAAAAAGAAAGTATTTTTCACTCCCAGAGAAACCTTAATTGGTAATTTCTGCCATAGTTACAATGTTCTGGCATGTAAGCTGTATTTCCCATCTTCATTTTGAATGAAGATACCTTCTCAGCTTCCTTTAAACTACAGGGGAAAGGAAGGGACTAACTTCCATTGTCTGCTAGATGCCATATAAGAAATTTACCCTGTGGCTCATGGTTGGAGCTCAAGAAACACTGCTTTAGAATGTTAGCTGTCACACAGGCAAACAACCCCATAGGAGACTTTATTCACTGAATTATCTTTCCTCAGTTTTTCCTGAAGGTAGATACTCCAATAGGTTTACACTGAATCCCAGATTCTCCACTGGGGGTTGAAAACAGGACCAATTAAGGTTTTAACTTAAATAAAAAATATGTGACTATATATCTAAATAAAATACATCTCTCATAATTTTATGTAAAAATAAAAAAGCTATTTATTTTATAGCCTCGTGATTTTGTAAAGGACTCTACGAAGGAGTTCGATGGCAATGACTAGAATATTATTTGAAAAAGACAGCAATGTATTAAAAGTACTTAAAACAAAAACTAAAACTGTGAGTCTGAAATTATTCACACTTTGGAAACTTACTAAAATAAGAAGAGAATAATAGCTTCCCTTTTTCATGCTCTTTATTTAAGGGGATAATGACTAGACTTCCCAACCACATGGGCCATGTTTTCTATGCCTCAACAGTGCAATTACTGTTAAGACTAAAAGCTGCAATTTGCACAAATGAAGAAGAAAGGTGGAGCGGAATGTGGGGCCTCTAGGTGGGCATCTCTTGGGTCAGGGCCCTCATTTTAACAGAAGGGACTACTGTGTAAAAACTGTGCTTGCACTCACGCACATTTTCCTTTCCTGCTCTGTTTCACTTCCACTTCTTTTCCTCAACATTCTTTCCACACACGAGCATGGGCTGAGGGCAAGAGGAAGAAGCTGGAGGTGGCCATTCTCCTCCTCTGTCTTTGCGTTCCCAGAGGCCGTGTGTGGCTGCTTTCTCCAGTGTTCCGGGAGCTGGAAGTGAGCTCTTCCACTTAACTCCAACACTGCCTCTGCTTGGGCAGCATGTAAAACTGGCTTATATACACTTGAGGGGGCTGGGATATGCTGTAAAGCAGTATGGGCCTTGAATGATCCTATTTTAACACTCCAGTGGGATATCTGGGATGACTGTGGGAACCACCTTGTCACCTGGCTTTGGAAAAGAAATATAAGTGTCAGTGAAGTAGGTTTCTGTTGTAAGTAGTTACTGATATGTCCAAAGGGCAGGCGGTGGAGATTGTATGAATTTCCATGGTTCTGCTATATAATGGCTTTCTAGCTGGGGAGCAGAAATGGGGACTGTGTGGGCAAGAAGCCAGCGCTGGAGTCTTGGCACAGGGCCAGCTTCCCCCTGTATCTATTCTTCTATGGTTTCTGCAGTTCACTAAAAGTCTTTCCTAACAGAGATGATCACCTTTCCGTGTATTTACCAAATGTACCTAGAGGGTTGGGCCATTTGGTAAAGATGCATGATTTTGCATATGGAGGGCTCCTCACATGGTTCTAGCCTTTTTCTCTTTTCTTTCCCTTCTTCCCTCCCTCCCTCCATCTCTCTCTCTCTCTCTCTTCCTTTGTATAGTCTTTCTTGTTTCATTCCTTTTTTTAAAAAAATTCAAATATGAAACCCCCCTCTTTCTGTCCATTTATACTCTGTTCATATAGCACCACTCCATGGATAGTCCAGGAGAGGTATTTATTTTGCAACTTTCAGATACCCTCTAGTATTCTAAGGCTCAGTCTAAGAATCCCTTTAGCAGATTTTTCAAATGCTGATGGTGATTCTACCCACTACTAGGTCAGAATCCCTGAGGGCAGTGGACATCTGTACTTTGAAAAAACTGCCTGGTGACTCTGATGTGCTTCTGCTTAAGGGCCCTGGCACCAAGCAGGCTCCTTGAGGGGCCTCGGCTTTGTCCTTGCTGGGTCTCAGTGCTCAGCATGGTGCCTGCCTTGGAGGAGGCACTGGTGTCTCTCTGCTGAAAAAATGAGTGGGTAAAGTGAGTACTTAGCTTGGCTTTATACTTTTTAGTTTCTAGGACATGCTTGCTATATGGTGGGTGCTCAATAAATACAGAATAATTTGTGACTTTTTATTTGGATATTTAAAAGATGTACAACTGCTACTGAAATGTCAAATCCCAACCTTGCCTGAACTTGGGAACAGTCTAGTTTTTATCTGAAAAACCAACATTGCTGCCTCACTTCCCTTTTTTGATTGGTTAGTGGGGCCCTGTTATTTAGAAAAAGAAACTAAAATTTTAATGAATGGTAGTAAACTGGCATCGTTTGTAAGTCTCAGCCATGAACTCACCATGTACAGCTGGCTGACTTTTTCTTGACATTTGACGTAGGCTTCATAGTCTGCAAAAACTTTAAACCTGTTTTTGTGATTAAAAGGAAAACACAAAGCATCAAAAAGCTGCATTAACAGATGTGTGTTCAGATTCCATTTAAAATTCTCTTTTGCTTAATGACAGGCATGGCTAGCTTACCAGTCTGATATTTCTATTCGTAAGGGTTTCAATCAGCCCTCAACCTTTCTGTGGGTCTTTTCACAAGTAAGAATATTATCACATGGATGCATTTGAAAGCTGGGTACACCAGAGGAAGGAGAAAAGGAATACCAGATTTGTGGATCTTATTCTTAAGTCTTCCTAGCATTGTTAGTGGAAAATACCTACTTTTTCTTTCTAAGCCTAAGTTAGTTTATCAGATCGCAGATCCATGCTAATCTACATGGTTATGTTACAGTTGATTTAAGAAGTTCTCACCCTTTTCCCGTGGCCCAAGTAGCACCATCTTCTTGTGGGAACTCACCTGTCATGATAAAACAGCATGTTGACTAAGTCTTTGAAGAGGTCAGGCTGCTTGGGAGAAAAAAAGCCCTTGTCAATTTGATCCATGGCCAGCTTCAGCTCTGGAAGTGCCTCATAATATTCTTTTGCCTCATACCTGTGGGGTAGGTAGGTGGGGGGGGAATAACAAGAAACGATTCTGTTAGTGTTTGTGATTAACAGCACACTAGATGGTACGTTAGTTGTGAAAAAGGCATTCAAAAATACTGGCATTTATAGTCATAGAGTTCAACAGGAGTATAAGTATAAATAATATTTAACTAGATCCTGATATTTTTCCCCCCACTAAATTTGATTAGTTCCTTGTAACCAAGACACTAAGGACAATAGATAATAAAAATCCTAGTCACAGAGCAATCGTCTGATCTGGTAAATAAAGTAAGATTCGTTTCAAACAGACGTTATGACTCTAAACAAGCAGGTGCTTTTTGGATCCCCGGATCCCCAGATATGTTGCTACTGGGCAAAAGTTTACTTCCAAGGGCTGGGAAGTATATTTGACCTCCGCCAAATTTTGTGATTCCCATGGTTCCTTTGAGTGGCACTCTTTCTTTACTTCTCATTTGAATCCAGGTTAATAAACTTACCCAGATACTTAGTGGAACAAGTATTCTGGGTGCTTCTATACAACCAGGCCTATTCTCTACTGCCTTTTAGTCCATCTCTTAGAGACCTTAAAGGAACACTAGATGGTTAAATTATAGGCAAAACTTCAACTCCACTGGTTGAAGTTCAACTCCAACTGCCCACTGGTTCAGTTTTTTGATCAAAGTAAAAATCACAGATGAGGGCAAAGTGAGTAGCTCACGAGGCCAGCTCTGCCACAGCTGGTAGCAAATAGCAAGGAGCCCATGTACCTGTGCCCAAACTCCTTTAGCTTTCACATGCTGGGCAAAGGCTTAATCTGCAGTCAGGAGGGTCCCCTGACTTATAGGAGATATTCTGCAGCCATGTCCCATGTGACCCAACTTGATGGGACACCTGGGTGGGGGAGGCAGCCTCCTGGGGGGATACATGCTCAACAGGCAGGACTGTTCTCTCACCCTTTCTTGTCCAAAGCAGCCACGTCCTCTACTCTCATGCCAAAGATGAACAGGTTCTCTTCCCCGGCTTCCTCGGCCATTTCCACGTTGGCCCCATCCATGGTCCCAATGGTCAGGGCCCCATTCAGCATGAACTTCATGTTGCCTGTCCCTGAGGCTTCGGTGCCTGCAGTGGAAATCTGCTCCGACAGATCTGTGGCTGGAATGACTGCAAGCAAGGCGTTAGTGATAGAAGCAGTGGTTCTGTCTCTCTGGATCTGCTTATATAGTATCTAAGCATTCATCTAGCTGGTCTGTTTTGATCATTAAAGTAGTACATGCACATTAAGATAAAAATTCAAATGGCGTAGGATGGATCTCATTCTTCCCCTCAACTCTAGCAACCACTCTTGCCCACTTCTGATGTGTTATCTTGGTGGTTATGCCCACAACGCTAAATAGGTATATGCTTATATTGTGGTACCAGTTCATGGAGTCACAAAGAGTCAGACATGACCGAGTGACTAACACACTTTCATACTGTCTCTCTGCTACAAAAGTTGACACTACTGTGAAATAAAATTCTATTTTATGGCAAGACAAGAAAAATTTAAACAAGAAAAATTTTTTTCTGCCTTTTAGTCTCCTCTCTCCCCTCTACTGTGCATTGTGTATCTTGGATTATGAATGGACCATACCTCTCCATCAGCATAAATATCCCCATAGAATGTAGATTGATACAGCCACTATGGAAGACAGTATGGAGATTCCTTAAAAAAACTAGGACTAAAACCACCATATGACCCAGCAACCCCACTCCTAGGCATATACCCTGAGGAAACCAAAACTGAAAAAGATACATGTACCCCAGTGTTCAGGGCAGCACTATTTACAATAGCTAGAACATGGAAGCAACCCAGATGTCCGTTGACAGATGAATAGATAAAGAAGTTGTGGTCCATATACACAATGGAGTATAACTCAGCCATAAAAAGGAACATATCTGAGTCAGTTCTAATGAGGTGGATGAACCTAGAACCTATTATACAGAGTGAAATAAGTCAGAAAGAGAAAGATAAATATCACAGGGTGCTGCTAAGTCACTTCAGTCGTGTCCGACTCTGTGTGACCCCATAGACAGCAGCCCACCAGGCTCTCCCGTCCCTGAGATTCTCCAGGCAAGAACACTGGAGTGGGTTGCCATTTCCTTCTGCAATGCATGAAAGTGAAAAGTGAAAGTGAGTTGCTCAGTCGTGTCTGACTCTTAGCGACCCCATGGACTGGAACCTTCCAGGCTCCTCCGTCCATGGGATTTTCCAGGCAGGAGTACTGGAGTGGGGTGCCATTGCCTTCTCCAAAATATCACATACTAATGCATGTATATGGAATCTAGAAAGATGGTTCTGATGAATTTATTTGCAGGGCAGCAATGGAGAAACAGACATAGAGAACAGACCTATGGACACAGGGAGAGGGGAGGAGAGGGTGAGATGTATGAAGAGAGTAACATGGACACTTATATTACCATATGTAAAACAGAGAGCCAATGGGAATTTGCTGTACATCTCAGGGAATTCAAACAGGGGCTCTGTGACAATCTAGAAGGGTGGGATGGGGAGGGAGAGGGGAAGGAGGTTCGGGAGGGAGGGGACATGGGTATACCTATGGCTGATTCTTGTTGATTTATGACAGAAAACCACAAAATTCTGTAAGGCAAATGCCCTTCAATTAAAAAATAAATTAATTAAAAAATAAAAAGAAATATCCCCGTAAAGAGCAACATGCTCCTAGCACAAACAAGACAGCTCCTTAAAAGATAACATTCCTTCTTGATCTTGTTAGGACCTGATGACCTACTACTTTGTACTTGGCAGATCTGGATTGTGTAAACTGTCAGTAATATGGCATTTAGTGTAGAGCTATGTCTCAAAAAAAATTTATAGAACTGCTTTTACTTCTAATGGGTGGAACAATTCTCAGAGCTTTCTGATCTGCAGTTCCTGGGTTATAATCCTCAATTTGGCTTGAATAAAATTTTCCATTTCTTTCTTAGATTGATTGATTAATTTTTTCATCAACCCTACACTTCTCTTCTCCCCTTTATTCCATTCAGCTTCTGTTATGGTTTTATTTCACCTATTTGATAACTTTATAGAGTGAATATTGAAACTTCTCTTTCTTGATCCTTAAAATTCAGAATCTCTCCTTTAGCATCTGAGGAAACTGGATTGTGTCATGCCTGTTACTTATCACCTTCCTTCCACTTTGGAAGGAAGCGTTTGCCTGGAATGCAGGAGACCCAGGTTTGATCCCTGGGTCGGGAAGATCCCCTGGAGAAGGAGAATCCCATGGAGGGAGGACCCTGGTAGGCCACAGTCCATGGGGTCACAAAGAGTCGGACACGACTGAGTGACTTCACTTCACTTCCACTTTGACCGCAGGGAAATAAACCACAGGCAACTGAGGCATACCTGTGGCTTGATTCACTCAGAAATACTGCCTGCAGCATCTTCCCCACCCCACCCAATACAAAGCATAGGGCTTTGAGAACTTATTTGTGGATTAGATATATCTTAATTTGCATCCATAAGAATCTGGCTCTTTGTTCTTTATGCAGACAGTTCTTAAATTGTAACATCAGGGGACCCAAAAACACCTCAAAAAGAGAAAGGTTCCTTTTCAGTTTGGGAAAAGGGTAAACACACAGTTGGCACCTGCATGTGGATGATGCTTCGTGATGCAAAGAAGTAAAGGTCCCAGGGGAAGAGGAAGGGATGTGGCTTCTTGCCAGTCGGGCTGTCCCCAGGTGGGGATGCCATGCTTGCTCTGCGTGCCTGTCTGAGGCCCATGTAAACCTAGGGCTTTGGCCTCCTGACACGTGTCCTTACTCCCTGCTGCCACCTGAACAAATGACAGCCCTTCTTTCCAAGAAGTTACTAGAACAATACCTGGGGACTGGGGAATTGGTGTTCTACTGCAAAACAGGGGCTGGGAACTGAAGATCTCTTTTTTCTTTTGTAGAGCACAGACTGTACTTTATCAAAACCTCAGGGCCACCTCCTTCAGCACCCAGCTTTGACCAGCAGGGAATAAAATGTGCTTGCAAATGTAACCTCTGATGTGGACTCTGGGGACACTCACCTCAGTGTCAACTGGGCCACCTTAAACATTCTTAGCCTAGGGTCTTATTCTGGCTAAGAATGGCACCTTCTAGCCTAAGTCACTGGCTCCCGAGGCCAGCGGGCCCATTTTCCTGCGGTACGTAATCCATCCCTAGACTGTGACCTGGCCCGCATGGTTCGTGAGGACCGCACTACCTTTTTCCGCAAGAGACACTCTGTAGTTTTCCAGGAAGATGAGTTTCAACTTGCTTCCAACCACAGGGTCATTGTTCACCACCTCTGCCACTGATGTGATCAGCTTTATGATAAGTTTGGCCATGTGGTATCCAGGGGCAGCCTTGGGGAAGAGTGTGGACATAAGAGAAGGCAGGCATGAGGAAGTGGAGAAACGGCAAGAGAGGAGAGCCCCCACGTCCCCAGGGAAGAGAATCAAACTTACTTTGCCACCGATTATAACTGTTCTGGGCACGAATAGCTTCTTTGGGTCCTTCTTAATGCCTGAAAAACATGGAGATGGGGATATGGAATCGATGACGGTAGACAGCCGGGGTGCTGAGACCTGCACCTCTCGGGGGCTGGCTGGGCGCTGCAAGGCCGACTCACGGTTGTACATGGTGACCACATGCAGGCAGTTCAGGAGCTGTCGTTTGTACTCGTGGATACGCTTCACCTGCACGTCGAACATGGAGGATGGGTTGATCTTCACTTTGTACTCCTTCTCCAGGAACTGGGAAAACTTCAGCTTGTTCTCCTGTTGAGACAGAGCATGGGGTCAGAGCCCTTGAGGCCCAGAAGGAACTGGTGCAGGGGTGGGGGTGGTGGTGGTGGTGATGGTGGTCTGTTTTTAAACACTGGAGCATAAGCCCTCCAAGCCAGTGCCCAGGGGAGAATTCGTGCGGGGAAGCCTCACCTGCTTCACGTTGGAGATCTCACGGAGGAAGATGTCGTCGCCCAGGAAGCTGTTCAGCTTCGTCAGCTGGCTCAAGTCCTTCACGTAGTCCTCCCCAATTTTCTTTCAATTTAAAGCAAAAGGTGACTTTAATCAGAGAGGGCTGTCAAACCCACATGGGCAGTTTCTATCCATCTGTGGAGAGTGCTCACATTCCTAAAACTCATCTACACCCCACAGCACAGAGAAAGGCTTCACTCAAAGAAGATGCTAGAAACGCTGTGTGGGAAGAACACTAGCGAGTTCCTCACATGTAGTTTCAGTGGTTTTTGTTTAGTCACTCAGTTGCATCGGACTCTTTGAGGACCCCATGGACTGTAGTCTGTCAGGCTTCTTTGTCCACGGGATTTCCCAGGCAAGAAAACTGGAGTGGGTCGCTATTCCTCCTTCAGGGGAACTTCCTGACCCAGGGATGGAGACCATGTCTCCTGCATTGGCAGGTGGTTTCTTTGCCATTGCTGCTGCTGCAGCTGCTGCTAAGCCGCTTCAGTTGTGTCCGACTCTGTGCGACCCCATAGATGGCAGCCCACCAGGCTCCCCCTCCCTGAGATTCTCCAGGCAAGAACACTGGAGTGGCTTGCCATTTCCTTCTCCAATGCAGGAAAGTGAAAAGCGAAAGTGAAGTCGCTCAGTCGAGTCCGACTCTTTGCGACCCCATGGACTGCAGCCCACCAGGCTCCTCCATCCATGGGATTTTGCAGGCAAGAGTACTGGAGTGGGTTGCCATTGCCTTCTCCGTCTTTGCCCCTGAGCCACCGGGAAAGCCCATTCGTTTCAGTGGTACTAAGTGTTAAAAACAGAAAATCTACAAAAAAGGGTGACAAAAACTCAGTCATCTATGTGGTCTTTGTTAACCTCTTTTATTAAGTAGGGGTACCACCTGTGTGTCATATGAGTACCGTTAACCAGGGCTAGTTACATAATGTGTGGGGCTTCCTCTTCTGAAATTAGGAATTTTAAGATGGCTACAGCAGAAAATGAAACTAAGCACAGTGCATGTGGGGCTGCACAAGTTGCTGGCTTGCGCCTGAACCCAGCCCTGCTGCAGGCTGGATTAGTAAATTCTAAGTGTGTTCCCTGCCTCCTACATTCCAGTCATGCTCGGCTTCCCCTCAGCACTTCCCGGTTACCTCTGCTATTAACTCTGCCAGCCCCGGGTTGCAGAGTAAGAGCCAGCGCCTTGGAGTGATCCCATTGGTTTTATTCTGAAACTTGTCTGGTTCTAGCTCACTAAAGTCCTTGAATCTGGAGACAGAAGAGACACATCACTGAACTTGGCTGGAATGGCAGGTTCCTGCATGCTGTATGAAGCTCAGAGTTACATTTAAGGAGCACAGTGTAGGCTTAGAAAGATTAAACAAAAGTGTAGGGAGGGGTTGACAGCAGCTATGGCTGTCATTCTAAAAATAAATGCATTTGCAATTCAAAATAATGACAAGAAAAAAAATCTAAATCACCCCCATATGATTTCCTGGCACTGACATATATATCAGACTTTCGAACAGAATAGTTTTTTTTGCTCCTAAATCTAGAATTAGGATGGTTAAGAGAGGAAGGTCTTTTCCTTTTGTATAGGGAAAAAAAAAAAAACTTTTAAACATTTCATGGAGACTTTCCTCATCTCCAGCGGTAGCCCTGCCTTTACCAGCGCTGTTCTGTTACTGAGCAATGTGAGACCCACTGCGACGGGGGATGGAGGCTCACACTTGGGTCTTCACGATGTCCGAGTGGATTTTAGCCACGCCGTTCACAGCGTGGGAGCCCACAATGCAGAGATGGGCCATGTTGATCCTTTTGCCTCCTTCCTCTTCGATCAGAGACATCCTTCTCAGACGGTCGACATCTTTAGGAAACAAGGCAGCAATTTTCTAGGCAAAGGAAGAGAAAGGCCTTTCTGATCACTCAGGTTTCTGACAACCCTGGGGTAACATCATTCACTTCCCAACCAAAACCTTCCATGGAGTAAATACAAAACTTCACTCCCACAGAGAGGTACTGGGATGTTAGCCCTGGGATGATGGATCCCTCCACTTCACAAAATTTTCCAAAAGGTGTTGTTAACAGAGCCGCACCCAGACTTGAATGCTTTTGATGTATCAATGACTGAAAGATGTTTGGGCCTCAAGTAAGAGGGAAGACTGTAGCTACCCTTAACATCTCTAGACCTCCTCCAAAGGGTTATGAATCTGTCAAAGTGACTTACATCTAAGTGCTTCTGATTTATCTCGTAAATGATTTCCAAATGTCGAGGAAGCAACTTCTCCACCAGCTCCACAGGCCAGCGCTCCAGGGCTTCTGGGAGTACTGTGTGGTTGGTGTAGGCGAAGGTCTTCTGGGTGATTTCCCATGCCTGGGGGACAGGGGGTTGGGGTTAAGGGAGTAAGGTTGTGTGTGTCAGCTGCTTCCCTCTACAGAGAGGCTGCCTGTAGGTGCACCCCATCCCTCAGGCCAAACATTTCCTCGACTCTGGCCTGTCTGCCACAGGACGATTCTATTTGCACGTATACTATTAGGAGGTTCCTGAATGGTATAGGAAGTGGGAACATGCTTTTTGGGGGGTGGAAAAAAAAAGCAGCAAAACTGTCTAATAAAACTTAAGACAGCATGCTGATAAATCTTCTATATTATCCTAACTTGTCTTTTGTTTATTAAATAAACAAAATTTGAGGAATAAAGCTTAAGTAATGTTCTGAGAAAGTACAAAGTATGATTAAATTCAGTGGGGACACTTTCAATTAGCTCTAATCTGAGGCTAGAGAGTTTCATTTAGAATCCTTTTGGACACAGAAATGGGAAACACAATATAAGCCTTGATATAGCTACTGAACTGTGTCCCAATTTAGCAAGGTGTTTATTTTTTAGTCTTACTCGCTCCAAGAACTGAGAAATGTCACTACCAGTGCAAAGTTCACCTTTCCTTGTTATAAGTTATCAACAGTGACTTATTTTAAAAAACTGTAAAAAGGAGCTTTGGGAAAACCTCTCAATCACAGATATTCTGGTCACTCAAAAGAAAAAGAAGCCAAACTCTCCAGACCTTGGACCAGGGGAGTTTTTCAATATCCACAAAAATCCTCATCAGCTCAGGGATGGCAAGTGCAGGGTGGGTGTCATTCAGCTGGATGGCAACCTACATGAGGAAAGGAGAACAACGTGAAGGTGGCCAGTGGCCCATCCCTGGCTTCCTTGTCCTTGTCCATAGCTCACACATGCACCAAACAAGCACCTAGCTTTCATGGAACGCTTTAAGTAGCTACGCAACTTTTTAAAAAATTGAAGTCGATTTAAAATACTGTGCCAGTTTTAAGTGTACAGCATAGTGATTCAGTTATACACACACACACACACACATTTGTTTTATAGGTTCTTACAAGCTATTAAGTAATTTCCCCATGCTATACAGTAAATCCTTGTAGCGTCTCTGTTTCATGTATAGTAGTGTGTATCTGTTAATCCCATATTCCTAGTTTGTCTCCCCTCATCCGCTTTTGTAACCCCAAGTTTGTTTTCTACGTCCGTGAGTCTGTTTTGTGTACAGATACTCCGATTTTTTAGCACCGAGACAGCTGATGAGTAAGTCTGATGGAAGTCCTGATCCTCTCAGTGATTCCCACCTGCATTCAGACTGAGTACTTGCCTGATCTGGGAAGGCATCAAACGCAGTTTCGGCGCTATTGCCGGAGTCAAACTTGGAGGCTTTGAAACGTCGGATGACATCTTGCAAGGTAGCAGCCACCACAAAATACTCCTGCTTCAATCTTAGCTCCTTCCCTTCAAAAAACTTCAAGCCAGAGAGATTGAGTGAGAGGGTTCACACTAGGAGTGGCCAAAACATGACTGGTGTCGCCTGCCCAGGGGCCTATAACATCTGTGGGATGTCTGGTGGAAGATGGCAGGTTGAAGGCCGGGCATTAGCCTCCGGGAGCTCCATGAAAATGACAGTAAAGGATCTTAGAAAGGCATACTGAGAAAGGATGAAGGGAATGGAGAGAAGACAACAGCAACAACTTTTTAGAAGCTGAAAAACAGATGGATAAATGGTAACTGAACCAGAATATGCAGGAAAGCTGACTCTTGGCCTAGTGGGGAAAAGCCAAAGGAACAGCCCAGTGTATACATCAAAGCTCCCCAAGGCCCAGAAATTGTCAGCACTGTGTGCCTTTAGACATAGGGATGAAGAGGGGGTAAAAAGTTAGTTGAGAGTCTAAGAAGCAGTTGGCCTCAGACCTCATCTCCAGTTGCCTCGAATGAACAGTCTCCTTTGCCAACTCAGGCAGAAGGCAGGGATCTATTCCCTGGAGATGGTCAAGCAGGTGCAGGTGGAGGCAGGGGTACCATCCCACACTAAACCGGGGGACGAGGGTTCAGTGAAAGTGTATGTACTGAACGCTGATACTTTCAGCCTTCTTCTCCCAACCAAATCTAAGAACACAGGCAGTTAGTGTTAATTCCACCGAGGAAGACAGCAGCAAGCATCTTCTCCAGGGAATCTGGCCTGCCCAGAGAGAGTTAAAGACATGGACATGCAGAGCTCCACCAGGAAATGGCCCCAATAGGCCACAGGACAGTGAAGCCGAATAGTTAAATCCCAACCAGAAGTACAGAGCTCCCCAAAGCTTGCCAGTACCCCTCTCTTTAATTTTAGTGGGCACTTAAGGGCCATTAGCCATCTAAGAAAAACTTTCAAAAGATGTTGAAATAATAAAAGTTAACTTAGAA
Source organism: Neotragus moschatus (assembly GCA_006410615.1). Lineage (NCBI taxonomy): Eukaryota > Metazoa > Chordata > Mammalia > Artiodactyla > Bovidae > Neotragus > Neotragus moschatus. Next base: position 658,376 of record SJYA01001565.1, on the reverse strand, counting down.
GAAGCAGAGATTAAAGAACGATTATAAGACTACTATCAATAATATACTCAGATAGATTAAATATTGTATTCAAGAAATAATAAGATGCTTTAAGAAAATATCTAGAGCAAAAAAAGACTACTCAAAAATTAAAACATGATAGCCCAAACGAAACAGATTGAGAGAGTTGTGATTGCCTATAAGGTGAGTAAAGAAGACAGGGATGATAAATAAAAGACAAAAGGTAAGAAAATTAAAGAACCGGTTGAAGATACTTAATAATTCCAGACCATTTCTCAGAGAGCTGTAGTCCTATGTTCCTAGACTGAAAGGGTACCCAGGAGGAGTGAAAACAGACTCACACCAAAGCACCTCCCTCTCTTAAAAAAACTTTCAGTACATTTTAGTACACTTGGAGATAGGGGGTTTAGAGGGGGATAGAAGGAGAGGAAGAGGGAGACTAGAAGCTTTCAAAGGGGAAAAAAGCAGAATACAAACAATAGATCAAGAATTCAAATTGCACTGTATTTTTTAGCAACACCAAAAACTAGATTAAAAAAAAAATCTTTGTGTCTTTGATATCCAGGCAAACTACCAATGTGAGGGCAAAATACAGACCTCTTTCAATATGAAAGGTCTCAAAAAAATTGACCTCACATGCACCCTTTCCCAGGAAGCCCTAAGCAGTGTGTACTATCCAAACAAGGGATCAAACAAGCAAAAAGAAAACGTGGGATCCTGGAAACAAATGACCTCAGAGAGCATAAGAGCACAGAGGTCCTTAGAACAGTGGGAAAGTCACTCCAAAGATGCCAGTGGAGCAGCCAGCCAGGAGAGATCCAGAATGGACTTCAGAAAGACCGAGTCAACAGAATACTGGAGGTGTTTGAATATTGAGAGGAAAGTTCTACAACTTTAGTAGAGTATAGTGTAGATTAGGGCAAAGTACTCAGAAAACCAAGCCAACAAAAGAAGCATCAACTCCAGGAAAAACAAAAACTTTTTACAGAAAGGAAAAATCATGACATGAAGATATGGACGGGCATAGATCAGCTGTCTGTAGTGTTGACAGGTCATAATAATGTAAACACTAATTGAAGAACTAGTGAATATTACCATGTAATTACGTTGAGAGACTGTGTGCTGTGCTTAGCTGCTCAGTCATGTCTGACTCTTTGTGACCCCAGAGACCACCAGGCTCCTCTGTTCACGAGAATTCTCCAGGCAAGAATACTGGAGTGGCTTGCCATGCCCGCCTCCAGGGCAGATTCCTCTGAAATGTACTGAAGTTACACTGTTTCTCCCAAAGAAAAAATAACATATACCATTAAGTTCCTGATAATGCTGCAGCAAATCCGCTTACTCCTCCTTGGAGACAGGTTTAACAGCAAGTGGATATCTAGTCTTAGGACCATTTATGTCCTAGTCCCCAAGATCCTTATTTTGTGGCATCTTTGTGGAGCAGACTACTAGTTTGGTTGCTTCTGAGATTATTACTTTATTTTTTATTTTTTGAGATTATTACTTTAAAAAATCATTATAGCTTCCAGAAAATTATTTTACTCATAGAGAAGTTAGAGCTAAGTACATTTAAGTCCACTAAGAATTGATAGTAGTCATTTGAGATTCAGTCCCATGTGTTTTTTTTTTTTTAAACTAAGTTATTTTTAGTGTAAATTTAGAAATGATCTGCAGTCCATGTGCTGCAGTCCATGGGGTTGCAAAGAGTCGGACATGACAGGGTGACTGAACAACAGCAACAAGAATGATCACCTGTAAGAAAAAGTTCAGCAAGATAAATCAGTAGCATAAGAAACAAGTGTCTACTCCTGGGTCTGTTCTGAGGTCCATGACTCCCACCTCTCCTGGGGGCAAAGGAGCAGAGGAGACCCATGAGTGAGGGGAAGCGGACAGGCAGCACCCTTCCAGGGACTTCTGACACTGAGGATGAAACTCCTGTTTGGAAAGGAAGAAGTGCTTCATCCCAGCTGCACCTCATCTTTTATATCCAGATTTTGGTTTGAAATATATCCTCCCTCCATGAGATTCTCCAGGCAAGAGTACTGGAGTGGGTTGCCATTTCCTTCTCCAGGGGATCTTCCTGACGCAGGGATCGAACCCGGGTCTCCTGCATTCCAGGCAGACGTTTTAACCTGTGAGCCACCAGGGAAGCCCAAAATACATGGACAGAGCCTCCTAAATAGGGATGGGTGAAACACCAGTTCTGATTTCATGAATTGTACAAATTCGTTTTCCATACTGGGATGGGGGGGGGGAAATCTAGACAATGCAGGATGAGATATGGAGATTATTCCTCATTGACAGGGAAAAAAACATTAAGTATGTGCTTTATGGCTACTGAACAGGCACTTGTGAAATAAGCCACTTCTGTTTCCTCTGAGAAAGCCAGCTTTACCACTCACATTATCATTGGGATAGAGGACCCGGGAGATGTTCTCGGCCAGATTCCGGTCCAGCACAGCCTGAATGTAGTCTCCAACATTAACTGAAGGAAATGTTAGAAAAATCAATAAACAGACAGGCCAGCTGCTGTCTTCAGAACCCCCGTGATCTTATCTGATGCTTGCTGAATACCCTGCTTGTTGAATACCAACCTTTTTGGGACTAGGGACTGATTTTGTGGAAGACAATTTCTCCATGGACTTAGGGTGAGGGGATGGTTTGGGATGATTTAAGCACATTATGTTTAGTGTGGATTTTATTTCTAATCTAATGGCACTACTGATCTGACAGAAGGTACTGGTCCATGGCCCAGAGGCTGGGAACCTTCTGCCATATGGTGTTCCTAAAATTCCTAAAAATTCAAAAGGATTTCAGCAAAACTTCAAGCTCTGATTCACAGGAGAGTCTATGAAGGTCAGACTGAAGGATTGCTTTAAACTGTGTTCTCCATACCTGCCCCATAAAATGCTTAGTCACTAAAGAGTTCACATCAGAAACTCAGCTCACTTTGGTTCTAATTAGTAAAGAAAAAGATTAAAGACACACGAGCCCGTGCTGTACTCACAGTCTCTGAGGTTAAAGTCGTTGGGCGCCCGAGCAGACCAGAGGCGCATGGTGTTGACGGTGTTGTTCAGATACCCAGGCACTGGGGTGTCATATGGAAGGGCCAGGACCACCTGTGGGGTGAAACCAAAGCAGCTGCTCTCTGTTGCCCACATAGGAGGATGTAGATTGCACAGAGCTGGGAGACAGCAATGGGAATTTGTTTCCTGGCTCCATCACCAACTCAGATCTTATGATCCCTAATCGAAGATGAAGCTCCCAGGGCTGGAGTGTCCTCCTCCCACTGGAACAGTCTGAATGGCTGGAACGACCCAGACAGATGGACCTTTCTATCAGTTTCACGTTGACTTCCCTTTGTGTCCTTTGCCCTGATTTGGATGCAAATCTTTCGCATTTCAGATCAAGCCATTGCTCTAAGAATAACAAAATATGATGTGCAAAGTAGCAAATGTGAATCTGTACCCATTAAGAACAGTAGTCAGGATAAGTTTCATGGTGGTTATTCAATGATCTGATTTCAAATATGGTGAAAAATCAATGGAATAGGAAATGTATGAAGATAAACATGACATACCATGTTTAAAATGCTATGCTAGATTTTTCACAGTTGCATGAAGAGTTATTTTAGTGATCTAACAAATCAGCTGATAATTAGCTGAGATGGGTCTAAGAGGTGAGCTTTGGAAAATTTAGCTCAATATTTGTGATGATCATGGAAATAGAAAACAGGAAGGTGAACTGTGTTTTACATGACTTTAAAATTTTTGTGAGAAAAGACACTTCTATTCCCTGCCTCATCAGAGTCAATCTCTAAGGAAGGGGAATGACAGAATGGTTGAATTGGTGGATGCTAGAGATCATTTAGTGCAACTTACTCATTTCAGATATGAGGGGAATGAGGCTGAGAAGTGACCTACCCAAGGTCACAGACAGTGGTAGTGTTGAAACTTAACCACAGATCTCTTTCATTTGGTCTGCTGAATTATAAACGAATGAAGGACTCTAGTCTATATCAATGACATACATTCAGCCATACTTTCATGAACATCATAATCATAGAGTAACAAATCACACTGACTTGAATATCTTTTACTAGGAAATTGAGGTCTCTGGAGATTCTTAAAGCAAGTTGTGATCAATCAGGAAGTCATTTACAGAGTGGGGCTGAGGCCAGATTCAAACATGAGTCACTTCCTGACCCTGGCAGCATAACTGAGGCAGCTGGGGAAGCGCATGGCTCAGAAGTCCCTTTAGAGAACTTTGGGGAGAAATCGCCACCTTGGAGCTGACACAAGGCTGCACCTTCTCTGGGATGCTCTCATGGCGGTGGGGGCATGAGAGCCAGGACTCCCCGCAAGAGCCTGGGCACTCGCTCAGAGCTGTGCAGCAGTGTGAGGCTCTTCCTGAGAAATCCTTCTTTCTCTCTCTCTTCACAGGTGTCACACCTGTGCAGTCTGAACGAATTCCCCCTTCCTCCTGTCCCCTTCCCCCTAGTTGTTCATAGCATTTCTGCAATAGGTCACTTGCACTTCTAATTCTCCCTGCCGTCTGCTTCCCTGAGGACCTGAACTGACACAATAATGACACGGACAGTTCAATTTGCTGGAAGCTCTCAAACAGGACACACCGGGTCTGACTTCATGTGCTCTGACTTCACTAGTTACAGATCTGGGGGCTGATCAGGCAATAGCATCAATCCATAACGTTCTGCACGAGAAGGGTGAGCTCACTCTTTATTACATCTGCCCCATAACCTTGCCTTTGTGGGCACAGAAAAATACGCTCTCCCCAATTGGATTTCTAGATATATTACAAAACTGTCTAGAGGCACTTTGTAAATACATCATCAGGTCATCATAAAACGTTATCAGTAGGACCTACGGAGTAAACAGAATGCTTCTAGGAGTGAATGTGTAAATTGCATACATTTAAATAGATCAGAAGCCTCTGGAAGTTTTAGACATCAAATACTTGCTAGTTTAATACTCAAAACATGTGAGAATTCTTTGGGCATATTAGCAATTGATTTGTTGCAGTTTTCCTGATCATATTTGTAAGCAACTGTAACTCAGACTGTGGTCTATTGTTTGACCAAAATAGAAGTGGAGGAGATATAAGGAAATGTCTTGAAATCACCATATTAATTTATTCCTTATATCATTATATATAATGACCTATTTTAGCTTCTAATCTATTACTTCATATGCTGCAAAAAAAAAGAATATTTAAAAAAGTCTTACTTTTCTGAACTGTGACTAGCTTTGCATGGATTAGCAGAATAAAACATTAGTTTAAAAGTCTGCTATAACATGGGTCTTGATTCTTCTAAGATAAAATGAAGCATTTATTTATGAAGATTAGTCCACAAACCAACTGAATGTAGCATTACAAGACTGAATTTTGCCCCTGATTTTGCTATATAACAAAGAACATTTCCCTGGTCTTTACCATTTTCTTTAAGCTTTTAAAGAATGGCCAATGAGACATCTTTTCTGGCTTTAGACTGTATTTACTAAAAAAGTATCTCAAGAGGAGCCTCCTGACTGGATAATGCAGTCCAACAGTGCTTAGGGGTTTTTTACCAGGAAGTATGAGGACAGCAAAGCCCAGCTCTTCCACTGGAGGGGCTGAAAAATAATTTGTTCAGTAACAGGGTAACACTCTACTCTGCGTGTGTGCATGCTAAGTTGCTTCAGTTGTGTCTGACTCTTTGTGACTCTATGAACTGTAGCCTGCCAGGCTCCTGTGTCCATGGGATTCTCCAAGCAAGAACACTGGTGTAGGTTGCCATTTCCTCCTCCAGGGGATCTTCTTGACCCAGGGATCAAACCGGAAACCTGAGTCTCTTCTGTCTCCTGCAATTGGCATGCTGGGAATGCCAGGGCTGGGGCAGGATTTGCCCCTGCCTGCCCTTGGGCTAGGGGCAGGACAAATACACATCCAGGAATTAAGTACACTTGGATTGACACCAGCATTATTTCTCTAGCAGTGATCTTGCACATGATAGCAGCATGCATCTTGCAATATTTTGCATTAAGACTTTGTAATGAAAAATTTTGGTAATCGATTGAATAAATACTGCAATTTTAAAATATTTACCCCTTAGAATTTACAAGTCAATGTACATATGGCAGTGGTGTGAGGAATGACATTTACCTTTATTCACTCTTGATTTCAACAATGATATATAAAACTAGAGAGCTAAGCATGCTGGGATTATAGAATTGATTAATCTCTGATAAAGTAGATGATGAAATGACTCTGGTAAGTCACTTGACCTTAGGGAAGTCACTTCTCTCTTGACTTCAGCACCCTGGTCTCCAAAATGAGTGGGTTTCACTAAGAGAAGTAACATATTTATTTATAAAAATACATTGTTATTCAATATACAATACACTATACTGAATACCATATACACATCATACTGTGTTGTCCGCTATACAACGCTCAGTGTGAGGACTCTTGAAATACCTGGGTGTCGATCCATTTGGTCCCGGCCTCCGTGTGCTCTACTCTCCCATAGAAGTGAACAGGCAGCATGAACTCAGGGCGGGCCTTCTCCCAGGGATTTCCATGCCTGAGCCAATCATCTGCCTCCTCTATCTGCAAAAAGGACACGGCTTATAATTTGTTTTTCAGGAGACGTGGACCTACCCTTCAGTTACATCAAATCAAAAATATTTTTGACTGGATCAACTCAGTACTGCTTTGGCAAGAAAGATGTTGGTTCTGTCAACCTTGAGGTTATCATCTTTGTTATTATCATACAGCCTAAATCAACAATACTTGGTAATATTGCTCTAAATGTTTTATATATATTATTGTGTTTAATCCCCATAGCAATCCTGTAGGAGGGAACTTACAGCTTCTCCCTTTTTAAGGGGAACTATAATTGCTCAAAGTTGCATGGACAGTGAATGATGCAGATAAGATTTGATGGTAGGTCTGTGGGTTCATCAGTTGAAGAATTGATGCTTTTGGACTGTGTGTTGAAGACTCTTGAGAGTCCCTTGGAATTTAAGGAGATCAAACCAGTCAGTCCTAAAGGAAATTAATCTTGAATATTCTTTGGAAAGACTGATGCTGAAGCTGAAGCTCCAATACTTTGGCCACCTGATGCTGGCCTGACTCATTGTAAAAGACCCTGACACTGGGAAAGATTGAAGGCAGGAGGAGAAGGGGACGATAGAGGATGAGATGGTTGGATGGCATCACCGACTCAATGGACACGAGTTTGAACAAGCTCCAGGATGGACAGGGAGGCCTGTTGTGCTACAGTCCATGGGGTCACAAAGAGTCGGACCCAACTGAGTGACAGACCTGAACTGAACTGTGGGTTCTAAAGCCTGTGCCTTAATAATCTGGGAAGCCAACTGTCTAGCTTGAGGGAAAGAGAGGCCTCCCAGTGGTGCTGACTGTTGGATACCTGGACCTGATGGGTCCTACATCATGATTTTCTGTCAAGAGCTTTGTGCCTAGAAAGCACAGAATCAGCGGAGAAAAGCTACTCATAGAAAGCTCCCTTATTTCAGTATAAGTACAGAACACTATAACTTTTTTTTCCATTTAAGAGAAACTGAAGTACAGTTGAGTTACAATATTGCGTTAGTTCCAGGTGTTCAGCATAGTGACGATGCTTTGCAGATTATATTCCGTTATAGGTTATTAGAAGATAACAGGTATAATTTCCTGTGCTATACAGTGTAGCCTTGTTGCTTATCTGTTTTATACATAGTAGTTTGTTAATCCCATACCCCTAATCTGTCCCTCTCCTCTTCCTCCTCCCATTTTGTAACCACAAGTTTGTTTTCTATATCTGTGAATCTGTTCTGCAGATGCATTCATTTGTATTATTTTTTAGATTCCACATATTAGTGATAGCATATTGTATTTGTCTTTCTCTGTGTGCCCTATTTCACTAAGCATAATAAGCATAATATTCTCCATATCCATCCATGATACTGCAAGTGACAGTATTTCTTTTTTATGGCTGAGTCATATTTCATGGCATATACATATCATATCTTTATCTGTTCATCTGTTGATGGGCACTTGTCTTGCTTCCATGTCTTGACAATTGTAAACAGTGCTGCTATGAACATTGGGGTGCATGTATATTTTTGAATTAGTGCTTTCATTTTTTCCAGATATATGCCCATGAATGGAATTGCTAGAACATATGGTATTTCTATTTTTAGTTTTTTAAAGATTGTCCATTGGGTCCCGTAGTGCTACACCGATTTATATTCCCACCACAGAACACCATTACATTTTGTAGTCTTTGTTTAATTTAACCCCCATGTAATTTTGATCTGATAATGAACTGTTACTTACAGTTCATTTTGAAAATAACACATCCTAACAAGGTAAGGAATTTATTTTATTGATAATTTCAATGTATTCCCATGCAGTTACATCAGTTTATAACAAAATATTTCTTATACAATTTTTAAAATCAGAATTTGTATTTAGGGCATCCTGGACATCAAATAAATTTTGTTGTCTATAAAGAAACATAAAAATACCAAAACAACGACCAAACATACGGTGGGAGGGGGTACATTTTTACAGATATTATTAGTGAAAACTTTAAAATATTGTATATATATTAAAAGATGGAATTGTGTTCTGGCAAGAAGGGAGGGTTAAGGTTTTCTAATACAAAGTTCTCTTGTCAATGAGATTACCCCAAATATGGTTATTTTTCCGTATTTGCTTCCTCACCCTTCCCTTATAGAAAACTTAGCTTTAGTTTAAAGAGGTATTAATTATGAATTATGACACAATCCTGGATGCTTCATGATCACCTACATATGAGTTCAGTGTCTGCCTCAGGCAGTGCGGAGAGAGGTGAACAAACACAGCTAACTTTTGAGATATTAGAAAAAACATTAATGTCAATAGCCAGACAAGCTAACACATATCCATTTATTCAAACACTGATCATGACTTTATATTGGGAATGCCAATATAAGCTGCCCATTAACAGGAACTACCAGCAACATGATGAATGGAGAGGGGACTCACAGAAACAACATCTTTAGATTGAAGGTCTGGAGTTAGAGAGCTGCCGGAGACAGGAGAATGTAGCAAATGCAGGAGGAAGCCTAGGGAAGGATGGACCTAGATGTGAGCTAATCAGTAAACGCATCCTGTTCAAATGCAGAGTCTCAGGCAGTATGGGGAGGGGGTCTCAAAATTTGCATTTAAAAGTCTGCATCTTAACATGAAGACACTGGGTACATGGTGCAGCCGGGAGCTACATGGTGATACAAAGTCAGGAACTATAATTCAGATCTGAGACTTGTGCTATCCCCATCATAAAGAGAACAACAAAAAAGACGATGAAAATTTAACAAGGAAAGGACTGAATTTTTATCAGTTGATAAGAGATTGGTAAAGTTAGAGCCCACTAGCTCATATTAATAACTAGAAACTTGATGAAAAATAAACGAGAATATCCACAAAGCACCAAACATCCTTAATTACAAAACACTTCGTGCTGCACTTAGGCAAAGGGGTAGGTTCTGGGTTTCAAATACTGATTAATGTGAACACTAATCTCTGTAACAGGAATGAACCTTAGGGCCTAGATACCTCATTTCAGCATGCAGGACTGTTGTTAATATACACCTTCAGGTTGTACGTGAACCAGGAAGACAGTGAGGCAGAAACAGCTTTCCTCTCAAAAAAATGTGCACAGGTTAAGGGGACAACATATTTTCTGCTGATAAATGCAGCAGATTCAGACTGTTCTCCCCTCAAGCAGAATGAAATGCCCATAAAAGAGAAACTGAACTCCAGGCTTCCCACCACCGGCCCCTCTCAGCCTCCCGTGCCAGTCCGAGGCCGCATTTGCTCTTTTGAGGACACACTGTTAAGTGAAAAGGGACTGACTAGTCAGCCAGTCACTCTCAGTGCAATCCAGTGTTGGTCTGATTTTTCCCCAGCAAATAATGGCTGATTTTAATTCCACTGGGTTACTTAACACATTCTGTAGGAGACTAGAACTCCTAGCTTGCTATTCTTTATTGAGTCTCTTCTTGATTTTGGCAAGGAATCTGTCAATAATTCCCTCAATTATACAAAGCTTGTTTTTAAAGGTAAATTGAAGCATAGATGTTTCATAAACACAAGCTGGTATGAGCAGATCAGAAGAGAGAGAACCGCCCCCCACCCAATCCACAGAGGCTGTGGGGTGGTGATAAACTTCCTCTCTATCCTGCTTCCTTCCAACAAATTAGCCTGTAAATTTAGATTTCCATGTAGCCAGTGATCCCTGAATGCCCCAGCTTGCGGAGCCATATGAAGAGCAGGGGCCAGATGGGAGGAGAGCTTTCATTTATATCCAAGTGGGCTGTTTGGATCTGAACATCCCAGATGAAAAGGAGCTGAGATAAAGCAAGCAGAGGACTTGGAGTGAGGAGCAAAGTGCCCCTCTGGGTAGGGGTGAGGAGTGTGTGGCAGCTGGATCTGGCATCTTCCTAGAGAAATTATTCAATGGAATCTATTCCTGCCAGCATGGAAGCAGAGGTCAGCTCAGGGTCTCAGTCAGTGATTGAATACTAAGAAATGCTTTTCCTCTCAACTGTGGGCTACACAGGACATGAAGAACCAGTGAGTAAAAATCAGGTGGTGTCAACAAACTTTGCTGTCTGATGAAATCAATCACTGAAAAATGTTTCTGGGGAGCACCGAGAACTCAACAATGGCCACAGGAAGCTTGCTGGGTAATGTGAACTGTGCATGGCTAGTCAGAGCTGGCTGGGCACGGGCTCTAAGAGACAGAAGGTTCCAGCAGATGGCTCGATTCAACTCTGAGATTTCTACTGCCAGCATATTTTTCCACCCAGAACTTTAGCACGTGACTGTTAAACTTTAATGTGAGGCTGTCGCAATTGTCTTTCCCCCTTTCCCTCCCAGTGTCCAGTCATTTTCAGAGAACTATTCCTGATAAGATTTCTATGATCCCCAGTAGAGTTCAAGGTAGGTCAAGCATTTTAGCAATAAAATTATTTTCTTTGAGGGCAGGGTGGAGTTCACAAAGAACACTATGTTACTCCAAATCTTCCTTGAAGAGAGCCTTCAAAAACTGAAAGTCCATCACCCTTTAAAAATCTTCCTAGTCTGTGCAATTTTCATCAGCCTTTTCTATGGTATGAGCAACCCTGTAGCTGATGTGAGTTGGGGATTGACCATGGGCTGAAAAAGCATGTTGCTTTCCTGAAAGATATATGTATATATATATATATATATTTAATGGAAATAGTTTCTTTTTTATGGTATGATGTATTTTATCTTTGCTCTTTAAAATCCCATCCCAGTGAGCAGTGGCTATGGTGGATAAAATTAGGTGCCTTTTTGACTCAATCTCAAGTTATAACAAAACAAGTCATAAAGGATAATAGTGAAGCTAGCTTTGAAGACTAGCCAAAGCCATTTGGTCTCTCTTTTTCCCTTAAAACACTGGGGATGGNTTAAAATCCCATCCCAGTGAGCAGTGGCTATGGTGGATAAAATTAGGTGCCTTTTTGACTCAATCTCAAGTTATAACAAAACAAGTCATAAAGGATAATAGTGAAGCTAGCTTTGAAGACTAGCCAAAGCCATTTGGTCTCTCTTTTTCCCTTAAAACACTGGGGATGGATACTTCTTGGGTCTCACAGGAGAGAAGGGAAGGTTTCCTGGAATAAGGCCATTTAAAGGTAGCAAAGGTCAAAGGTGTGAATAACAGAGTGGTCATGATTTTATAAGACTTTGGGGAAAATGTACTTGAAAGAATTTTCTTGAGATTGAGCAGCTGAATTTAAAAAGAAATTTTTAACAGAAAAGTAAAAAATAAAATCCTTAAACACTGTGGGGCATAATGAGTATCACACAGGATACAAAGACTGAGAATGAATGCCATGTGTTGCTTAGTTATGGTGTGTTAAAACTTGGTCCTGCTGGAAATGCCTGACAAGCTAGGCTTCTTACCATGTAACCCTAGATTTCTTCATTGTAGAAGACAGCCAATTATTTTTTATAACTTTTTATGATTATAAAATACACATTTCTTATAGACTCTGACTCATGTAGAAGAATAAAAGGATAAAGTCACCCATAATCCTATCTCCCAGAGATAATTAATTACTATTGAACCTTTGAGATATGTACATATATATTTGTATATTTTATTTATATATATATATATTTTTTTTCCCCCTAGCATTTTATCTTTTTTGCTTCCTTTGGATAGGTCATACTATTCACATGATCCTATATTCCTTTCTTTCAACTAACATAAACAATTTCCCATTTTACTATTATTAATCAAAAACATAATATCAGTGGCTATATTAATATATTATACAATGTCACAATTTGTGAAAGTATCCTCCTTTTATTAGGCAAAATTAACATTCTTGAGTACCTACTTGGGTGCAAGACATTTTACATATTTTTATCATAATTTTAGGAAGCTGGCATTTCCATTTTGCAGACAAGAAAACCCACGTTCAGAGAAGTTAGGTAACCTAATCAAGGCAGCATAACTCATAAGGGTAATGACTTGCAATTAGGCCTCAAATTAGAAATGAGATCTCAAATTAGAGCCCAAATGTTTTCTCTTACCCAATACTGCCTCCTAATTGGCTTAGGAGTAGCTGAAGATACCAGTCCCATCACTTCATGGCAAACAGATGGGGAAACAGTGGAAACAGTGGCTGACTTTATTTTTGGGGGCTCCAAAATCACTGCAGATGGTGATTGCAGCCATGAAATTAGAAGATGCTTACTCCTTGGAAGGAAAGTTATGACCAACCTAGACAGCATAAACCAACCTAGACAGTAAAGCAGAATCATTACTTTGTCAACAAAGATCCGTTTAGTCAAGGGTATGGTTTTTCCAGTAGTCAGGTATGGATGTGAGAGTTGGACCATAAAGAAAGCTGAGTGCCGAAGAATTGATGCTTTTGAACTGTGGTGTTGGAGAAGACTCTTTAGAGTCCCTTGGACTGCAAGGAGATCCAATCAGTCCATCCTAAAGGACACCAGTCCTGGGTGTTCATTGGAAGGACTGATGCTGAGGCTGAAACTCCAATACTTTGGCCACCTGATGTGAAGAGCTGACTCATTTGAAAAGACCCTGATGCTGGGAAAGATTGAGGGCAGGAGGAGAAGGGGACGACAGAGGATGAGATGGTTGGATGGCATCACTGACTCAATAGACACGGGTTTGGGTGGACTCTGGCAGTTGGTGATGGATAGGGAGGCCTGGCATGCTGCGGTTCATGGGATTGCAAAGAGTCTGACGCGACTGAGCAACTGAACTGAACTGAATTGAAGATGCATTGGTGGTGGTGGTTTAGTGGCTAAGTTGTGTCAGACTCTTGCAACCCCATGGACTGTAGCCCACCAGGCTCCTCTGTCCATGGGATTTCCAAGGCAGGAATATTGGAGTGCTTTGCCTTTTCCTTCTCCAGGGATTGAACTCAGGTCTTCTGCATTGCAGGCATTCTCTTGCATTGCAAGCAGATCCTTTACCAACTGAGCCTCCAGGGAAGTCCCTGAAGATACAATGGTCCTTAACAAAATTTGGAAGTTTGTCTTTCAGTAGGTTCCCAACATTCTCCTTCTGGGACTTTCCTCCATGCAACCTCTCATCAAATCAAATCTTTTAGTATCTACTTTCCTTGGCCCAGAAAGTGTCCGATTACTGAGGGAGGAGAAAGCAGATGGTGACGACACTCAGCTTCTCATCCTTCCCCTCCCTGGGGATTAGCTCTAGCCTAGGTCCCCCAACCCAATGCCTGAGTGTGCTGCCTTTGGACTGACTCTTAGAACTCTGACAAGGGCTCAGAGAGGTCAGGCTTTTTTGAAAATCCAGTATCTTTGGGGTATGGGTATAAGACAAGGATAGGGAGAAAGAGAAAGCCTAAATCACATTTAACATCAAGGAAAACTGTCCGTGCATGGACAGCTATATGACTATAGCTCAAAGGATTACTAAAGATAAACAGAAACAAATACTTAAGAATCTGGTTTGGTTATATGAAAATAAAATGAGTGTCATTTATATGGATTAATTACTATTTGTGCAATTTTCTATGGAGCACTATAATTACATATATTAAATATGTGCCAGATTTATTTGATATAATAGTTAACAAGGCTGCCTACTGTTATCTTATATAGAAAAAAAAACAGAAAACTGAGTTTATATATCTAATAAGATAGGCATATTAAGATGTGAGTTTGAGCAACCTCTGGGAGATAGTGAAAGACAGGAAAGCCTGGCATGCTGCAGTCCATGGTGTCACAAAGAGTTGGACACAACTGAGTGACTGAACAAAAAAGGCATACTAAAGAGGGCAAGACTCTGAATGTAGAAAAGAATACTGATTGTGACTGGGAAATCTGGGGATGCAGATTTACCAAAGTGTGATCTGAGGTGACTTCACCTCTTAAGAGCCTGAGTTTTCTCACCTACAATAATGGTGACATGCTTCCTACCTTCAAGGGCTATTGGGAAAGATCATGAGTCAAAAGACATACTCCTCCATTTTGCATGCTGCAGAAATAGAACATTGCCCATTAAAGGTGGTCTGCATTCAGGTACTCAGTGATAAGTATCTTCGTAGCATCCTTATGAGTCTGGCACTGTAAAAGATGCTATAGGTCTGGTGGTGAATGATATTGGTGATACGGGCAGGCTCTCGGCTCTTAGGGAGCTTACATGGGGAGCAAAGTGGGAAGACTGACAGAATTCATCAAGTGCTAAAGAAATTAGTAACACCCTCTGTTAAATTCTGTAAATTATAAATCATTCAGAACATCAAAGCAAAATTTTACTGACAAAATTAAAAAATATGAGTCACATACCTGCCATCCATCTCGAATCTTCTGATTGAAGATTCCATATTCATACCGGATGCCATATCCATAGGCTGCAAGCCCCAGAGTTGCCATGGAATCCAGGAAGCAGGCTAAATTAAACCGAGCACAAGCAAAAGACAGAGTTATCAAGGTAAGTAAAAATTTGTCTTTCTCTAAAAAACATGGCAGCCACAAAACATTTTTCTATGAGAAACCATATTTGTATTTTAAAGCACAGAGACTGTTGCACGGTGAGTATTAATTTTTTAAAGTCACATTTCCCCAAATATAATAAATACCATAGAAAAGTTAGAAAATACAAAAATGCATAAAGAAGAAAACAAACATCATTTATTATCTCACAGTCTAGAAACTACTACTACGTACATGTCGGCATTCCATTTGAGAATACCTAAGGGAACTGGTCTGTGTTAGATATGTCCTTGTCCCTCGCACTGCCCTTTCTAGGGAAAGCTGTCTCCATGCCCCCTTGCTTGAAAAGACATGTATACTTTACATGTGACCCGTCTGACCGACTGGGACATCTGTGGCAGACTCTCTTTCTGGCTAATGGAATTCCAGTGTTGTTCACATACCAGGTTATGCTTCAGGGAGGCTGGACCTGGAAGTGAATATTGCTTGACTACACTTCTAGGCTAATCATGGTAATTCTATGTCCTTCACCAGTTTTGGTTTTGGCCTGAGCACACGATGAATCATTCTATCCAATGCGAGCTGCTAGGAGGTCTGCTGGGTACAGTTAAAAATTCTTCTTACTGCTGCTGTCTTTTTTCCATGAAAAGTCAAAAGAACCACAGAGATGCAGAGTCCCGACTGAACTGTGCTGCTGAATAAACAAACCTTGGAATGGCCAACCTCTAGAGTTGTTCTGTGATAATACACGGCCTTGTTGGCTGAATTTTTTTTAACTTATTTTATTTTTGGTTCTGTGTTGCTGCACTCAGGCTTTCTCTAGTTGTGGTAAGCAGGGGCTACTCTCTAGTTGTAGTGCACAAGGCTTCTCATTGCAGTGGCTTCTCTTGTGGCACAAGGGTCCCAGAGTGCAGGCTCAGTAGTTGTGCACGGGCTTGGTTGCCTCATGGTGCATAGGATCTTCCAGGACCCATAATCAAACCTGTGTCCCTTGCATTGGCAGGCAAATTCCTAACCACTGGACCACCAGGGAAGTCCAGGATGCATATTTTTAATTTAATGGTATTGGTATTATATTTTTAATATCTTCCTCTATATTTGCTGAAAAATAATTTCTGGATTAAAAACTCAAATTGAATACATACAAAAAAGGATATTCATTAATTAAATCGAACCAATCCAGTACTTTGGCCACCTCATGCGAAGAGTTGACTCATTGGAAAAGACTCTGATGCTGGAAGGGATTGGGGGAAGGAGAAAAAGGGGACGGCAGAGGATGAGATGGCTGGATGACATCACAGATTTGATGGACATGAGTTTGAGTGAACTCCGGGAGTTGGTGATGGACAGGGAGGCCTGGCGTGCTGCGATTCAAGGGGTCGCAAAGAATCGGACATGACTGAGGGACTGAACCAAACTGAACTGAATAGTATAACAAGTGTATCACTGGCTACTAGTCAATCAAAAAATAAACTGTCCAATGCACAAGACGATAACACAATGGCTAAACAACTTAGGTCCTACCACACAAGTATGTGAATTGAGCAGTTGTGAACAGTGAAGTGAAGAGGCCACTGTGGAAACCCTTCAAGGCACAGGAAGCATCTGGTTAGCTTTGGGGTTTGAAGCAATGTCTCCAAACTTTTTAAGCAATGTCTCTTTTGTTCAAGTTCCTTTCTCTACTATCTGTCTGCTGCTGCTGCAGCTGCTAAGTCACTTCAGTCGTGTCCAACTCTATGCGACCCTAGAGACGGCAGCCCACCAGGCTCCCCCGTCCCTGGGATTCTCCAGGAAAGAACACTGGAGTGGGTTGCCATTTCCTTCTCCAATGCATGAAAGTGAAAAGTGAAAGTGAAGTTGCTCAGTCGTGTCCGACTCCTAGCGACCCCATGGACTGCAGCCTACCAGGCTCCTCTGTCCATGGGGTTTGCTGGTCAAACCACAGTGCAGAGCCAAAAACAAATCTACTACTAGGTCACACCTTGCACTTCTCCTAGACAGTCTGCTGCTTCTAGGAATAGTCGTGCGTGGCATCTGACAAGGTGTTAATAGCCAGACAACCCAGCACATTCACAATGTCGCTTACCAGCAAGCCTCCCAAGACCACCATTGCCAAGCCCAGCATCTTCTTCAATTTCTTCTAACTCCTCCATATCCAATCCAAGCTGGGGATGAAAGGAAAACAACATTGAACGTGGATACAAACAGGCCACTTCAGAGAGAGCAGTCATGTCCTAAAGCTCTGGGTTGGGCATCCAGGTTCATCTGTGAACTCAATCCTTCCAGGTCTGTCAGTGCTAGAACTGACATCATATAACCCCTGCAGATGCTGGTGACTGAAGATGCAGACTGTCTGTGAGGGCACAGCAGCAGACTGGAGAAGAGTATGGGCTCTAAATATCCATTACGACTCTGTTATTTATTAGTTACATGACCCTGGGCAAAGTACTAAATCTCCCTATGACTTTTATCTCCTGTTTAAAACTGAGGACATGGGGGCAGTCCTGTGGTTAAGACTCCATGCTTCTATTGCCAGGGGTCCAGGTTCAGTCCCTGGTGGGGGAACCAAGATCCTACAAACTGTGCCATACAACCAAAAGAAAAATAATAAAACTTAAAAAAAATTTAAAATAAAATGAGGATAATGGTATCTATTGGAGAAGGAAATAGCAACCTACTCTAGTATTTTTGCTTGGGAAATTCCATGGACAGAGGGGTCTGGTGGGCTGTAGTCCATGGAGTCACAGAGAGCTGGACATGACTTAGCAACTAAAATAAAACAATGACAATAGAATCTATTTCATTTAGGACTGTGAATTAAATGAGATTATACAAACAAAGCACTCAGAATGATTCCTGAGTAGATATTCCTCAATAAATATTGGCTATTACTATTTCTTAAAGTTATTTTTTTGTTGTCAGGGTAAAACCTCAGAAATAGTCTAGTACTAAGTCCATACTAACTGGACTAAATTTGAAAATTACGGAAAGATATGAGGTCAGATTCTCTGGGATGGACTAAAGTTCATCTTTTCATGACCACAATGTATTTACTCACTGAGGTCAAAGGTTATTAACCCAAAACCAGTTAGTGAGTCACTGCCTGTAAGATCTGGGGCCAGACTTCAGTCAGAGAAACCTCAGTCCTGTGGTCCAGCTGGGATGGGCCTGAAATCCTCTACTTCTCTCTGGGGTAGATAGCAGATTGTAAGGAAACAGTGGCGGGGGAGATTAGTTAGGAGTTTGGGATTAACATATGCACACTCTACTACATATAAAATAGGTAAACAACAAGGACCTGCTGTATAGCACAGGGAACTATACTCAGTATCTTGTAATAGCCTCTATTAGAAAAGAATCTGAAAAGGGGAGTGACAGAGGATGAGATGATTGGATGGCATCATTGACTCAATGGACATGAGTTTGAGCAAGCTCTGGGAGTTGGTGATGGACAGGTAAGCCAGGTGTGCTACAGTCTATGGGGTCACAAAGAGTTGGACACGACTGAGCAATTGAACTGAATATATATATCTGTCATTTTGCTGTACACTTGAAACTAACACAATATTGTAAATTAATTATATTCAATTAAAGAAAGAAAGAGAGAGACTGTGAGAGGCTGAGGAGCATCTATAGCCTTGGGGATGGATGGAATTGGTTGATACTCAGCTCTCTGTCCTCAAGTGTTAGAACCAACACAGCCAGAGGCCACTAGCAGCAATATGGACTCATATCAAAATTGTGTAGTTTTAGAGATCACTTTCGAAGAAGGCAATGGCAACCCACTCCAGTACTCTTGCCTGGAGAATCCCATGGGCAGAAGAGCCTGGTAGGCTGCAGTCCATGGGGTCGCTGAGGCTCGGACATGACTAAGTGACTTCACTTTCACTTTTCACTTTCATGCATTGGAAAAAGAAATGGCAACCCACTCCAGTGTTCTTGCCTGGAGAATCCCAGGGACAGGGGAGCCTGGTGGGCTGCCGTCTATGGGGTCGCACAGAGTTGGACACGACTGAAGCGACTTAGCAGCAGCAGCAGCAGCAGCAGCAGAGATCACTTTGAACTGCTCATCTTACCATGAGGAAACTGATGGTCAGATAAATTAAAAGACCTGTCCTCTGCTGATTAGATAATAATCTAGCCCATGCCTGGCTAATGATAGTCCTTTGTGAAATGACTGCATTCTTATCTGAGAGTGATGCAATCCATGNAGCAGCAGCAGCAGAGATCACTTTGAACTGCTCATCTTACCATGAGGAAACTGATGGTCAGATAAATTAAAAGACCTGTCCTCTGCTGATTAGATAATAATCTAGCCCATGCCTGGCTAATGATAGTCCTTTGTGAAATGACTGCATTCTTATCTGAGAGTGATGCAATCCATGAAATTAGATATTGCTTTACATGGAAACATAATATACACATTTAAAAATGCATGCTTCAAGTGGATGCCCCAGTTGCCATGGGGCTGGTTACCAATTTGAATTCCTATCTTTATATCAAAAGTTGCTTTCTGGTACAAGTCTTGATAACTGCATCTTCTAAAGAGTTCAAACATGGATCTGCCTCTGTTAATTGTTAAAAGGGCTTTCAAATTTGCTCCCAGTTCACTAGAGTACTGGGGTCCCTGTGATGCCAACTGCTAATACTAGTGCTTAGGGTCTGTAACACTCTTAAACATCCAGGTCTAGAGTAGGCTATACTCCTTGAGCAAGGAGTCACTTCATCCCACCTGGTTTGATTCTGGTCCAAAGGAAGTATATTCTTTCAGCTGATATCAAGGGAAGCAAAGAAAAGGGAAGCAGAGAGAAGCTGCAATTGTTCTTTGACACAGAATGCTCTGTTAAACCCACAAGAAGGAAACCAGCCCTAGTGATAAGCAGCTGTCCACATAAGGGGACAACAACCCTATGCCAGGACAAAGACAATTTAAACAGTCTCTCATCTAGAGTGCGTCTTTGCAAATACACATTCCTCCCAACAACCACATCAGAAAGGTTAATGACTATTTTTGGTATGAATATACTTGAAGGTCAGGAGAGGACCAGTTAAATATGTTCATACAAACAAATTTGCACATCAGGTTCAAGACTTCAAGCTTCTCATTTAAAGAGGAAGTGTATTTTTACATCTCATGAAGCAATGGAGAAAGTATGACAACAGAATTTTAAAAGGTTATTAATTTCAGATAATGTCTTGATATACAAATAACAGTCAAATTATGATCATTTTTAAAAAGTAGATAGGAGTCCAAAGAAAAGCTTGTGATTCTGATAGCGGGGACTCAAGTACTTTTTAAAGGCTGTTCAGATGCAAATTTCTAAAACGAAATTTGTTGTGGAATGCTGTCAAAAACTGATTGCAGAACAAAATTCTCATGGGGCAAAACTAGTTCTCTAATTGCGTTCCTCTTAAACCAGAGATCAGTAGTACTATAGTGTACATTTCTAATAGTTTGTAACAGCCATGTCTACAGAAACAATTTTTCATCTTTTTTTTTTCTTTCTTTTAGGGGGGATGCTCTCTCCCCAAGGTTCCTGAGTTGAACCTGAAATTTAAAGGGAGAGAATGAGAGAATACAGAGATAATGTACCTGGTAGATGGCCTCGTCACAGGCATTCTGCAGGCCAAGGTTGATCATGGTGTTCTGCAATGTTCGGCCCATGTAAAATTCCAAAGAGAGGTAATAAACCCTCTGAAACAAAGAAAAATGATGTCATGTGAACAGCTACGAGGCTAACCTTACTTGTCAACATAAAAACACAAGGTAACCAATAAAAAACAAATAGGCAGGACTACTTTAACTCGGGTTCAAATGAGATGCCTATCGATGCAGGAAGGGCTAAAGAAAAGCACTGCTGCCAAAATGGAAAAACCATCTTCTATCCTGGTTTTGGTAACACTTATACATCTTTTACTTCCAGGGGGCAGGGGGGAAAGCAAACTCATCCAACTAAGCAGATTCAGTGTTCTGTGGGTTTTTTTCTTCTGATTCACAAGCCTCATGAAAAAGCGTATGTTTTGGGTAAACAGTGGTCAGAATGACATAGCGCATCATTCATCTGTAAAACGTTTCTAGGATGATGGTCAGGTGGGCTTGGCTGTGGGTGTACCTCAAGTCATCCAAGAAACACGAAGATTAACTCCTTTCAGACACACCCACTGGCTACAAAGTAGTCCTTAACTGTTAGTGCAAGTAATATTATAAATAAATATTTTAGGGTTAAAATTACCCTAGAAAGTCTATGAATTGACAATAGTTTCTTCTGAATAACAAGTTTATTGGGGTTTGTTCTCAGTGAAACGGGACACTTCTCTATCAGCTTAGAAACTATTTGCCTTTGACATGGTGAAAGCCAGGTAAATATGACTGGAGTTGAAAGTGAAAGGTGCAAAGCTCATACATTATTAAAATCCTAAACTATAAGTACAGTTTACTAATTTAAAAAAAGGATCATTAACTTTATCACCCTCTTAAAAAGGATTTGGTCAAGCAGAAAATACTAAAAAAATATGAATATAGTTCAATATAAGGAATGCTTATAATATTTAACTCATTAGTTACACATATATACTTAACATGGTATAAGAAAATGTCAATTTAGAAATCTCAGTTTTCCCCATTTTTCATTTTATGAAACAATTGAATTCGAAGTCTCCTATGGAGAGTCAATATGTCATTTAATACTATTTTCCAGAGCACATCATTACTACTTTTATCCAAGTTGCTTGAATATCTATAATACTATCATTAGGGCTCTCATTAGTTTATTAGATACCTTTGTGAGTTAGGAAAAGGGGGCAGATGCAGGCCAAAGAGGTGCAAGTTGCCACTCACTCCCCATGACTGGTGCCCTGGTGCCACTCACAAAAAGGAAGAGATTCTCAAGCCACAAACATCCATTTATGTAACATCAGGGCAATTATTTTCATTCTTCTCTGTGTGCATTTTCATGATCTCTATAATAAAACCATTATGTATAGCATTTTTACTTTTTAGTGATCTAGAAAAAGCTTGCTTAAAAATACAGTATATATATATCAAGCACTTGCAATTGTGAGGTCATAGCCCCAGGAATAATGACTACGTCTGTGTTAATTTTCTTTCTCTCCCTCTTAAGAATTCTAAATTAGCATGAATTTTTCAGATATTTCAAGCTCTTCCTAAAAGAAAAAAAAGTTTCTGCTTAAAATAAAGTATTTTAAAATAAAGTAATTAGAGAAACTTGTTGCATGACAGATTTTCCAAAGACATGAATTTAAGGTGATTTCCTATTTTTTCCATAAATAAATTTTGGGGGGTGGGATTGCACCCTATATTTGGAGATACAGAAGACCTTAAAAAAATTGATCTCCCTCATCCTCTTAGTTAGTGGTCTCTATTAAACATTTACAACATACTTCTTGTAGTAAAATATTTGAGCATTGCCTCAATAGCTATAGATTATATACATGCACTATTATTATTAATCTTATGTATATTTTACAAAAATAGAAATTTTCGAAAGGGTTATAAAGATGAAATAAAGAAGACAAAACAGTATGCAATATTTTAAAAATAATTTAAATTTTTCCTAGCATTAATTAGAGGCCCTGGTAGTTCTGGGAAGATGTAGAGAAAAGACAGCAACACAATTGAGCCTTGCAGGGCAGGTGAGAACTGGGCAGAGGCACCTGGTGGGAATGGCACTCAGAGCGAAGGGTGCAATGTTGGCAGAGGCCCGGAAGTGGGGAGACCAGGGCAAGGATGGGGATGGCAAATCGGGTTGGTGGGAGAACATGGTAAGCCCAGGAGGGTTATGGGAAATAACCTCACCTGGGCTGTGACGGGCCTTCAGTGCTAGATTAAGAGGACTGTGCCAGACGACCAGAGCCAGTGCTATAGATCTGAGCAGAGGGCAAGGTGTGTCACTTTAGGAGGTTTAATTAGATTATAATGCATAGAACGAGATGGGATTGCAAACTCAAATGCCTTCAGGAGCCAGGCTGAGAACAACGAGGAGTAGTGGGCCAAGAGCTGGGTTGGACATGTCCTGCCCAAAGGCACGGAAAATAAAATTGCTTAAAGATGTCTAACAGACCAAACAAAATAAGTCTGCTAGCCATTTATTCAGTTGCATGCTGCCAAGTTTAACCACTTCTGGGAAGCAATCACTGGAGAGCAGCGATCAGGGCCTCAATTAGGCAGAGAAGGGAGAATGGAGGAGAGTGGGTGATTTCAAGGCAAGCTGCAGAAATCAACAGAATTTGGTGAATTGCTGAATGGGGAATACAGGAGGAAGTCAAAGGTGAAAGCAGAGTTTTTTGTCTGGAAGACCTGTCAGGATGACAATGCCATTAACATTAGAAACCCAAGAGCGGGTGGGATTGGGACGGGTAATGATTCTGAGTTTTTAACATGCTGAGTTTGAGGGAATAGGGGGAGATCTAGTTATGGTCACCAAGCACTTATAAATGTAAGAATGGAGTCTGAAAAGGAATTGAGACTAGAGATCCAGATGTGATCCAGATGTGGGATTCATTTGCGCTTGCCAGGCAGAAGGGGAGGTGGCAGAGAAGCGTGGACACACCTACTGGCTCCACTCTGTGCTGAGTGCTGGGACCTTTGCTTAACACATGTGGAACGGATCTTGTTCACTTGTATCACTATCAGAATACCTGGCTTAAATGCTTGCCCAGTGCAGAAACTTTCAAGAGGAGAAAACTATGAAGTCCCAGTTAAGTCACTGGATAAGAAACATACAAGGCGAGCGTGTGTTCTAGGGCACTAAATGCTTTGGAAATGTATGTGTGTGTCAGGGGAGGTGGGAGTTCTAAAACACGGCTCACCATCTCACACTCCAGCTTAAAATCTTAAAGAATAATTTTTAATGTAAGGTGCAGTTCTCTCTATGCAAATTAAAAATACAGTAAATACATGCATTCGCAAAGAGTCGGACATGACTGAGCGACTGAATTGAATTGAACTGAAATATATGCACACATAAAATGTTTTATAGGATATATTTTGGGGCTTCCAAGGTGGCACTAATGGTAAAGAATCTGCCTGCCAGTGCAGGAGACGGCAGGAGTCCTGGGGTTCAATGCCCCGGTCAGGGAGATTGCGAGAGGAAGGAAATGGCAACCCACTCCAGNTTGAACTGAAATATATGCACACATAAAATGTTTTATAGGATATATTTTGGGGCTTCCAAGGTGGCACTAATGGTAAAGAATCTGCCTGCCAGTGCAGGAGACGGCAGGAGTCCTGGGGTTCAATGCCCCGGTCAGGGAGATTGCGAGAGGAAGGAAATGGCAACCCACTCCAGCATTCTTGCAGGGAGAATCCCATGAACAGAGGAGCCTGGCAGGCTGCAGCCTGCGGGGTCTAAAAGAGTCTGACACCACTGCTGCAATGCAGCAGCAAGAAAATATTTTAGCAGTTGCTACCTTCCGGTAGAGGCCTAGTCATCAGGGGTGAGGAAGTTACTTTCCATTTGAAAGTTTCATTAGAGCTGCAATTTCTCACTCTGCGGAATTTTCTGCTGAGGGGCTCTTTGAGCACTTGGAATATGGACTATTGTTTTTCATGCTTTCTGTGTTAAAACAATTTGTAATAAATGTTTGAGCTACTGTCTCCAGGATTTATCCATTTTTCACCCTTTCCAATACACTGTCTCACCCTTACTGGGCACAACACAATCCTCACTGCCAAGTCCTCCTCCATCCCCCGTGCGGGTAGGAGTGGTTTGTGAACAGCGGTTCCTCAGCAGTCCGGGGGTGGCCTGGCCCTCGGCCCCCAGCCAGCAGGAGCTAAGTTAGTCCAGGAGCTCCACACCCGACTCCAGGTACTGGGGTGCGGGGGAGGGGGGCGAGGATACAGAGCTCTGAGCGTGGCTCAAGACCTCTAACTCTGCCCCCTTCTACTCCCCCAATCCCTTCGTCACACTCGGGCTGTGCTTTCGACCAGCCTGGGTCTTGCACGCAAACCCCCATCTCATCTCCTCTAAAAAGGTTCTGTGGGGTGTGATGCGCCTTCCTCCGACTCCTGCTCCAGCTGCCCCTTAAATCTTATCACCATTTGCCGACCTCGGCAGGTCTCGGCTCCTTAAACCTTCAGCTCCCCTCTCCCCGCACCCTCCAGACAGGGTTTTTATCCCCCTTTGTTCTGGATCGACTGTTTGGGGCCTAGCACTGTGCCTGGCATTCAGACTGGAGCCGCCGGCTATCTCTAGATTAGATGCCGAGAGTAGATGCTCCCCAAAAGTTTGTGAAACCAGTGGACAGACGAGGGAGGCTTGGGCTTCTGCTCCAGGAGATCCCGGGAACGGGAAGCGCAGTGGTTAGGGTGGGGATGGCGCTTGGATAACCGAGACTTAACTGGGGTGTTGGCGGAATGCCAGATCTGACCCCGGCTGCACACCCGCCGCCCACACACTCTCCTCCGGACTTCGCGGGGTGTGTGTGTGTAGGGGGAGGATCGGGGTTAGGAGAGGTCACCCCCAGGGCTCCACCCATCCAGCCGGGGCCATCGCCCCGACGCTCGGTTGCCGCCCTCCCAGAAGGGCAGGACGCCGCGGAGGGCACCGGGGAGCGCCCGCCGGCCCCGCCGCGCGCGGGCAGTACCTTGGGGCACTTCTCGTAGTAGTACTGCTGCGTGCGGATCCAGCGCCCCACCAGGTGGTCGCGCACCGTGTGCGCCAGCGCGAAGAAGTAGTCGCGGGGGGTGGCCACGTTGCGGTCCTTGACCAGAGTGAAGTGCAGGTGCCGATTGAAGCCCTTCTTCAGCTCGGCCACGTTCTCCACGCCCACGATGCCGCGGATGCTGATCTGCCGCCGCTTCTCCTGGTCGGTCAGGGGCTTGGCCATGGCGGCGGCAGGCAAGCGGGACGTGCGGCTCTGGACCGGCGGCGGGACAGGGGCGGAGCAGCTCTACGCCGTTCGCCGCTTTTGAGTCGGAAGAAAGTGTGGGGTCCGCCCCTGGGCGCGGCGGCGCCGCCCCGGGTCCCAGCCCGCCTGCCTGGGTAGCGGAGGGAGGGCCCGGCTCCCCGTCTCCCTACCTCGGGACTCTGGGCCGGCGAGGCGGGAGCGACGGTCAGTGCCAGCCGGTGGGGACCTCTGCGGGCGAGAGTCTGCGCACCCGCTATGCCTGGATGGGGCGCCGGTGGGCGCTGGCGGCTGCAGGGACCTCGGGTGAATCCTCTTGGAGGTTGCAGTAGGATCTGTGGTAACTCATGGACGCTCCCTTCAGGATCTGTGGAAATGGGGAAGTGGGGAGAGTGGGGAGAGGAGGGAATCCGTCCTGCTTCCCCGTTCCGGAGTGTTGGATATAAGAAGAATATCTGGGTGTGAAAGCGTTGTAAGTAGATGGAGTGGGAGTGGGTGGGTCCCTAGAGACGGAGAAGGGGGTTGGGGGGGTAGCTTTCTTGACCTAAGAGAAGGTATTTTTGGCCTAAGCCGTTTTGTTATCTAAGCTTGGCCATAATATTTGTCCTTGAACAGGTCACAGCAGTTAACGATCTTGAGGGAAGTAAGGGAAAGCAGGAACAAAGGGAAAGCAGTCAAGAAAAAATAGTCCGGTGATAAAAAGAGCCCTAGTTCCTCCTCAAGCGACATACGTAACAATCTGAGGCTCATCTTTGAGTTCTGCAGGAGCTAAGGCCCCCACGCAAGTGGAGGATGGAAGGATGGAGTGGACCCTGTGACTTCAAGTAACTAAAGCTAGACCTTTGCCAGGCGTTTGCTGATTTCTCAGCCCAAGCCCCTTCATGAATATACCTGTGCCTTTAACTTAAAATTTCCGCAATTTTGCTATTCAGAGAGGCACTGGTTTGGGAAAGATCCTGTGTTCTCCTTAATTGCTGCAAATAATAAATCCTCCCTTCTCTGCATTCTTGGCTTGGTTGTGTCTTTTGGCTCAACTCCCACCAAGAAGAGAACACAGTTTTCAGGTACCAGCATGTTGCTGGCAGGCTTTTGTTTTACAGAAGTTTATTTGTTATGTTACTATTATTGCTATTATTTCTCACCTGGAATGGGTTCTACCACAAGCTTCCGGAGAGTCAGCACTCTTACCTCGGTTGTCACACATCCCTGTTAGTTCTTGGCATCGCCTCCATCTAGGGTCAGAAAAAGAATCCTAGGGCACCGCATTTGCTGTCATTTAGTTTTTGAGGACCCAGGAATTCAGAGTTCCTAACTCTTAGACTCATGCCTTGTCAAGAGGATGAGATGATTGGATGGCATCACTGACTCAATGGGCATGAGTTTGAGTAAACTGCGGGAGCTGATGATGGACAGAGAGGCCTGGCTTGGTGCAGTCCACNGATAAAACATCTCCTTTCGAAGACAGTGGGCTGCTTTTCTGGGTGCCTGATGTCCTCTGCCGGCATTCAGAAGTTGTTTGTTTTGTGCAATTTACTCAGTGTTCAAATGTTCTTTTGATGAATTTGTGGGGGAGAAAGTGGTCTCCCCGTCCTATTCCTCTGCCATCTTTGGACCACCTTCCTAAAATCAGTTTTGAAATGATTGAAAAGGATACATGTATCCCAATGTTCATTTCACCACCATTTACAATAGCCAAGACATGGAAGCAACGTTAATGTCCATCAACAGAGGAATGGATAAAGATGTTTTTTATATATATATACANTCCCCGTCCTATTCCTCTGCCATCTTTGGACCACCTTCCTAAAATCAGTTTTGAAATGATTGAAAAGGATACATGTATCCCAATGTTCATTTCACCACCATTTACAATAGCCAAGACATGGAAGCAACGTTAATGTCCATCAACAGAGGAATGGATAAAGATGTTTTTTATATATATATACATATATATATACACACACACACACAACATATATTGGATAAAGAAGATGTTGTGTATATATATATATATATATGTATACACATAACATATAATGGATAAAAAGATGTTGTGTGTATATGTATATTTATATATATATATATGGAATATTACTCAGCCATTAATAAGAATGAAATACTGACATTTTCAAGAACATGGATGGATAAAGAGATTGTCATACCGAGTGAAGTAAGTCAGAAAAAGAGAAGTATCATATGACATCCCTTAGTGTTGAATATAAAGTGAAATGACACAAAGGAACTTCTTTACAAAACAGGAACAGATTCACAGACTGAGAGAATGAATTTATGGTTGCAGGGTAGGGGGAAGAATGGGGGCAGGGGATAGTTAGTAGTTAGGAAGTATGGGATTGACATGTTCAAACCGCTATGTTTAAAATGGTTAACCAACAAGGACCTACTGAATAGCACAGGGAACTCTACTCAATGTTATGTGGCAGCCTGGATGGGAGGAAAGTGGGGGAGAATGGAGAATGTATCCATTCATGCATATGTGTGAATGAGCCCCCTTGCTGTCCACCTGAAACTATCACTACCTTGTTCATAGGCTATTCTCCAGATTAAAATAAAAAGTAAAAAAAAAAAAAAATTAGTTTTGAGTATCTCTAGGATGGCCACAGTGTTAAGCCAGTTTTGGGTCATTCACAGGTTGCTGTGAAACAGCTCAACAGGAGATGGAAAGTAGAGTAGGACAGTGAGATGTGGGAAAGCTAGGTCTGAGTAGACCTTCCTCCCAGGGAGGTCTGAGCAGCAGAAGGGAAAAGAATTGTCTGGTTACTTAGATAGGAACAGTTTCTAATGGGTGGATCCTAGGTTCCCATGGACTAAATTCTTATTGAAAACCCAGGAAAATGATAAACTGATAAACACACTGTTACTTCTGTAGCTGCTCAGTAAACCTGCACCCCTGAATTGCACATCTCTCAAAATGGAAAAACTATTAACAGTGGGATGTCTAAACTATAGTATGGGGGGAGGGAACCTCCAAGCCTATGTGAAAGGAGTGACTTAGTGATTTAGGAGGAACCATAGATCCAGTTTTGAGTGACAATGGATCACGCTGTTGGGACTTCCCTGGCAGTCTAGTGGGTAAGACTCCTTGCTTCCACTGCAGGTGGTGTGGGTTAGATTCCTGTCCAGAGAATTAAGATCCTGCATGCCCTGTAGCACAACCAAACAAACAAAACCTTGAGTCACATTGTCAGATAGTTTTTTTCACTTCTCTTCCAGTCTTTCTAGAAAGTATTTGGTGTTAGCATGTCTTTAACATTTGCTAATCTGCATTTTTAACAGAAAGCAGCTCCAGACTCGACACCTTCTTCAGGTTTTAACATCTAACTGGAATTTAATAATATTGTCTTCCATTTATGGTAAGTGATACTTTATCATTTAACTCTCACATAAACTTTGCTTTTTAAACTTTAAGTTAAAGTGAATTTACTTAAAGAAAAATGATTACTTGGTTGGCACACAGGTTGGCCAAAAGGTATATAAATGTAACTGAAGTTTGGGAAACACAGAGTTTATGGTCTCCTGGGTCCCTTTGAAATCTAACAAGGCCCAGAGAGGTGAACTTACTTAACCAAGAAGATTACTATCTTTGAAAACATTTCCTTCAGTTTCTCCTGACTAGAAACACCCAAAACTGTAGTTCCCTGAGAAAGTATCAGACTTAAGGTCCTCATGTTTGTTCATTCTTCTCTTGGCAATGATGACCTCTGTTATTCCTGTTTCTCAGCTGCGGCTTCCCCATGGCTACTCTGATGAAATGGCCCTTGTGAATAGCTCAACAATCCATGCACACCTCATATGACAAATATAAGTTATACCCACTGTCAGAAAAGAACATGGGCAAGTGCGTCTGAATCTTCAGAGAAGCAGATGCTAAGACAGGATTCAACATGCAAGGATTCTGTTAGGACAAATGCTCCTAGGGAAGAAAACGGGGAGGGAACCAAGTCAGCTTGAGAAAGAGTGTCAGGTTTTGATGCAAATCTGACTCCCAGTGAAGGAGAGAGGGAGGGATCCACGAGAAGGAGCATCCCAGACTGCCCTCAGTTCCTGAAGATCCAGCAAGGCCACTGGCAATTCTGGAGCCAAAGTCAACTGTCGGGAGTCCCCATGCTCTCTTGTTAGGTGAGCTCCCCAGGAAGGCGTGGCACCTGCACAAGCCCAGCAAGGATATCTGCAGCCCTTGATCAGTTGTGCTCTCTGCAGTTGGAAGTCTGGGAGGCCCATTCTTGTGACTACCAGCAAGATATCAGATAACAAACACAGGTTAGCAGCCACTATATTCCAAAGTAGGGCTTACCATGTTGGCCTCCCACTTTCATCAAATATACAACTTGCATTTTCCAAAATGTCTGGTTAGGCTCATTCCTGCACATTCCTTCATTGAAACCTCTTACCAGCTCTGTGGGCAAGTTTTATTTTTCTTTTCATTTTGTAGATGAAGAAACTGTGGCTCAGAGAAGTTAGGTAGTTTGCTCAAGATCACTTAACAGGTAAGAGGCTGAAGAGGTTTTCTCATATTTGTGTTGTGTTTTCCTTCTTCTGAAATGGGTTTGGGATCGGTTAAGTAAACCTGAATTCTCACTGCACCTTAGTTGACCTAGTTATCCTGTCCCTTTAGGTTGT
Source organism: Neotragus moschatus (assembly GCA_006410615.1). Taxonomy (NCBI): domain Eukaryota; kingdom Metazoa; phylum Chordata; class Mammalia; order Artiodactyla; family Bovidae; genus Neotragus; species Neotragus moschatus. The sequence continues at coordinate 627,857 of SJYA01001565.1, read as the reverse complement.
TTTGTACTGTTCTCAGGCCTTTGACCTACTTCTAATCAGTTCTGAAATCCAGGGAAATGCCAGAGATCCAAAGTGGCCCACAAAGCAGCATTGGCACAACAGAGATGCTCAGTGTAGAAGATGAGCTGAGCTTTGTACCCAGTGAGTGAATTTAAGTACATTTCACTCGGTATATTTAATATGTGAATCTGTCAACCAAGATTACTGTCTAGGCTCTGCTGTTTTAAATATTAAGTAAGACAATTGAGAGCCTGGATTTATTATGCTACTGAGTGCCCTCTGGATCTGGGGACAGCACACTGAACGCATTGCATCTCTGTAATTGGCTGTAACTGAGACCATTCATTTGTTACTTGAATATATTTGGCTTATTTTGGAAGCAAGTGAGTGTTCCTGGCACTTTCAAATCCTGTTATTTCTGATTTTCTCATTAATATGGTAGTTTGGTTTGTTAGGCGTGGTCCAGTGGGAGTTTCTGAAAAGCAGGAAATATTTAACAACTCATTTCTCCCTGTGCCTCATTCAGTGAATGGTTTTAGTATGCCTGTTATAGAATATTCTGGAGAATTGCTTAGTGCCTCAGTTTCAGCTTCTGCAAAGTGAGGTTAATGCTCTCTGTTCTCCTCACTCCCCAAGGCATCTAAACTCAAAAAAGGTCTGAGTGGAGAAGTGTTCACAGAGACACTTTTCACAATAGCCAGGGGAAAGTGAAGTCACTCAATTGTGTCCGACTCGTTGCGACCCCATGGATTATAGCCTACCAGGCTCCTCTGTCCATGGGATTTTCCAGGCAAGAATACTGGAGTGGGTTGCCATTTCCTTCTCCAGGAGATCTTCCCAACCCAGGGATTGAACCTGGGTCTCTGGCATTGTAGGCAGACGCTTTACCATCTGAGCCACCAGGGAAGGCTCAGTCTTTACCATCTAAGCCACTCAGGAAGACTCACCAGAGAAGTGCTAGGAAATGTTAAAAGCAGAAGATATCAACTTTGGGGTTGGGATTATATTTTGAAATCTTAGCCAGAATTTCCCTTTTCTCCTGGTGCTTTACTTTTCCCCACCTCCCTTGAGGAGCCACACTAGCTTGCGCTCATTGCCGATGAAGGATGTAACCTCTCTGGTTTGTTGCTGCTTGGATTGGCTCAGACGGTAAAGAATCTGCCTGTAATGCAGGAGACCCGGGTTTCATTCCCAGGTCAGGAAGATCACCTGGAGAAGGGAATGGCTATCTACCCCAGTATTCTTGCCTGGAGAATTCCATGGACAGAGGACCCTGGCGGGATACAGTCAATGGGGTCTCAAAAAATCAGACATGACTGAGAGACTAACACTTTCACCTAGGTTAACAGTGCGAGACACATTGGATGAGAGCCAAGAGTCTGAGAAGACTCACAGGAGGGAGAAGATAACACAGTGGATGTGAGGGGGGTAGAGATGTCACAGTCTTAGAGCAAGGAGCTGGGAGGGAGCCTGCTTCCTCGGGGAGGCAGCAGAAATGCCAGGGAGCAGCCTGCGATGTTCTCTGCTTCTTTGGAAGATCCAGGGGAGGAAGCAGCTGCTTGAAGTCTTTCAGTAGTCAGGGCTTAGACATGGTCAAAGACTCCCCACCCCCAGGGAGGCATGAAGCAGCCTGTGGGTGAAGACCGGACGAGAAGGGTGACTCAGAAAACACCCAGGGGAAGACTTGTCAAGGCTTGGGCTTCCCACCTCCCTCTGCCACTGGTGCTTGGAGTGAATGGGCCAGTTAAAGTGAGGTCACAGTTTCCCTTTCCTGGAGAATGAGAGTTCAAATTAGAAATTTAAATTATATGTAAAAAATAAAGCTGCATTTCGTACACACCTGAGTTTATGCACTGTTTGTATTTGCTTTTCCATCTAGTATTATTACTAATGTAACAAGACTCATGTTTCAGAAAAAGCTTTCACCTTGTTATAGGAACGAAGGAGAAGATGAGTTCTGGGAAAGTTTTGCAAAGAGATATGAGCCAATCCTGACCAAGGAAGGGAAGTAAGAAGTGTGCTAAGCCTGGGGTTTCAGTAGATAATCAGCATGCAACATGCACTAGAGTCAGCCTCTGCCACCTTGTCTCAGGGCCTTCATTGTGCTGACCTGAGTGGGTCCACATTTTGACTTATATATGCACAATAGATTTATTGCAGGGATTACCTATAAAACATATACCTGCTGGTTTTATTTCTTTTAAAGATTTTTGTTTCCTTAAGGAGTAAACTGAAGGAATCACAAACACCAAGTTCTCAAATGCAAACACTTTAACTTCTCTGAGCTATTAATTATCCACCTTTAAAACTCTAACCAACAGGATGCTTGGACATTTATCAGCTTAAAACACATTTTTTTTCAAGGCTAGAGCCCAGGAGTCTGGATGATGTATTAAAAGTTGACCCCATGCACACGTTCTGGGCTTTTCTTGTTTGGATTTCTTGTTGTCTTAGATGGACTGAGTTCATTTGATGCAATTTTGCATAGCATACCCTATCTCTGTTTTTCAAACTCAATATTTTAACTTATTGATTTATTTTAAAAATATTTAAGCATTTACTATGTGTCTAGCCTTGTGCTGGGCATTTGGTGAAATCAGTGAACCAAACAGATGACAAAGTAGCTAATGTTTCCCCTTTCCCTGGTTTCCTGGGGGCTGACTCCTCTTCATCTGCCTCCCCTCTCCCATTTCTACTTAAGAAGAAGTCCATATACTTATTGTGGGAGTGGTTATTTTATAACAGTGACTATAGGACTCCCCTTTGGTCATGTTCTTGGTGAAAGAAGGAACTGGAAGTCAGGACCAACTTGGAAAGTCAACAAATCAAACATTTAATGAACACCTACTGTATACGTCCACAGTATAGTATGTTCACTGTTAATGGTCTGAAGAAGACAGGCCATGGTCTCTGCCTTACCAAGAACTTTTAAACTATGTTAAGGCACCACACTCACATGAAAATACAAGGCAGAGTATGCTAAAGGAAAAAATAAGCCTAACTTTAAGTGCCAAGTTTATAGGGAGGAAAGAGCATCTTGTATTTGTCTTGAAGCTACATGACAACAGCTGTTTTTCTTTCTTCTTGGAAGTGTTATTTCCTCTTCTACCCCCTTGAATGATAGTATGTTAGTCATTGAATCACAGTACATTTCCAGTTTAAGATGAAAACGTTAAACTTCACTCCACCCATAATTTTCATGACACATCATCTATTATATTTTTGAGATTTAAATGTGAGAATTGCAGAGACGAGCTTATACCAGCAGGTGGAGGAATTTGCTATTTGAACTCATCTCAGGACATCAAGTGGTTCAGCAAAGGATGTGACTGCAATCTAAATTATTGCTCTATTTCTCTTTCTTTGTTTAGATATTTATGCACCAAAACACTCTGAACAAATTACCTGTATTCTAATGAAAAAGAATGTATGTATTTTTATAACAAATTACTGTACAGCAGAAATTAACACAACATTGTAAATCAACTATGCTTAAATAAAATAAAGGAAAAACGTCAAACCCAAATTACTTGTACTCTGAAGAAGATGAATCAAAATAGGTTATTTTTGTTACTCTATCCAGAGCACAAAGTAGATGGCACTTTCTCCTTTTCAAAGTCTTAGAGGTAAATATATATGGACGTCTAAAGAAATAATTTCGACTTCCTAGGTGGCTCAGTGGGTAAAGAATCTGCCTGCAATGCAGGAGATGCAGGTTCAGTTCTTGGGTCAGAAAGATCTCCTGGAGGAGGGCATGGCAGCCCAGTCCAGTATTCTTGCCTGGAGAATCCCATGGACAGAGAAGCCTGGTGGGCTACAGTCCATAGGGTTGCTAAGAGTTGGACACAATTGAATTGACAGCACACACACAAAAAGAAATAGTTTATTCTCAGAGAACGTTGGAAAACTCTTTTTAAACAAACATACGACCCTAACATCCTTATGGGAAATGTAGAACACACTCAGAATTGGGTGCACTGGTGCCTTGGGCTCCCATGTGAGTCAAGCATCTGAGTTTGCAGGTATCAGAGTAGAGGGCTCTCTATACTGGTTTATCTGAGGTCTATCGCAGGTTTTCAGGCCTGTCTGAGCACATCAGTGAACTGATGAGACAGGGCTGAGTTAAATCAACACACCTAGGGGAGTTGGAATCATCCAGGGAAGAAGTCGTGCCCTGCCTGTTGCTGGGGCAAGGGCATGTCCAGCAAGCTGCGGGAGTCTGGTGGAGGCTGAGAAGCTTCCTGGGCAAGAGTTCACCCTAAGGGTAGAAGGAATCTGCTGATTAGCTTGAGCCAGCAAGAAAAGCCCTAGTTGTCAGAGGGGAGCAGTAAGTCTGATGGGGATTATACTAGTTTCTTGAGAACCTGGTCTGAGTGTTTAGAAGCATGATTCCCATGAGTACATAGAAGGCTGTTGGTAAAAACTGAACTAATTTTCTCAGCTTTTAAAAAAATTCTCAGATTTAAGAAATACTATTTTACCTTCTTACCCGAACAGGTGACTCGATTTCTTGTGCTTCACTCCTGCCCAGCTTGCCTCCCCAGGTTGCTCAGCAGTAAGGAATCTGCCTGCCAATGCAGGAAATGCAGGATACATGGGTTCAGTCCCTGGGTTGAGAAGATGCCCAGGAGTAGGAAATGACATCCCACTCCAGTATTCTTGCCTGGAACATCCCAAGGAGAGAGGAGCCTGGCGAGCTACAGTCCATGGAGTCACAAAGAGCTGGACGGGACTAGCAACTGAGGATAGCAAAGCAGCTTGCCCAGCTTGCCAGACCCAGTGGAGGAGGGTCTGGGGGAAGAGTTTTGTTCAGAGGGGAGAGGCATTGCCCACAGGACTGACAGCACAGGGAGACACCTTCTGGAGACTCTCAGAGATACAGGACTTCGTGTGCAGGGGTGGAGGTTTGGTCCTGAAAATGGGAGCAGGAACCAGTGACATTTGTATTGCAGTTAATGAGATTCCTCTGACTCAAAGGCTCATAAGATCCAGAGAAATAAACATTACATATATACTGTTGGCCAGGTTCTTAGAGTTATTGAATATTTACTAAGACAACCATAATAACTATGTCTGTCTTTTGCTGTATAAGCTGTTTGTAAAACCCTCCATTTGGGTCATATTTTTATAGCAGTTAAACAGACTTACAGACAGGTGTATGAATCTTAAGTATTTACCACAGTGAATTTTTACAGTTTAATAACTTGTGCAAATTCTGCTAAGACAGATGCAAAATTTTAGAGGCAGCTCTGAAGCCTCTCTTGTGCCCCTTCTTGTCTCATTTTCGAAAATCTACCCTGATTTCCAATATTGAAAATAACTTTTGCCTGTTTTAAACTTTGTATAAATGTAATTAATTAAACATTTATTTTGCCTACCTTTTTTTTTTTTAACCTCAACATTATGTCTGTCTTATTTATGTTCTTACCAAACATAAGGTTTTCTTTGTTGTATAGTGTTTCATTATATGAAAGTAGTGGAATTTTATCCATTTTAAAATTTACTCATTTTTAAATTTTTTCACTGTTGGTGGACATTTGAGTTGTATCCAGTTTTGATTATTATGAACAAAGCTGCCATAAAGATATTGGTACATGTTTTATTGCACACATGTCCTCCTTACTATTTCTGTTGGGAATGTAATTGCTAAATCTGATCTATAGATTTAATGACTTTTATTCTTCCCAATGTGTAAAATGTGGTTTAGCTATACATGTTCAGTTCTCTCGCTGTAAAGGGATTGAAGTGATGAAGAAAGTGAATTTGACTATGAAGCTATTAATATTACTAGAAAAAGTTGGCATTACTTAGAATAGCCAGGTACTGACAAATTGGGTACTTAATGTTGAATCCTTATTAGTTATCATAAGCTGTGGTAAGTGGTAAGAGTGTACACTGTTGTATTGCTCATGTCAAATTGAAAAACATTTAGGATAGTTTTCCACTGCTACCTAGAATATGTTTTTAAAAAAAATTATTTATTTTAATTGGAGGCTAATTACTTTACAGTATTGTTTAAGATTCCTCCTCCTGGAAGCCAATTTTTAATATTAACCTTTTTTAGGAAGATATGCTTGGAAAGTAATTTTCAAAAATTGTTTCCATTCATCAGTAGAGATGGCTAAAAGTTAATTGCAGCGCCATAGTTTGTAGCATTTGCTACTGGAAGCTGAGAAACATCAGTTGATTTTCAGATTTTTTATTTTTAGTTTATCAGTTGACAAATCTTGATTTAAGTGTTGACCATTGTGTTTCCTGAATTTATCTATGAAGGCTGAATGGAAGGGAATAACACTAAGTTTAGGTCCCAAGAGAAAAATGCCCTGTGATGTGGGCCTCACCCAGAATCCTATGGCCAAAAATATCCCCGAGGTCAAAGTTATCCAGTGGATCTTGGCCCTTCTCTGTAGATTCTATAGCTAATCTACAGGACCAACACTCAGATTTGCTGGAAACTAACATTTATTTCTACTTGGTTTTTAATTACAAAAAAGTATGTGTTTATTCTAGGAAACTTGGAAAGCATATAAAAATATAACAAAACTCTCATGTAATAGCAGTATCCTTTGTTAATACATTTCAGAATATTTTCTTTCTGGTTTTAAATTAGCAGATTATTTTTTCACATAATTCATTTATTCAACACGTGATTTTGAGAGCTTCTTATGTACTGATGGCAAGACTGTATACAACCAGAGATCCAGCAATCTCTTATAGGGTTTCCAAGACTTGAACTTACCCAACAGAATCTGGAAGATCAGAGGTGGTGAGGGCCAGGGAGAGGAACCTCTGGGAGACAGTGCAGAAAGTCGTTGACATAGCAGCCCTGAGACATCTGTTGTTAGAAAGGTCTGCTTACAATATTGGCTCTTGTCTAGCATCTGGGAACTTGGCTTTCAGGAGTTTTCCCACCATTCCCTAATGATAAGGATGGTTCACTGTGTCTAGACTGTGCAAACACCATGTTCATGCTGAAGACCTGCTTACCTTCTGGGAGTCTGGGATTTTGACATGTGGATGGCAGAGAGTTCCTACATGACCAGCCTCCACTAAAAACCTTGGATGGTGAGACCAGTGAGCTTCCCTGGTAGACACTCTGCATGTATTGCCAGGTGTTATTATTGGAAGAATTAAGTACATTCTATGTGACTCCATGGGAGAGGACTCTGGAAAGCTTCTTCCTGGTTTCCTCTAGACTTTGCCCCATGCACCCTATTCCTTTTACTGATTTTGTTTTGTGTCCTTTCATTAATAAACTGTACCTGTGAATATAACTACTTCGCAGTCCTGAGAATCCTTCTAGCAAATTACTGAACATGAAGCTGTCTTGGGGGGACACATGATATGGTGATACCTCCTTGGGAGATTAAATTACCAGGTGAATCATTACCTCTACTCTTTTTGTTATTAATTCTACTTTTAAGGGCTTCCCTGGTGGCTCAGTTGGTAAAGAATCCGCCTGCAGTGTAGGAGACCAGGGTTTGATCTCTGGATCAGGAAGATCCTCTGGAGCAGGAAATAGCAACCTGCTCCTGTATTCTTGCTTGGAAATCCCATGAACAGAGGAGCCTGGTGGGCTACAGTCCATGGGGTCACAAAGAGTTGGTCACAACTGAGCAACTAAACCATCACCTCTACTCTTATGCTGGCCTTTAGGGTAGAGCTGGGAATACAACTCCTGGAGGGAGTCTCCTCAAATGCAATGCTATAAGAATGGAGATGTGGTCAAGGGAAAGGAATTAATGTCCCAGGAGGGTTGAGGAGGCTGCTCCTGAGGAATAGCCACTTACTCAATCCACACTCTCCCCTGTCCCGAACAATTCTACTAGAGGGAAACAGTCTCACTGATGTGAAAAAAATTGCAACGGAAACCATTCAGTGTAATTTGGGGGGGCTCTGAAGAGCTCCCATACCATAGTCCTTTATGTATCAGTGCAGAGAAGAATTCATGGAGAGCAAAGTGGTAGATGAGAAGTGATTTATTAGAATAGGACGCTTCTGAGGCTTTCAAGTGGGTGGGTGAGAAAAGCTGAGCCTCGAGAACTTACTTGGCTACAGTTTTATAATCAAAGGAAAAGAGGGGATGCCAGGAAGAACTTCTTTGTCTTTTCTGAGTAGACGTGTTTTGTCATCAGCTCCTCCTCCAAGTTGGGCAGGGAAGTTTTCTTGTCCCTTCATAGTCAAACTAGGTTCACAAATCATTGTGTCTTATGTGTGAAGAGAGCATGTCCTAGGGATCATTAACTTACTGAGTTCACTGGGTAGCTTTTGGGTCTCATGCCACCATTGTTTTATTGTTTTGGGGGCACATCTCATGTTTCTGTTGTATGGTTTTGTTGCTAAGGAGTCCTGCTTAGTTTTGTGGTTAAGCAAACCTACGTTTTTGAGTAATCATTAACTTACAAGGGTCTCCCATATTTTTTCTACTTATAATTTCCTAGTGGGGTTAACTATTTAATCACCTACGTATTGTCCCCTTACTCTGTCCCTATGACAACTACCAATAGAGTTCAATATACCCTCAACACGAATATAGCCAAATGCTTAAGGAAAGCCAACAGCCTGACAGGTATGGATTCAATAGACAGGACTGACACACAATCGGTTCAGTTCAGTTGCTCAGTTGTGTCTGACTCTGTGACCCCATGGACTGCAGCACACCTGGCTTGTCTGTCCTTCACTATCTCCCAGAACTTGCTCAAACTCATGTCCATTGAGTTGGTGATGCCATCCAAGCATCTCATCCTCTGTCATCCCCTTCTCCTCCTGCCTTCTATCTCTCCCAGCATCAGGGTCTTTTCCAATAAGTTGGCTCTTCTCATCAGGTAGCCAAAGTATTGGAGTTTCAGCTTCAGCATCAGTCCTTCTAGTGAATATTCAGGGTTGATTTCCTTTAGAGTTGACTGGTTTGCAAAAATAGGAAGTCAAGAGATACCAGGAGTAACATGTAAGTCTGGCCTTGCAGTACAAAATAAAATAGGGCAAAGGCTAACAGTTTCGCCAAGCGAACACAGTAGTCATAGCAAACACCCTTTTCCAATGACACTCAATCAGAAGAGAGTTCATATAGGAAACAGAAGAAAACTTTAAAAAGTACAAATATGTAATACAATTTAGAAAATTTTATTTATAGAGTTCTTACTGAGTGCACTATATGCTTTGGGAGAAATACTGCATGTGTTAACTGGGCACTGGCTTTATTCAGTCACCCCTGGGCATTCTGGTTTACTCTCCAATCTCCAGATCACTTCTCTCAAGCACTGAGGTACTTCTCACTTAAAGTTGGCACTGGTGTGTAGAAGTTAGGGAAGCTTCTCTGAAGACTTGGCAGGGAGGGTGGTAATAGAAGAGAATTAACTCACAACACAGGAAGTAACTTGAAATCAGATATTACACACCAGAGACCAGAAACCATTGGACAAACACCGTCAGAGGGAATTCCTTACTGACTCTTTCTTTCCTTAGGTCCTATTCTGCTTCTAAATTCCTGGAGACCAACCTTTTCAGTTAGAGTGGTTTTTTTCCCCCATCTCCTCTTTCTCTTCTGACTCCCTCCGCCACAAGTTCAATCCCATGGTTGCCAGGAGAAAAAAGAAGTCCTTTAAAATGAAACAAACAACCCCCTATCCCCAAATCTTATCTGCACAAAGATGAAACCCTCACATTATCGCACAGAGCAATTTAGCTCCATACTCTCTCAGTCATCTTTGCTAGGCTGAGGCTTTCATTTCATATAATCAGAGGCCCCTTTAAAGCATTATAACAAAAAATGGGGGAGAAAGGAAGAAAAACAGCAGTTTTCATCTAAAGCAGTTGTTTATAGTGTTAAACAAAACTTGAGACTTGAAAATTCTTTAAATCTATTTTAAATTAATTTTATTGGAGTATAGTTGCTTTACAATGTTGTGTTAGTTTCTGCTATACAGGAGAGTGGGTCAGCTATATGTTTATATATCCCCTCTTTTTTAGATTTGCTTTCCATTTAGGTCACCACAGAACATTGAGTAAAGTTTCTTTTGCAATACATTAGGTTCTCACTAGTTATCTATTTTATGTGTGTGTGTGTGTTAGGTCTTGTCCGACTTTTTGGCAACCTTATGGACTATAGCCTACCAGGCTCCTTGTCTATGGAATTAATTTTCCAGGCAAGAATACTGTGGCGGGTTGCCATTTCCTACTCCAGGGGATCTTCCCAACCCAGGGATCAAGCCTACGTCTGTTGCCTTAGTAGGTGGATTCTTTACCACTGGGCCACTTGGGAAGCCTTGTCTATTTAATACATAATATCATTAGTGTATATATGTCAATCCCAATCTCCCAATTCATCCCGCCCCACCCCTTTTCCCCTTTGGTATCAAAGTTTGTTCTCCATGTCTGTGTCTGTATATCTGTTTTGCAAATAAGATCACCTGTACCATTTCTCTAGATCTTTAAGTCTATTTTTGAGGATCCATGCAACACACATATCTTTGAAATGGAAGGTTTAATTCGTTACTCCAAATTCCAGTGGAACAACTTGCATGCAAGGGAGGAAATTGAGCAGCCCTTGGAGGAGGTAATGTGTAGATTAGTGCTTTTTTGTTATTTGTTAAGTAAAGCAGAATGGTTAGGAGGGAATGCCCCAGAGCTAACACACAGGGGTTCAGCTCTCAGCTCTGTCACCACCAGCTGTGTGACCTTGGGCAAATTACACAAACTTTGTCAGGAAGATCCCCTGGAGAAGGGAATGGCAACCCACTCCAGTATTCTTGCCTGAAGAATCCCATGGACAGAGAAGCCTGGCAGACTACAGTCCGTGGGGTTGCAAAGAGTCAGGCATTGCTGAGCGACTGACACTTTGCATTCTTGTGTGTGCATGCTAAATTGGTTCAGTCATGTCTGACTCTTTGCGATCTTATGGACTGTAGACCGCCAGGCTCCTCTGTCCATGGGCTTCTCCAGGCATGAATACAAGAGTGGGTTGCATGCCCTCCTCCAAGGGATCTTCCCGACCAAGGGATTGAACCTGCGTCTCCGGCATCTCCTACATTGGCACACTCTTTACCACTAGCGCCACCTGGGACATCCTGAGTAGATTGGCATGAACTATAATATATTCAAGTTACATAAATCTTTTAAAGTTATTTAAAGCCGAAAGCTAATTGTATGTGGAGCATTCTCCATGACAAGGAACAACAGAGCTTAATCAAGAAGAATCCTAAAGAGGTACTGTATTAGGCACACAACGTATTTTCTAACTCACAATAGTTCTTACAATAACCCTATGGTATAGGCATTATTACCTTCAGTTTATGACAAACTTACGCTGCTGCTAAGTCGCTTCAGTCGTGTCTGACTCTGTGCGACCCCATAGACGGCAGCCCACCAGGCTCCCCCGTCCCTGGGATTCTCCAGGCAAGAACACTGGAGTGGGTTGCCATTTCCTTCTCCAGTGCATGAAAGTGAAAAATGAAAGTGAAGTCACTTAGTCGTGTCCAACTCTTCGCGACCCCATGGACTGCAGCCCACCAGGCTCCTCCATCCATGGGATTTTCCAGGCAAGAGTACTGGAGTGGGTTGGGCTGATTGAGACTAATTAGCTTATCTGAGCTCATATCAAATGAGTAGTTGCTCTGGGTTGAGAAACTGGTTTTTGTGACTCTATAGCCCATGTTGAGACAGATTTTCAGATCAGCAAGGCCCAAAGAATAATTTAAAAAAATCAACAGTGTGGCTCTTTATGCCATTAGAAAAAAAATTCCCAGCTCTGTTTTGAGTAGCTTAGAGGCAGCAATTTCTGTGTTCATTGCTTAGAAATTTTTATTAGATAAAATTGGCTGTGGCCCCAGTTTCGACTGAGTTATGGAAGTTCTGTTGTTTTCTGAGCTAAATAAATTTGTGAGTGTTTAGTATCCTGAGCTATAAAGTCAGTACTGAAGATAACATCCCCCTTTACTGTTTGTTTTCTGCTGGGATTAGAAATGAGCTTCCTTGTTTTCTACCATTTCTTAAAGACTTGCTTTAATGAACACACAGACACACTCCCCCCAAACAACTACCTGCCCCCTACCACATCCCAGAAGTTAAAGGCACAGACATAAGTAGCATTCATTAATCCAAATACGACATAAATATAACCTACCCTTTTGCTTTTCTTGTTGACTGCACCCATCCCCATCTTTCTGCAAAAAGCACTCAGATTGGATTTAGTGGTTGGGGTCCTAGTCATGGCATCAGTTTAGAGGCAGACACTGGAACAAAGTCAAATCAGACACTGCCTTTCTGGAATCAAATCTCAAGCAGAGACTAAAACAGGAAATGTTGAAGGGGTGTTTGTGCAGTCTTGGGGCTTGGAGGCCATTGCTGATCAGGTCCTGCCCCAAAGCTTTTACCCCTGGCTCCCTCCCCCACCCACATGCTCTACTTGTTCAAACCTCACTTCCTCAGAGAGGTCAGTGGTGACTACCCCAAGCCTTCTATCTCCACTAGCCTGTTCAATTTTAGGTATAGTGTTTACAGTTTAAAATTATCTTGAGCTTTATTTACTTATTATTTGTTTTCTCTGCCAGAATATCAGTTCTAAGAAGGTTGAGACCTTGACTATTTTATTTGCTAGTATCTCTAGTTACTATAACAGTGATTATAGCACTTAATAGGTGCTCATTAAATACTTATTGAGTGTGTTGCATGGGGTACACCCTCTGTGCAGAAATCACAGTGGCCTATAACCAAATGGTTAAGCACGTGAGACTTGGAGTTAGACCATCTGGGTTCAAATCCTGGCCTGTTGTGTGGACTTGGGCAAGTTACTTAACCACTTTGTGCATCAATGTCTCATTTCTAAAATGGTGAAAATAAAAATATGTAAGTAAAATGAAGATTAAGCAAGATGATTCACTTAAAGCCTTTGGGCATTGCATGGAAAATAATAAGATTCAGTACATAGCTACTATATTATTAGAGTATTTCTCAGTTGTCAGAAGCTTTTGTTGTAGATTGTAAAATTCACCACTGACTTAATATTAGTTCTTTTGGAGAAAACCAAAACCAAATACAACATTTAAAAAATCTAATTTATGACAGCACATATTTATATTCAGAAATACATGAATACGTTCTTCTTCCGAATGGCAGTCACAGTTGGGGTCTAAAGTGGGTCTCACTCTCTCTCAAGTATGGCCCTTGGCCATATGTGTATGTGTAAGAGTCAGGTCACCCCTGCTGATGATCTAGACCTTGTCAGCATCTTCGTGACGTTGCAGCATTATTTGTTTGTTTTTAAATTATTTATTTATGTATTGACTGTGCTGGGTCTTTGCTGCTGCTTGCAGGCTTTCCCTAACTGCTGCCAGCAGGAGCTACTCTTGTTGTGGCGTGCAGGCTTCTCATTGCAGCAGCTTCTCTTGTTGCAGAGCCCAGGCTCTAAGGCATGTGGTCTTCAGTAGGTGCAGCACTTGGGCTCAGTAGTTGTGGCTCATGGACTTAGCTGTTCTGAGGCATGAGGGATCTTCCGTGACCCCTGCATTGGCAGGCAGACTCATCCACTGAACACCAGGGAAGTCCTGCAGAATTATTTAAACACATATCAAAGAATACTGTGGGTTCTGTGGGATTTTGTGTGTTTGTATTTCCCTCTTGGTTATTTTGTTTGTATTGTCAGTAATTGAATTACACATAATTAAAGAGGTTTTGGAAAGTAGCTGGAAGCTTGTGACATATTTGGACATCTGAATGATAGTTCTTAGCACATCAACTGATCCTAACAACTGAAAATCTGTGATTTGGTCTCAGAATTTTGGCAATTTTTACTGCTTTTAATCACATTATCCAGTGTGCAATTGTTATATATATTTTTTTCTATGTTATCTTTTAGGGGAATCTTTTAAAAGATCTTTTAAGTAACAGTTATGATGGAAATATAAATCTACCAGTTATCAATGCAAATAACTTCACATTAGTAACAGACTGATGAGCTGATAGACTCTCACCCACGCATCTTATTAATTTTCCAAGTGAAAGTGAAAGTCGCTCAGTCATGTCTGACTCTTTGCGACCCCATAGACTATACAGTCCATGGAATTCTCCAAGCCAAAATACTGCAGTGGGTAGACTTTCCCTTCTCCAGGGGATCTTCCCAGTCCAGGAATCAAACCAGGGTCTCCTGCATTGCAGGCAGATTCTTTACCAACTGAGCTATCAGGGAATATGTCCAGGCAATAAAAACTGTCTCTGAGTACATGCCACCCACTCTTTCCTTTCCTGCATTCTCAACCTTGGCGGTATGTTAGAATCACCTGGGGAACTTAAAAAAAAGCCCACATTCTTAGGCTGCGGGCTTCCCAGGTGGCGTTAGTAGTAAGGAACATACCTGCCAATGTAGGAGATGGGAGAGAAGTAGATTTGATCCTTGGGTCAGGAAGATCCCCTGGAAGAGGGCATGCAAATCCACTCCAGTATTCTTGCCTGGAGAATCCCATGGACAGAGGAGCCTGGCGGGCTACAGTCCATGGGATTGCAAAGAGTCAGACATAACTGAAATGACTTAGCATGAATGCACGCACTCAGGCTGCATCTCTAACCAGGTAAATTAGTAGCCTGTTATCAGTATTTTTAAAGTCCTCTGGATGATGTCAATGTGCGGTGAAGATTGAGAATCACCCCTTTATCAGTGGCTAGTGAGTCTTTCGACACATGTAAGCTGTATCTTCACTGAAGAGATGTTAATGTGTGGAAAACAAAACAGCCCTTGCATCTGAGAAATAAGAAAATAGAATATTATTATTGTTATTATTAGTCTAGCTCTGAGAAGAGTCAGACCATGAAAAATATCATATAGAGTCAGACCCACTTGGAAGGTTCTATGTGTTTTGTTACCCTTTATAGCATCTTTGAAAGTTCCTACTAGGAATGTGCCCCAGTGGTTGAATTTCCTTTAGTAACTGCCAAAGACTTGAGAAGGGGATTGAGGATGAAGCCTAACACCTGAGACATCTAAAGAAAAAGAAAAGCCCCTGTGAATTGCATGTCTCTCCTCATCGCTGAGTGTGCCCTGTATCCTGTTCTCTCTTGTTCCATTAGACCCCTGAGGTGGCATTCTGACTACCCCTGAACTAGCCCTCAGAGCTTCATCTGGTCCACTGGGATTCTGTCTCCCCAAGCAATGAAGGGCAATACTCAGGTTCTCTTAACGTCAAGGAAAAGTGTTCCTTCAACTTGGATGAAGGACAATTAACTTACACACAGTGAATATAACTATACTAATGTTTTGATTCTTGGTCCTAGTTGAAATCTTGAAGACATGGAGTTTAACAGTCCAGCGTGGAGTTTTGGCTGATCCTAAGAAGTTTTTAAGATTAACCGATTTCCTTGTTTTAAAAAAGTCCCATTAAAGAAAGTTGAATTATCGTTGATTTATAACATTGTGCTAATTTCTCCTACACAGCAAAGAGACTCAGTTATACACATCTATACATTCTTTTCCATTATGGTTTATCCCAGGAGACTGGATATAGTTTCCTGTTTTATGCAGTAAGACCTTGTTGTTTACCCATTCTAAATGTAATAGTTTGCATCTACTAACCTCAGACTCCCAGTCTACCTCTCCCCCTCCCCTTTTCCGCCTTGGCAGCCATGATTCTGTTCTTCATGTAAGACTGATTTCTTTCTGATAGATACTTTTTTTCCCCCTGCAGGCATAGCAGGTCTAAGTGCTTAGCAGATAGTTTGCCTATTCTGCAAACTCATGTATTGTTAACTGTGAAACCAACCTCCTGCGAAACTGCAATTAACCTTCACCTACTTATCATTTTAAGCTTGGCAAATGATAAGATTGGAGGCTTATTTCTTTACATCTGACAGTCACACTTCCCACAGGCAATTAGCAAAATATATTGAGTGGAGTGGTCTTCTCACAGATTACATGTAGAAATCAGCCTTTATAGAAAGAACATTTAGGATCTTCATTTACTTCAGATGATTTTCTCACTAGAAACAACTATTAAGTTGAAAATACAGTCCAGAGTACAGAGTAGTTCATATTTAATACCTCAATCTTTCCTTAAAAGTAGTTTGTTAAATGGCAGCATAACAATAAATCAATACAATCAATAAATCTATAGTACCAGAAGTGGGTTTAGACAGGATAAAAATGGGCCCAGTTAATTAAAGAAGAAAACAGATGGCTACGGTATACGGGCAGGGATAACACAGGAGGGTTTAAAATGTAAAATACTGGTTGGAGAGGAGGTTTAGAAAATTGATAAGCCTATTGCATAAACTTGCTTGCTCCTTGAAATGAAAGCTATGACAAACCTAGATAGCATATTAAAAAGTAAAGACGTCAAAAGTCCATATAGTCAAAGCAATTGTATAGATGTGAAAGCTGGACCATAAAGAAGGCTGAGTACCGTAGAATTGATGCCTTCAAATTGTGGTGCTGGGAAAGACTCTTGAGAGTCCCTTGGACTGAAAGAAAGTTAAATCAGTCAATCCTAAAGGAAATCAACTCTGAATATTCATTGTAAGGACTGATGCTGAAGTTGAAACTCTAATACTTTGGCCACTTGATGCAAAGAGCCAACTCATGGGAAAAGACCCTGATGCTGGTAAAGATTGAAGGCAAAAGGAGAAGAGGGCAGCAGAGGATGAGCTTGTTAGATAACATCACCAACTCAATGGACATGAACTTGAGCAAACTCCGGGAGATAGTGAAGGACAGGGAAGCCTGCCATGCGGCAGTCCATGGGGTCACAAAGAGTTGGACATGACTGAACAACAACAACATTGCATAAACTAATTTACAGTGACTTAAGCCTCCCTGAGAAAGATCAAATGAATATTTGCTTTTCGTTCTGGTCTATTACAGTTTTAACTATTTAATGTTTAACCCCTTAATATATGAGCTGTGATATGATTTAAAATACAGTTTCCAAATGGCTAACCTATTTTCAAATAATATTTTCAACATTTTGGAGTAATTTTCACTTCCTCCTTTGTAATTCTTTGTTTAACATTCATTGAAGTCTGAGTTATCCCGTAGCTGATTAAGTCAAACTATATACCATTTTGATTATTGTGGCTTTGAAATAGATTTCAATGGTGTCATATAAGTGAACTTTTTCTCAGAATTTCCTTGCCTATATCCTTCCATTAATTTTTTTACTTAATTTATTTTAATCAGAGGATAATTACTTTACAATATTGTGGTGGTTTTCGCCATACATCAACATGAATCAGCCACGGTGCACATGTGGTCCCCCATCCTGAACCCCAGTCCACCCCTCTGGGTAGTCCCAGAGCACTGCCTTTGAGTGCCTTGCTTCATGCATCGAACTTGCACTGGTCATCTATTTTACATAACTTCCGTTCATTTTTGCAGTAGAATTTGACAAAGACATTTTGCACACACTGTCTCCCAAGAAGATGATGTTAAGAATCATTGTTGACACTCAGAATCTTACGGAAGGGACAGAACTGACATCATCACAGAATATGCGACACTTGGATCGGAAAGTGTTCTTCCTAACATTCAACGTGGAAAGATCTTTCTAACACTCAACAGGGGACACGTGCAGTTTGGAGTGTTTTACATTAAATTCTTGCTTTAACTCTCAAAACAATGTTTCTATTTCCACTTTAGAGACATGGAAACTGTGGGTGAGTTTTCATTGTTTGCTCCAGGGCACGCAGCTGGCACACCTTGGAACCAGGACCAAGGGCCAGAATTCAGACAGTAACTGCCAGATGCTGTGCTTTCAGTCACTATGCCTGACCACTCTCAGGCTGTCTGACAGTGCAGAGGGTAGAAGTAACTCAATAATTATATTTAACACGTCTTTCATCTCTATTGCACCTAGCACTTTTACATAGCTTGCCTTGTTTGTGCTCCTTTCTTGGTCTCAGAACATATAGAGACCCATAGTTGGACATGTTGTGTGTTTATTTCTGGTCTAAGTTGTGGCATGCAGGTTACTCAGTTGCAGCATGTAAACTCTTAGCTGTGGCACGTAGGATCTAGTTCCCTTATCAGAGACCAAACCCTCCCCACTTATGGAATCTTAGCCACTGGACCACCAGGGAAGCCCCTGGACGTATTGTTCTTATTGAAGAATTTAAGCCAGGGTGGAGAACAACTCACTGGTTTATATCTTCATGAAGTTTCTCTCATCACGGTGGTTTCTTTAGCTTTATGGTTTCCTTCATCATACATATTAAAAATTGTGGCCCAAAAGGCAGTTTGTAAGTTGTTAATAGGTAATTGAAGTTGAACATTATTCAGCCATGCTTGCTAGTGAAATTCTAATTTATCCTCATTACTTAGAGAATTTTATAAAAAAAATATTGGGGGTGGGGAGAAAGGGCAAGAACACCAATCAGAACATTAACCCTTTTAGATTTCACCATAAATGCTTATTTCTACCTGGTGGGAGAAGGACAAAAGCAATGTGGGCAAGATTCATACCCACTGGGGTATGTGAGAGCTATTTTGAATTGTTTCCTTAGCGGCAGCCAGATTTTCCACTCTCGCCAGCACTGTGATCCTCAGGAAGGGAGCTGGTAGGAAGTCCTTCCACGATAGGAAGTCCAAGAGCAATATGTACAGGCAATCTTCACCACATAGCAAGGGGAAGCAAACCTAAGCCCTTCCACTGACTAAGGGAATGTTGAAGAAGAAAAAGTCAGGCCAGGAGTTTGGCTTCTCAGTCCTCGATGACCCTCTGCTTCTGCCTTGGGCTTTATTTCAGAGGACAGGTTTGGGAAGACAGGAACCCAGACTGTTAGGTAGTGAGGGAGGCTGTAAGGAGAGTCCTGGTCATGTCCAACATGGCCTCTCACCCCTCTAGAGTGTACAACTCAGTGATTTTTAATGTTTATAAGGCTGTGCAACCATTGCCACTATCTAATTGTGTTACCTGATTCTGTACCTGTAGCTTTTCTTAGCAAATCTGTAGCAGAACAGAGCTATTAGTTCAAAGGACCAGGCTGATGTTTCTGCATGTGTAATTAGCAACTTCCAGTGTTCACTCTGTTTTGATACTCCAAATTCTGTGTGTATCCAAAAAGCTGGTTCTTCAGAAAGACAACGATTTAAGTAGCCTCAATTATGTGTGATGTAGCATGTCAGACCCCAGGTTCCCTAACCACCAGTCTCCGTGGAAGTAGCTGGCTCACATATTTGAAGAATACATGCAGATATCTTCAGCATATTCATATAAATTATAAGGTAGTGTGATCCAAGCACTTCTTTAATTACTATAGTTTCTTTGATTCATAATTAGAAATTCTGACTCAGTAGAAAGCCCTTCTTTCTCGTCAGTGAGTTAAGTAGGTGGGCAAAAGATAAGTGCACACATAGAGACAGAAAAAGAGGATCTCATTCCCAGAAAATAGGGTGCTTTCTTGCAAATCACTTAATCACTCCTATGAGGAAATAGGCAGGGGATCAGAAGTTCTATTAACCTTAGCACCAGGGAAAAATTAAAACATGGCTAAAGCATCCCAGTAGTTAGAGGAGAGAAAGGTAGAAAATCAGAAGATAGGGCCAATAGAGGAAAGAACAAAGTAACAGGGTAGAGAGTGAGGAAAGAAGAGAGCAGAAACCTGGATGGATACAGACCAGAAGCTCCAACAACTGTCAGAGTTTACATTCAGAGATTATAATCTGGACCGAATGGTTATGGAAACCAGGTTCATCTTGCCTGAAGCACAGTGAACCAAAATGCTGAGTCTTTCAGCAAAGCAAACAGGGAAACAAATCTTAAATCCGTCTCCCAGCCGAAGGCAAGGGGCTTGGGATATTTAGGTCATAAGGAAGGAGGTTGGGCTGGGGTATAGGGCTTGAGGGGCACGGGGAGTGGCATGTGGGGGGTATGGGGCACATGGAGGGGTATGGCGGGGAAAGGTGATTGCCAAAAGGTGTGATAATGGTCATTCTGCCCAGGTGTAACTAATTACAGCCCTCTGTTGTCAAAAGGTCACCAAGGGGACACCTGCTGGCACATGCCCAGTTGAGGAGTCGGTTGGTGGTCCCATCCAGTCTTAATAAGCTCAGTTCCAACTCAACACAGCTGATGTCAAGTTCCTGGGAAACAATTGCCACAAACATCTTGGAGTTTAGGTTGCTTACTGCTTGGAAGATTTGCAAGTCTTAGAACAACAATCTAGATTGGTGAAGGCAGGCGAAATGGATTTAAGCCATGCTTTCAGTATGTTTTTAGGTGATGTTCTTCTTTTAATATAAACCCAAGGCAGTTCATTTTAAAAGGCTAATAAACAAGGGAGATGAACAATGTTGTAATTATTTAAAAAATCGTATTGCTTACCCACTCTAAGAAATGGTGAAGGAACCAAGTTAGAAAAAGTCAGTGACACTCTATCTTGCAGGACAAGTTTGGGGCTCTTCTAGGAGCAAGTTTGTTAAAGTAAGTCCCCAGTGTTTGGAGGCATACCCTTAACGGCATCAACTATTAATATTTTATATGAAGTTAAGACTGAGGAGGTCAGTACCACCAGGAGACAATGCCAGGCTCCTGAGGAGATGGGATGAAGTACATATGCTTTCTCCAGTCCTGGGGGACCTTCCAATGACACTTTGCTGAAGAAATATTGCTCTGACAAGGGTCAGCTGTCGGCCCAAATAGGCAAAAAACTATGATATTCTAAAGAGACATAAAATGTTCTCTCATAAAAATCATTTATTGGTACACCAGAAATATCCATTTTTTTTTCTAGTACAGGAGCTATATGCATCTATAATTGTAATTCTGTGTGAACTACATGTTACCAGTCACTAGAAATCTAATTAGCAGGATGAATTTAATAAAGAACAAGAGTAACTATGAGTCTACAGCGGCCCAGCCATCAAGTCTCATTGGAGAGTAAATCAAATATCAAATTAGTGTTGGCCTGCAACAGAGTGGTTCTGTAGCCAAGAAAAACCAAGGTGGACACAAACAGGATAGCACCCATTCAATAAATTAGGTACACTTAATTAGAAAAACACCACAGCTGATAGAAATAACCTAAATAAAGCACAAAAGTAAGCTATTAGCTATTTACATATATCACTTTTTGCCCAAACTTTAATTTGCTAGCTTTCCCATCCTACTGCTTTTTTTTTCGCTACTTTTTTCCTTTTTTCATGGCGAATTTCTTGACTCCCTGGCAAATATTTAGACAACTAACCAGAACTTCTTTCAAGGTCCAACGTTTTCTAAAGCTTCATGTCAAACAAAAGAATCTGAAAGGAAGCTTATATAGGTCTATCTCTACATGGAAGTAATACGTTTATTATTCTGCTATTTTGCTATTATCTCTGTTAAGAGCAGAGCAGTGACCTACACTTTCATTTTCCTTCCAAACATTATTTGAACTTGTCCAGAAAGGTGGGTTATGAATGGCAGCTGAGTGGATGGACAGTTCACCTGTGACAGGCACAGAAAGTGAGTCTAAACGGAGACAAGAGCATTAATCCTGAGAATGGAATGCTGTCAGCTGCAACTTAAGCTCCCCCGTTACTGAGAATGAGAGCGCCTCCTTCTGGCTGTTACTTTTTTTTTTTTTTCACATTAAGTTTTTAAGGCGTAGTATCACTGCAGCATTAACAAATACGAATGCTGCCATCATTTCTACTAAAGAAGGACTTTGTGATGAATGGCAGCAGGTACCATAATTAAAATAGCACAGTTGGAAAGGCATTGAGTTGGTATGTTTCTGGTGCTATGGCCAGACTGTATGGATTTTTAGCATCATTCTGAGGGATCTGAAAGATCTTGCCAATGAGCTTCTTTGGCCCTTTTTATTTCCTTTCTAGTACTAGTAACAGTTTGCAATAATTTTATTTTTGGTTTGTTCTCCTAGGACGATATAAGCTCTAGGAGGGCAGAGACCACATCTGTGTATTCACTATTGTGTCTCCAGCATCTAGAACAGTGTCTGGTCCATAAGTTCTCAATTAAAAATTGTGATAAATAAATGAACCAAATCATGAAGTCCCCTGGCCTGCCTATATTTAGAGACTTCCCAGTTTCAATCAGTGACCAGGGTTTCTGACCCATCCTAATGACCCAGATGTCCTTTGAGCCTACACTGCTATGAACCTCTATGCAACTGTGTAGCTATCATTTTTGTGCTTCAATGGATAGTAAAACTTTTCATTGCTGAAAAGGCTAGCTATGCAGAGGTAACACTGCATGAGAGGTCACAGGGCAAGAACACTCAAGAACATTCTAAATGGCAAGCTCTAAGTTCAGCTCATTCTTCCCTACTTCTCCCTACCACCTACCTCTTTGACAGAGAGCTTAAGAAAAAAGTTATTAGGAGAATTTTCTCTTGGCAGTGCCAGTTCGTAACTCACCAATGACACGATCAGAAGAAAAACAAAAGATAAT
Source organism: Neotragus moschatus (assembly GCA_006410615.1). NCBI lineage: Eukaryota > Metazoa > Chordata > Mammalia > Artiodactyla > Bovidae > Neotragus > Neotragus moschatus. The sequence continues at coordinate 605,490 of SJYA01001565.1, read as the reverse complement.
TCACCTACATAAAAATTAATGTAAATAAAAGCAAAATCTGGGTTTGGAAACAAAGTGACACGGTGGGCTGTCTAGGTCCTCTGTTGGTTAGAACTGCTGACTATGGAAGAGAAAGCAGGCTTTACAGCAGTAGAGAGGCTGGAGGGAAGGGTGTGTGTGGGGGCGCTGTGGGTACGCGGACCAGCGTTCTCCTCCTCTCTCTCCCTCCAGGTTTGGCAGAGCTCCTTGCGGTCACTCTCAGGCGGGAGGTAAGAACAGGCAGCTGGCGCCTCCACGGCACATTCTTAGGCTATTGACGCTCTGCTGGAGTAGAAGTCGGGGACTTGGAGCCCTGTGTGAAGCGTGACCTAGGGGAAGAGATTGTGAGTCCTGGAGGCACTTAAGGAGCTCCCCCCCGCTCCACCCTGGACCCTCTCCCCACTTAGGAACAAGTGGGCTTGTTCCTAACTCAGAAAGGGATCTGTTCACTTTTCTGTAACATCTGTTCTAGTAGACATCACAGAGAACTCCAGCAGAATTCAGCCTGTGCTAAGAACCTGGCCACCATGCTGGGCTCCCTGATCCTGGAGACACTTGATAATATGATTCGAATCCTCCTGCCTCTTCAAAGAATTCTGGAGAGATTGTGTTCTTTATGACTGAAGAATGAGGCATTGATTGGCAGATGGCAAAGCCTTTTGGCTACCTTGCAATGGTCACTGCCATATCCATGGATAGAGAACAGATGAGCAGACAACCCTTCCCCTATTATTTGTCCCCTAGTTATTTCAATTAGGATAAGCCTTTCACTTTGGGACGGCCTAGATGATTGCCAAGAATGAGGAGACATGGGCACTTAAACTATTTCACTGATTTCTGTCTAACCTCAGACCTCAGTGGATGGCTGCACCAATCAGGCTAGAACCATTTCATGCAGTGCTGTCTGTCATCTCTCTCCACCTTGTCTCTGTCTTCCTCAGTCTAAGAGTCTTTCTCTGAAGATACTCAGAACATCCCAGAAACCTCTAAAGAGCACTGAGTACAATAGTCTTTGCAAGGGAAACAGCTAAAAAAGCAGAAAACTTTGAATGAGTGTTTTCCAAAACACACTTCTAGGGAAATCTATGGCTTTCTTTGGTCCAATGTAGAGCCAAAGTCTTGATGGATTAGATTTCAGCCTTCCAGAAAAACCCATCAAGTTGCAGCAAGAGAGAAGGGCAGAGGTCACTGGGTTGCAGTCACTTCTACTGCACGTACTGATAAACAACAATGGTTTTTAAAAACAGCTCCCAAGATGGTAGTTCTGTATACAACAAAAATCACGAGCGCCGTGTTGATGTTAAGCCCTATCTATCTTTCGGCACCCATTTGCTGAGTGAAGCTCATAGCTAGTGTCGAGTTCCAGCTCAAGACGGAAGTGAGCGCTCCCATCTCAGCAGTGGCTGGTAGGGCACCCTCTTGCACATGCCCTGATCTGTTCTCCCACCACCCCCCATCTGCCCCAGCTGTGGTTTCCTGGCCCTTCTTTGCCTGTGTGAAGCCCTTCACATCTCAGAAACTTTGCCTTGGCTGTTCTCTCTGCCTGGAAAGCCTTACCCAGCTCACTCCCTCACTTCCTTCAAGGCTCAGCTCACCTGTGACTGCAATAAGGCCCACCTGTCCTGACCACCCTGCTTAAGACTGCCTCTGCCCTCCCTACCCTGGCGCTCGTGGTCCCCCACCCTTTCCTTGTCTTCTCTCCATTGCATATTGCCTTGCTATTGTTGTTTAGTCGCTAAGTCGTGTCCACCTCCTTGCGACCCCATGACCTGCAGCATGCCAGGNGCCTTACCCAGCTCACTCCCTCACTTCCTTCAAGGCTCAGCTCACCTGTGACTGCAATAAGGCCCACCTGTGCTGACCACCCTGCTTAAGACTGCCTCTGCCCTCCCTACCCTGGCGCTCGCGGTCCCCTACCCTTTCCTTGTCTTCTCTCCATTGCATATTGCCTTGCTATTGTTGTTTAGTCGCTAAGTCGTGACCACCTCCTTGCGACCCCATGACCTGCAGCATGCCAGGCTTCCCTGTCCTTCATTAACTCCCTGAGTTTGCTCAAACTCATGTCCATTGAGTCAGTGATGCCATCCAACCATCTCATCCTCTGTCACCCCCTTATCCTCTTGCCCTCAGTCATTCCCAGCATCAGGGTCTTTTCCAATACTGCCTTCTAATATACTATATAATTAACACAGCAATTGTGTGTATTATTTACTGTGTCTCTTGTAAGTAGAATGCAAGCTCTAAGAGGGCAAGATTTTCATTTTTGTGTTTTCACTGGTAAACAACAATACTTGCAATACTTCAGTAGTGCCTGACATATCAAAGGCACTCAGTAGATATTTATTGAATGAACAAAGAAGAAAACCCTGTTGTTTATATTTACAAAAAATCATTACTAACTAACTTGCAGGCAGGGACTATGTTTTCTCTCCCTAACAGAAGTGATAAGACTGCAGTAGAGAAGCCCCAGATTTCTAAGCATCCTGTTAGCACTTCAGGCTCACACTTTCACTTCTCAAGCACTCCTGGGGCTTTGCGGGAGTCATTTCATTTGCTTTCAGGCCAGAGGGTTCAAGAGCTTCCTTTCCACTAGAGGGGAATCTAGAGCTCAGGAGGACAGTCATTAGCCTGCCCCCAGAGAATCCGTTTCCCCCGCTGCTATTCACCAAGCTGTGTCTAAATATAACGAAGGGGCTTACGCTGGTCTGGAATCATCTCCATTATCAAGTTCGTCCCACCCCGCACCCCCTCTCCTCCGCGTCTTGGTCTGGGGCCTCCAAGGTGGGAGACTAAGCTCACCGCCCCGCGGGCAGCCTCACAAATAGAGCAGCCGCTCACCTGCACGTTCCTGTTCAGGCTGACTGCCGGGAAGAACAGGCCCTCCACGTTCTCAAACGCGATGGGACCTTGCTGTTCGTCGTTGATAAAAAATGTCAAGGTTTTTCTATTGAAGTCGAGGAGGACCCCAATGGTGGCCCCCTTTGTGATCCCTCCCTCAGTTCTGTGGAAAAGAGAACATAGGGTTTCACTTGCCCATCCTTCTAGAAGCTCACTGTATGGTTAAACCAGTATTTCTTAATCTGTTTAAAATTATCATTCCCTACCACCGAAGCCTTCTAACACATTTCTCCTCTTAGTGACCCCTCCTCACATACAGTTTTAATGCCACAGATACACTGTTTATCTACTTATGTGCTGTATGTATGGCCGTGTTTGCTGTGCTCAGCTGCTTTAGTCATGTCTGACTCTTTGTGACCCAATGGATCATAGCCCTTCAGGCTCCTCTGTCCATGGGATTCTGGGATTCTCCAGGCAAGAATAATGGAGTTGGTTGCCAGGCCCTCCTTCAGGGGATCTTCCCACCCAAGGATCAAACCCACGTCTCTTGTCTCCTGCTTTATAGAAAAAAGTCTCCTGCATTGGCAGGTGGATTCTCTACCACTCACGCTGCCTGGGAAGCCCATGTATATAAAATAGTAAGATCTGCTTGCTCCCTGAACCAATTCTCGCGTTGAAAATGCACAGGTTCACTGAGCTGCTCTGCTATTGCTAAGAGCGAACCCCCTCACACACAGTCTCCACGTGGAGACAGAAGCATCAAAGGCCAGGAACAAAAAGTAGCCTTTAGGCTATCAGAACTTTGCCTCGAGCTGTGTCTCAAGTTGTGAATTAAGCGTCATTCAATCCACAATGATTTAATTTGAAAGTCAAAGTAAAGAGGCACTTAAGCTGAACCTAGAACACATGCATGAAAAATTAGATTTGGGGCCTCATGCTATCCATTAATCAGAAAAACTCATTCCAGAAAGATGGGAATTTGGGGCATACTGAAATTGAATTGAGAAGCTGGAGGCTCTCCATAAGATGGCAACATTGAAGAAGAGGAATCTCCTCTCTGTAAGGTGAAATAATTATACTCTAGGAGCTGGAGTGATTGTCATTGGAAACAAATTGTGTCTTATGCTTTAACTGATGGTTTCATAAAAGCCATTAAGCCTAGACACTCAGATCTGTCCTTTTCCTCCTCACTGAGATCTAGCAGTACTGAACTTCAGCCTCACAGACATATGAGAGTGTTTTTCTTTTCCCCTTGGGATGCAGAACACAGACTGTGCACAGTCATTAAAAACACTGGGGTATCAATTGTGTCTTGGCAGTTTCTCAGTTTCAGCAATGATGGCCCTGGTGACATGCAGTTTACATGCAAGGGGACGTGCTGCTTAAAAAAAACTGTTTCTCTGCATAGTATGGCAGTTGCATTATTACTCTTTCATTCCAAAATAAAGAAGTTGAAAGGGAAAAGTAAGTGGGGTACATGGGTGACGGCATCAGGGAGATGGCGACAGAGGGTCCCTCAAATGTGAATCCTGAAGGTAACAGCTTCTCTACACATAGTAGGATTTGAGACCAGGCTGGAATGGCATGTGTGTGTTGCAAGTGCAAAGGGAAAAAATGAGGAGAGTGTCTTTCTCTTTCCTGTTCCTGAGAACCAGGAAGATAAAGAGAACAGTGAGCAGGCCTGAAGAGTCCTAGCTTTTTTTCCCTTTAACTGCTCCTAACTCTGTAACTAAGTTTGCTTCTTTTGCCCCCTAACTCTGCAGGAGCTACACTTCACACCTATTTTTCCTTTGGCTCTATGCTAGACACATCCCCTGTCTGGTGTTTACCCTTATAACACCCTTCCCGTTGTAGTTACACATCAGAAAGAAGGCCACAGAGCCATGGAACTGCCAGACTCAGTTACTGGGTTACTGACACCAGCCAGTATGACTGCCTTTGAAACAATGCAAGAGGAAGAAATTAAGATCCTAACACCTTTGTTTCTCATCTTATAGAAGCCCCTAGACTTCCCATTGGAGAAGGCAATGGCACCCCACTCCAGTACTCTTGCCTGGAAAATCCCATGGACAGAGGAGCCTGGTAGGCTGCAGTCCATGGGGTCGCTAAGAGTCGGACACGACCGAGCGACTTCACTTTCACTTTTCACTTTCATGCATTGGAGAAAGAAATGGCAATCCACTCCAGTGTTCTTGCCTAGAGAACCCCAGGGATGGGGGAGCCTGGTGGACTGCTGTCTCTGGGGTCGCACAGAGTCGGACACAACTGAAGCGACTTAGCAGCAGACTCCCCATGGTGGGGGAGGCATGAGCCTACTGTGTTCCCCTTTCCACTGGCTGAGAATTTGAAGTCACCTTTCTATTTCCTCCAAACTCTGTCTCTGTATTTTTCATCCGGCTTCGGTGGGCAGAGAAGACCANCTCTGGGGTCGCACAGAGTCGGACACAACTTAGCAGCAGACTCCCCATGGTGGGGGAGGCATAAGCCTACTGTGTTCCCCTTTCCACTGGCTGAGAATTTGAAGCCACCTTTCTATTTCCTCCAAACTCTGTCTCTGTACTTTTCATCCGGCTTCGGTGGGCAGAGAAGACCATGATTTTGGCCAGCAACATGTGCTCACTTCAAGGGACAGTGAACGAAGCACGACTGAATGCAGATGTAGAGAAACTACCCAAGGGAAGAGGAAGTGGAGGCCTAGGAGGCCTACTGGCTAGAAGAGAGGCAGTGATGAGCACACAGAGAAGGCTGAGACAGTGGAGCCCACTGCCTACCCCTGCACGGCTCACTTTCCTTCTGACTGAATACAGCTGGAGTTCCCCACACCCCCATTCCAAACACCAATAAGAATGTAACTTGGGGATGTATTTGAGGATAAGGTGGGCCAGGTTCCTAAAAGACACTTCTCTACCTAGGAAATTTGTGAAAAATACATTTGAGGAAGAAAACACAAACCAAATGAAAAAGGAAGTCTAGAGAAAATATTACAGTATGAGTTAAATTATAATTGCCTAGATTTTGGTGGTAAAGGAAAACCAAAAACAATTCCTGTGTTCTCCTTCCCCAGCAAACTGGGTGCTCTGAATCCATATAATAATAAGAGGGTTCTTCAACTATAAAACATCCAAACTGGCATCCGTAAGATTTAAATATGTCATAAATTTAAACAAACCCATAAGATTTAGTTTAAATTAAAGTGCTCAATATCACTTAACTGCAGTACTGATAATAATGATAAGAACAACAGTGGGTTCTATTTTCAGATGCCTCTGATGGGAGGCATTTTTGCATGTCTCATTTAATCATGGGAACATTTCTGCATGGAAAAATATGATTTTCCTAATTGGTGGATTTAGAAACTGATGTTCAGAAAAACTGAGGATCTTGTACACAAGTGCTTTTCTGGTAAGTTGTAAGGCTGTGTTTTATAATCCTGGAATGTTTTTCTATAATGGATATTCACGAGGATTCTTAGTTTGCAGCCCTAAGTGGACTACAGCAATGAGGGGTCTAAGAAAGTGCTCATGTCCCTACCATTATGCAAAAAGCAACACACCAGGATGGACTTGGCTAAGAGCAGTAGAAGGTCTACTTAATAAAGAGGGCCTGCCCGACTTCCTTCATGTTGTCTACTTAATAGATCTCTGAACTTGGGCTGTCGTTCTGGACCAGAAGCCAACATGAAGAAGGCTTGCTTGCGGGGGGCTGCAGGGTACCTGTTGGTGTGCGAGTTGTTGTGCATGAACCAGCTCCGGTTATTGTCCACATACATTGCCCAGGCTTTGTCGTCCTTTCCTAACATCACATCCTTCATCACGTCGATGCGAGCCACACCGAAGGCGGGGTCGGGGTGGTTGTCGTAGCGATCCACTGTCAGCTCCCAGTAGTGGACGCCCTTGGAGAAACCAGTCTTCCCCAGAACCACGCGGTCATCATAGCTACTGCAGGTCACAGTCAGGTTGTCATTGGAGAAGATGATGTCAGAGTGTGCCGAGCCAGGGTCGAAAGCAAACCAGGCCACTGGGGACAACAGAGGGGAGGGTGGTTGGTTACTATGACGGACCCAACAAGTTCACAGCGTAATTTACTCCTGGGCAGGAGAGGAGTGTTTTGTCCCATTTTCATGCTTCCATGCGGGAAGGAAATGTCCAGAGCCAGAAGGGGCCATGAGTGAGCAGACAGGGGGCACATCCTGAGACCTGGGGCTCTCTGCACCCAGAAACAGATGGATGACACATGAGCGATTCAGCAGGGGTTACCTGGCTCAGACTGCACTCCCCAACTAGGTGATCCGGGAGTGAAGTGGCATCAAGTCCCTTCACCCAGTGACTGGCAGAACAGTACACCAGAGACAAGGGAAGAGGGATGCACTAAAATGCCTGTGTAACCCTGAGANTGAGCGATTCAGCAGGGGTTACCTGGCTCAGACTGCACTCCCAACTAGGTGATCCGGGAGTGAAGTGGCATCAAGTCCCTTCACCCAGTGACTGGCAGAACAGTACACCAGAGACAAGGGAAAAGGGATGCACTAAAATGCCTGTGTAACCCTGAGATGGGAAGGCTAGTAACTAGAGCCCTAGATGGAGGAAGGATAAAACACACTCAGTGAAACACGGAAATACGCCTTCCACAGAAGCGCTCAATTTAGTTGTTTTGAAAATTTCCTCAGTGTTAGTGAAAACTCAGAAGCTTTGGAGCTATTAGCAATAGAAACTAATTCTCACGAGTGACTGAGACTTGGATGTAAGACTGGTTGCTTCCTTCATCACAGATACAGTGTTTGTGTTATTCTTAAAACATGTTAGAAGTATTGGTGATTAGGTGCAGATGGAATGATGTCTTTGTATACAGTGCTGTGCCTGGGTTCTAAATGCCACCTACCAAGAACCTCCTCCGGACAGACGGAATCGCTGACTTATCAAACCTGTGCACCACCTCACATGCATTTTGGTCTTTGCTATTGGTAACACAATAAGGTNGCTGCTATTCACCAAGCTGTGTCTAAATATAACGAAGGGGCTTACGCTGGTCTGGAATCATCTCCATTATCACGTTCGTCCCACCCCGCACCCCGTCTCCTCCGCGTCTTGGTCTGGGGCCTCCAAGGTGGGAGACTAAGCTCACCGCCCCGCGGGCAGCCTCACAAATAGAGCAGCCGCTCACCTGCACGTTCCTGTTCAGGCTGACTGCCGGGAAGAACAGGCCCTCCACGTTCTCAAACGCGATGGGACCTTGCTGTTCGTCGTTGATAAAAAATGTCAAGGTTTTTCTATTGAAGTCGAGGAGGACCCCAATGGTGGCCCCCTTTGTGATCCCTCCCTCAGTTCTGTGGAAAAGAGAACATAGGGTTTCACTTGCCCATCCTTCTAGAAGCTCACTGTTTGTATGGTTAAACCAGTATTTCTTAATCTGTTTAAAATTATCATTCCCTACCACCGAAGCCTTCTAACACATTTTTCCTCTTAGTGACCCCTCCTCACATACAGTTTTAATGCCACAGATACACTGTTTATCTACTTATGTGCTGTATGTATGGCTGTGTTTGCTGTGCTCAGCTGCTTTAGTCATGTCTGACTCTTTGTGACCCAATGGATCATAGCCCTTCAGGCTCCTCTGTCCATGGGATTCTGGGATTCTCCAGGCAAGAATAATGGAGTTGGTTGCCAGGCCCTCCTTCAGGGGATCTTCCCACCCAAGGATCAAACCCACGTCTCTTGTCTCCTGCTTTATAGAAAAAAGTCTCCTGCATTGGCAGGTGGATTCTCTACCACTCACGCCGCCTGGGAAGCCCATGTATATAAAATAGTAAGATCTGCTTGCTCCCTGAACCAATTCTCGCGTTGAAAATGCACAGGTTCACTGAGCTGCTCTGCTATTGCTAAGAGCGAACCCCCTCACACACAGTCTCCACGTGGAGACAGAAGCATCAAAGGCCAGGAACAAAAAGTAGCCTTTAGGCTATCAGAACTTTGCCTCGAGCTGTGTCTCAAGTTGTGAATTAAGCGTCATTCAATCCACAATGATTTAATTTGAAAGTCAAAGTAAAGAGGCACTTAAGCTGAACCTAGAACACATGCATGAAAAATTAGATTTGGGGCCTCATGCTATCCATTAATCAGAAAAACTCATTCCAGAAAGATGGGAATTTGGGGCATACTGAAATTGAATTGAGAAGCTGGAGGCTCTCCATAAGATGGCAACATTGAAGAAGAGGAATCTCCTCTCTGTAAGGTGAAATAATTATACTCTAGGAGCTGGAGTGATTGTCATTGGAAACAAATTGTGTCTTATGCTTTAACTGATGGTTTCATAAAAGCCATTAAGCCTAGACACTCAGATCTGTCCTTTTCCTCCTCACTGAGATCTAGCAGTACTGAACTTCAGCCTCACAGACATATGAGAGTGTTTTTCTTTTCCCCTTGGGATGCAGAACACAGACTGTGCACAGTCATTAAAAACACTGGGGTATCAATTGTGTCTTGGCAGTTTCTCAGTTTCAGCAATGATGGCCCTGGTGACATGCAGTTTACATGCAAGGGGACGTGCTGCTTAAAAAAAACTGTTTCTCTGCATAGTATGGCAGTTGCATTATTACTCTTTCATTCCAAAATAAAGAAGTTGAAAGGGAAAAGTAAGTGGGGTACATGGGTGACGGCATCAGGGAGATGGCGACAGAGGGTCCCTCAAATGTGAATCCTGAAGGTAACAGCTTCTCTACACATAGTAGGATTTGAGACCAGGCTGGAATGGCATGTGTGTGTTGCAAGTGCAAAGGGAAAAAATGAGGAGAGTGTCTTTCTCTTTCCTGTTCCTGAGAACCAGGAAGATAAAGAGAACAGTGAGCAGGCCTGAAGAGTCCTAGCTTTTTTTCCCTTTAACTGCTCCTAACTCTGTAACTAAGTTTGCTTCTTTTGCCCCCTAACTCTGCAGGAGCTACACTTCACACCTATTTTTCCTTTGGCTCTATGCTAGACACATCCCCTGTCTGGTGTTTACCCTTATAACACCCTTCCCGTTGTAGTTACACATCAGAAAGAAGGCCACAGAGCCATGGAACTGCCAGACTCAGTTACTGGGTTACTGACACCAGCCAGTATGACTGCCTTTGAAACAATGCAAGAGGAAGAAATTAAGATCCTAACACCTTTGTTTCTCATCTTATAGAAGCCCCTAGACTTCCCATTGGAGAAGGCAATGGCACCCCACTCCAGTACTCTTGCCTGGAAAATCCCATGGACAGAGGAGCCTGGTAGGCTGCAGTCCATGGGGTCGCTAAGAGTCGGACACGACCGAGCGACTTCACTTTCACTTTTCACTTTCATGCATTGGAGAAAGAAATGGCAATCCACTCCAGTGTTCTTGCCTAGAGAACCCCAGGGATGGGGGAGCCTGGTGGACTGCTGTCTCTGGGGTCGCACAGAGTCGGACACAACTGAAGCGACTTAGCAGCAGACTCCCCATGGTGGGGGAGGCATGAGCCTACTGTGTTCCCCTTTCCACTGGCTGAGAATTTGAAGTCACCTTTCTATTTCCTCCAAACTCTGTCTCTGTATTTTTCATCCGGCTTCGGTGGGCAGAGAAGACCATGATTTTGGCCAGCAACATGTGCTCACTTCAAGGGACAGTGAACGAAGCACGACTGAATGCAGATGTAGAGAAACTACCCAAGGGAAGAGGAAGTGGAGGCCTAGGAGGCCTACTGGCTAGAAGAGAGGCAGTGATGAGCACACAGAGAAGGCTGAGACAGTGGAGCCCACTGCCTACCCCTGCACGACTCACTTTCCTTCTGACTGAATACAGCTGGAGTTCCCCACACCCCCATTCCAAACACCAATAAGAATGTAACTTGGGGATGTATTTGAGGATAAGGTGGGCTAGGTTCCTAAAAGACACTTCTCTACCTAGGAAATTTGTGAAAAATACATTTGAGGAAGAAAACACAAACCAAATGAAAAAGGAAGTCTAGAGAAAATATTATAGCATGAGTTAAATTATAATTGCCTAGATTTTGGTGGTAAAGGAAAACCAAAAACAATTCCTGTGTTCTCCTTCCCCAGCAAACTGGGTGCTCTGAATCCATATAATAATAAGAGGGTTCTTCAACTATAAAACATCCAAACTGGCATCCGTAAGATTTAAATATGTCATAAATTTAAACAAACCCATAAGATTTAGTTTAAATTAAAGTGCTCAATATCACTTAACTGCAGTACTGATAATAATGATAAGAACAACAGTGGGTTCTATTTTCAGATGCCTCTGATGGGAGGCATTTTTGCATGTCTCATTTAATCATGGGAACATTTCTGCATGGAAAAATATGATTTTCCTAATTGGTGGATTTAGAAACTGATGTTCAGAAAAACTGAGGATCTTGTACACAAGTGCTTTTCTGGTAAGTTGTAAGGCTGTGTTTTATAATCCTGGAATGTTTTTCTATAATGGATATTCACGAGGATTCTTAGTTTGCAGCCCTAAGTGGACTACAGCAATGAGGGGTCTAAGAAAGTGCTCATGTCCCTACCATTATGCAAAAAGCAACACACCAGGATGGACTTGGCTAAGAGCAGTAGAAGGTCTACTTAATAAAGAGGGCCTGCCCGACTTCCTTCATGTTGTCTACTTAATAGATCTCTGAACTTGGGCTGTCGTTCTGGACCAGAAGCCAACATGAAGAAGGCTTGCTTGCGGGGGGCTGCAGGGTACCTGTTGGTGTGCGAGTTGTTGTGCATGAACCAGCTCCGGTTATTGTCCACATACATTGCCCAGGCTTTGTCGTCCTTTCCTAACATCACATCTTTCATCACGTCGATGCGAGCCACACCGAAGGCGGGGTCGGGGTGGTTGTCGTAGCGATCCACTGTCAGCTCCCAGTAGTGGACGCCCTTGGAGAAACCAGTCTTCCCCAGAACCACGCGGTCATCATAGCTACTGCAGGTCACAGTCAGGTTGTCATTGGAGAAGATGATGTCAGAGTGTGCCGAGCCAGGGTCGAAAGCAAACCAGGCCACTGGGGACAACAGAGGGGAGGGTGGTTGGTTACTATGACGGACCCAACAAGTTCACAGCGTAATTTACTCCTGGGCAGGAAAGGAGTGTTTTGTCCCATTTTCATGCTTCCATGTGGGAAGGAAGTGTCCAGAGCCAGAAGGGGCCATGAGTGAGCAGACAGGGGGCACGTCCTGGGACCTGGGGCTCTCTGCACCCAGAAACAGATGGATGACACATGAGCGATTCAGCAGGGGTTACCTGGCTCAGACTGCACTCCCAACTAGGTGATCCGGGAGTGAAGTGGCATCAAGTCCCTTCACCCAGTGACTGGCAGAACAGTACACCAGAGACAAGGGAAAAGGGATGCACTAAAATGCCTGTGTAACCCTGAGATGGGAAGGCTAGTAACTAGAGCCCTAGATGGAGGAAGGATAAAACACACTCAGTGAAACACGGAAATACGCCTTCCACAGAAGCGCTCAATTTAGTTGTTTTGAAAATTTCCTCAGTGTTAGTGAAAACTCAGAAGCTTTGGAGCTATTAGCAACAGAAACTAATTCTCACGAGTGACTGAGACTTGGATGTAAGACTGGTTGCTTCCTTCATCACAGACACAGTGTTTGTGTTATTCTTAAAACATGTGAAAAGTATTGGTGATTAGGTGCAGATAGAATGATGTCTTTGTATACAGTGCTGTGCCTGGGTTCTAAATGCCACCTACCAAGAACCTCCTCCGGACAGACGGAATCGCTGACTTATCAAACCTGTGCACCACCTCACATGCATTTTGGTCTTTGCTATTGGTAACACAATAAGGTTATTCCATACCTGCCAACAGCTTTTTAATGTCAACTGTTGTCATTCCAAGTGAAAGGCATGGGAGAGAGAAATAGGAGGCAAAATTGACACTGATAAGAATACATGTCTCTTTTGATAGACTAACACCAAAAAAGGGCTAAGTTTAAAACTGCGTACACTACAACCATTGGTCTGATTAGTACCTTTTGCCCACAAGTTTTCTGCTTATAATGAGTTGTACAAGAAATCTGGGCGAAAAGTAATCTTCTTTGAGGTACAAAATTTAAAAATACAGGCATCTTTTCCATTTTTTTCTAAGTATGAGAGAAATTGCTATAATGGGATTTGAATGACAGTTCAACACTTTTATTGACTTTTATAGAATAAGCTGCTACCATTTATTTTGAGAAGGGAATGGAACATACCAAGCACATAAGTAAAAGATAACAGTTACAATAGGTATACTTGCCTAATTGAGAGTAAGATGCAGATTGTGTCTCAAAATTGCATCCTATAAAGAGATACTGCACATCAAAGCTATGAAACAACAACCAGCTAATAAAGATCATTTGTATACACGTAAAAAGCACCCACTGAATAGTTACCAGAGGCCTGATTCACGAAAAACCAAAGCCCTTTTTGTGTTAGTTTACTTGCTGGAGTAAAAACTACTTCTCTGCTCTTTCAAAATGAACAGTAGATTTTTTTTTTTTTAATTTAATAAAGTCTCCTCCAATTGTTTCTAAACTGTAGAGCTTAAGGTTTTTTTTATCATCTTCTAAGTTTAACCTTTTCCATTAAAGTTTTCATACTCAGAAGAAAACGAGAAAAATTCATCCAATTGAAGTGGAGAATCACTAAATCTTAATAAAGCTCTATTCTAGATCACTATTCCATGTTCTTCTGGTTGTGCCAAAAGGCCTTTATTGTAACTTGGGCCTNGGTTTTTTTTATCATCTTCTAAGTTTAACCTTTTCCATTAAAGTTTTCATACTCAGAAGAAAACGAGAAAAATTCATCCAATTGAAGTGGAGAATCACTAAATCTTAATAAAGCTCTATTCTAGATCACTATTCCATGTTCTTCTGGTTGTGCCAAAAGGCCTTTATTGTAACTTGGGCCTGAGTCAAATGATAATTATAGAATTAAATATGTGATGTAATCCATATGTTAATACAGACATCTGGTAATTATTAATACTGACATGAAATCAATGTAATAAAAACAAAAATGACCTCCTCTCTTTCTTAGATTGTTTTAGTACATCATCCTCTTTCACCTAAGGGAGAGGAGCCGGCATGATGGCTGATGGGGGTGGGTGACGTCAGAAATACGTTAGAATCACCTGTGGAACTCTTGCACCCACCTCTCCCTTCCTTAATATTTGGATACTCTTACCTCTTCCATGAGAGGTTTCCTCAGGGTGGATGAAGCATTCTAGTCTTAAAATGTTCAAAGGCGTGTGAACTACAATTTAAAGTGGTGTCAGTGACTGAAATGTGTTTTTGATGAGCACCAAGATATCTCCTAGAAAGGATCATTTAATTTTTTTTTCAACTCAGTAAGGCCTTTATGTATTAAATGAAGGATAATACACTGAATTAAAAGAATTTTGAAAGAATTAAGAAAGCACTATAGAAGGGACTAATGATTGAATTAAAAACAAAACGTAAAGATTATGACCTTGCTTTTGGTTACTTTTTCTCTGAGATGAATTCATTTGCAAAAATGGCTGATAACTTGTTTTGTTTCTATCAATTATCATCTCAATTCCTCTTCACAGGTGAGAACTTAGTGAGTATGGAACACATGGAGTTTTAAAACTGTATCTCATCCAGCTTTGGAAATAAATCTGTAGAACGTGAATAGGGCTTTTAAATTTTTTAAATGAATCATGCCTTGTGCAAGTTTTCAAAACAAGCTTTCTGAAATCTTTTTACACTACTTTAAATACACCATCGTACATTTAAGGTTCAACGATACAACAATGGTGTCAAATACAGCCATCAAATATCCCCAAACCCACATTTCATTTTATTCTTGAGACAATATACATTACACAGACTATAACAATATTTCAGTACATTAGACACAAGTGAAGAGAGTTCCATAACAAAGCATGTTTAAAAGCCAATAGTGCACAGAGAAACAAGAAACATAAAAGCACAAAGAAAAACAGTCATTTTAAAGAGAGCTTGAAGTCCCTGCATCCTTTTTGCACTGTCATGCTGTGGCCTTCTTCATTCCAGGATGTGGGATGAGCAAACAGAATAAAACAACAAACAAAAGAAGCCTCTGGAAATGTAAAATGTGCATCATGTGTAGCCCTGATTACAATATAGTCCTGAAGAGATCAAATAGGTCTGCGTCTTAGATATTTGAAGATTCTATTTTCTAGACAGAGTTCACAGAATAGTATCACTAGTCCAACTTGAAACCTGAAACCCTGTCACAACCCTCTCAGCTGTGGGAAACTTCCGGAGGCCTAACTTCTCAGTGACTCCCATCTTTGGGCCTTAGGCTAATTGAGGCTTTCTGATTTAGCTGGTGATTGTTCCTTCCCTTTGCTTAGAAAAAATCAGCCTTGAGTACACTGTCTGGCCAGTGAGCAAGGCTTTTGCAGAAAATACTTTCACTTTCTGCTCTCTGGTTTGCCTGCTTTGCAAGATGCATTCCGCTGTTGGCAAGCTTTTTACTTTTTTCAGTAAAGATCTCTTGAGTCTATGTTTAATCAGACCACTCCAGGCTGGATGCACTGATCCAGTCTCCCAGACACGGCTGGTTTCCTGGATACAGCAGGGTTGCAAACCTCCAAACTAAAGCCACAGCCTCCCCTCAGCCAGCACTTGTGCGTGCTATGCCATGGCATGTGATGACAGAGCAGTGTTCCCACGGTGGTGGTACCAGCTTGTGCAAAAGGAACAACTTCACTCATCACTTTTCAACACCATTATATACACTGACCACAGCTCCATGTTAATCCTCACACCACACAAACATGAATGCCACAAATCTCCCATCATCCAAATGCTCCTCATACCGGAAGCAGGCTGCAGACACAGAGATTAGCTCACTGCCCTCCGTACGCACATGAACAGCAAGAACACAACAGGTATTTCCGAGATGCCTTCAAGGCACAGAGATCAAGAGGAAAGGTCAGACGAGCTCGGCTCACCCGGTGCATTGAGAGACTGTAAAGAGGAATGCAAGCTCAGCTGGTGGGGTGAGGATCGGAAATCAAAGTAGGCTCTCCCGGGGAAGCTGGGTTGTAGATTAAGGGTAGAGGAGAAAGGACTCATTCTACGGAGCGGCAATCTTTCCGAAGGCACTGGAAAAGGGACTGTCTGTTCTTCTGAGTCTGTGTCTAAATGTAAGATCAATGCAAACTAGAGATCAGAAATCTGCCACCTGCCGTGCATGCTTCCCCAAGACCTGCCTCACGAATGCATTTTCACAAAGCCTCATCCACCCCATAGAGGCCAATGTGGTTTAGGGACTTCTCAGCAGGACAGAACTCAAACCAGAGGATACTTCAAACATCACAAACGATTGTCTTCATTTTCCCTTTATTTTTATGGGTACAGAAAGTATTGGAAGTTTCCTTTTAATTAAATATCTTTAGAGTTGAACTTACAAACCTTAAATTTACCCATTGATGAACAAGAGATCAATACTTTACCCTCTTCACATCTGTTGGGTATTACTATCTGTACAACAATGGTCTCTGAAAAGGTATCTATTTAGGAGGTGACGGTTTTTACTAACTCTGTGCTGTTCCATGTGTTCCCTTTTCTCTCTTAATATATACATTTCTGTTTCTAAATGGACAAAATGGTTTTTCTATACCAGCATACTCAAGACTTGCTCTTTAAATCAGAGGACAGTGGGCTGAACAAGTAACCAGGGAAGGAGCCTTACCTTCGTTTCTGAATTAACATCAGCCCTTAGGGGTGCCCTTGAATATCTCTGGTTCTCTAAGAATAAATGACCACGGGCAATGGTGAGGTACATTGGTCTTTATTGGCAAAAGTGTCTTTATTTTCAGATAGTCAGGTCTGGAATGAAGATGGCTATTATACCATAGTAAGGACATATCAATTGCTTCATCTAGTTTTAGAATTTAAAGTAATTTAGAGGTAGTTTCTCACCTCTAAATTACTGAAATCATTCCTTTCTCACTTGTTAAACAAGAGGTGGTTGTACGCTGTAGAATGATCTATTCAGAGACACATGTTTTACCAATTGGGGACTTCTTAGAACTCAGTTTGATAGTAACAATTCAGGAAATACAGATAGCATGATGGTAGAATTCTAGTTCCAAAACCAGCAAGGAAATTTCTTCTCATTGAAACAATAATTTTGTTTTGGTGGCTAAAGTGTTCCTGGGAATATTTTTCTGGTTTGAGTCTATTAGCATGTTCCTGTGTACTGAACATATCCTTATTCTATCAAAATGCTATTCCATGCATGCTCAGTGTAGCGTATGTGTGCAGAATGGGATCCTATTTGAGAAGCTCAGAGCAGGGCATTGGCAGGTTTCAGTTTAATACTGCCAACCTAGTCTCATTTTCATTTTTGAACTTATAACATTAAAATTTGCTTTTCAGGCTACCTTTTTTTTTTTTTTTTAGCTTGGGGGAATTTTTCTTTTCTAGGAAAGTACAAACAAGGTTTTCAGAGAAAAAGAACTGCTATTTATGGAGCTGAGGCATTGTGTTCCCAATAATACATTCCAATTTTCTTCTACCTAAACTTCATATGGTTGGAGTAAATTGGCATGTGTGACCATTTCTTGTTAAGAAATGATTTATGTTATAATTATCTCAAAGGAGAATTAGTCTTTTAGTTTAATAGAAAAAAGTTGAAAGATAATTGCACAACACCACAAACTAATAAGGGCATCTTTTAGGGGGAGAATTTACAACTGTATTTATCTCAGTAAAATATTTTTAACAAGAATTTTCTTAGAAATGTATTTTTCACCAGGTGATAACAATTCATTATATTTAAAATACTTGTTGCTCCAATAATTAAGGAAAAGGACATATATAACAAAATGAACTCTAGAGTATACCTAACCCCCGAGTAATCATCTGAAAACTAGTGAAGAGATGTGTACTATATCCAGACTCAGGGAGCAAATCCAACCCCATCATACTCACCTCTTCTATTCTCAGCACCAGGAAGAAGCACCTAGAGTTGGTGATGGGACCACTCTGCAGGATGGGGGCTGAGGGCAACTATGGTTATTCACGGGGTTAGTAACTGAACACTAAAATGGTTAGTTTTTCTATCCTTTTATGTGAACCATTATTGATGACCCAGTTTTCCTTGAGTCCTCTTAGTCTTGAGCCATGTTCTCTATTCAGGCAAGCTTACTTAATATCCATGTTACCCAATCATTCCATCTCTGCTATGAGTTTTTCTTACCTGTGGTCTCCCCTTCCCTACCAGCTGGGTTCTTACCTTGTACTCCTACCCCATTTTCTCTAAGAAGTTTTTTTAAAAAAAAGTCCTACTGCTTCATGAAAACTGTCCAAATGAAGCATGAGAGAGAGAGAGAGAGAGCACTTGATCCCAGCAAGATGCTTTGTGCCTTTCTCCCTCGGCACAGGGCGCAAATGTCAGGTCAGTTGCCTATAGGTCATCTAAACCACTTGATAATACCTTAGGTTGCAGGAGTCTTAGAGGGAAGACACTTATTTTGATATCATCTGAGCAGCAATAATAAGCTTCCCCTTGAAATCCTCTAGGTTAGGGATCTCATGGCCTCTGGGCAGCCCCCTCCTGTTGTAGCTANAAATGTCAGGTCAGTTGCCTATAGGTCATCTAAACCACTTGATAATACCTTAGGTTGCAGGAGTCTTAGAGGGAAGACACTTATTTTGATATCATCTGAGCAGCAATAATAAGCTTCCCCTTGAAATCCTCTAGGTTAGGGATCTCATGGCCTCTGGGCAGCCCCCTCCTGTTGTAGCTATTGCTTACATTGTTCTGGATATACCACTTTGGGAGCCCTACTTCTCAAGTATCTGAGGCCATATTCAAGAGCAGTCATGGTTCCCTTTAAAAATAATCACTTTTCTGGGATAAATAGAATTGATTTCCAATCTTTCGTCTAAGGTATGGATCTCAAATCTTTACTCTCCTTATCATGCCCCTCTGGACATGTTCAAAGACACGAACCAAAGACAATAAGACAATATTGGGAACAGTAATGCTACACCCATGTTTAGCCAAATCACACCACTCACACTGAGCACACACACAGCTATGGCGTGTATTCTGTTTTATACCCTGGGATGCAAAAAGGATGTAAACCGACTTCCTTCCCTTCCCTCAAAGCACAACAACTGAGATCTGGAGAAGGCTTTTCAGCCATTAATATTCTATTAGTCATGACAAAGAGGAATTGGATTAGTGTTTTTTCAGAATACATGATATGAAGCTATGTTGTAGGTCCTAGCTAATATTCAGGATAATTACTATTAATTTTTAACACACTGGTCACTACAGAAAGACAAATAGCTCCTTAAATATTTTAAATTTCTAATGTTTTATCACATGTAGTGATCCTGTCTGCTGAAGAGCTTTGGTAAGCAAAAGCAGTTTAGCCAAAAGAGCAAAAGAATGCCAGCTGAATACTAGTGTAGCAATTTTGGGCATATCAGTAACTCTGGGAGAGCGACTGTGTTTATAATGGGAATGTGTCAGGACACACTTTCCCTCAACTTGGTCAATGAGTGTCATTCTCCTCTGGTCTTTGCCTGGATTGCTTTCCCTTTCCACCTGGAACTGGCTGATTCTGGAGTTGGGGCCTCTCCTTGAAAGAAACAATCAAGAATTATCAAAGCAAAGATTGGGGATCAAACTAATTATTTACCGACTTTTGGGTTTGAGGCAAATAAAGGATATTTAAGTGGTGTATCTCTTTTTGATTTACTGAATATTTATTTTTTCATTAGCAGACACTGTTTTAGAACTGAGTAACTAAATGGGAAACATTTAGAGAAAATCTTATACTATTGATTTTTATACTTTTGAAGACAGAATTTCTTGACTGATTTCAACATGTACAGCGCACTAGAGATTTCTATGGATGTTGTAGACTCTTTGGAAATGTGTAGTCTTTGACGTGTTAATTTTGGAATTCAAAGAGGAAAAGCAAATTGACAGGGGTTCCTTATGACAATGTACATTAACCCAGCTTCCTTTATGCTCTTGTAGAATTCTTAGTTATCGTCCTGTCTGGTATGAAAAGCTTCATAACTTAAGCAGGCTTTGGATACTAGTTCAACAAAATGGTTGTATTTCAGAGCAAAATAAGGCAAAATATGTCACTACGAGTTGCACAAGTGGCATTAAAGACGAGTTCCAGTTCAATTATAAATAAGCTGTAAAATAATTTGCATTTTGGGGAGGATTTAAGGAGACCAAGAAATGAATGAAGAAGGTGAAGTTTCCTTAAATGATCTAATAAGCACCCCAAGTCATAATTATGTCCCACTGGTACATAATTTACAATGAAAGGTGGTATTTTAATCTTTCTCAAGTGTGGCATTAATTGCAGTTGAGAAGTGAGAAACAAATCTGTTTTGAAAAGTTCCTTTTAAAAGAAGAAATGAAACACCCTCTTTCTACCCTGGGACAGTTAGTTGCACACTCTGTCACCAAGTCCTCCATTTCAATTTAGAACATCAGAGCATTATTTATAAGGAAACTGTTAATACAAAAGATTGAATGCAAAAGATTTCAAAGGACTAAACTGCTCCCCAGAGGGTCAGATAGAAAGTGCATTCCTCAGAAGCAAAAACAGGGTTTGGATCCAATTCAGTCCTATGGAAAATCAGGAAATTCCCTGGGATGTCATACATGTTATCAAAATGAAAAGGAACAAAATCTCTTTTTCCTCTGGGCTTCGAAAGCTATCATTATGCCTCTCACTTTGGATTTTGTAAAATCTACCCAAATTTGTTCAGGTATGATTTACCTACCTTGAAGAATTTGTCCTGGAAATGCATATTCTTCTAAGTAAACACAATTTTGGGGGGAGGTGGTGGGCTGATGCTCAGAGTCAGAAAGAGTAAAGCACAGGCAGACAGGAAATATCTCCAGTGGACCATATACTGTTCTTTATTTGATCCTTTATTAACTATTCCTATTAGTGTTGAATTTTCAGTATCACAGGCAGCCTCTAAGAACCACTACACCCCTGGAGGATACAAGAGGTGGCTACATTTGTTCATAGCACTTGCTGAAATAATTAACAGCTTTCAGCAGTAATTTTGAAGAAAACCAGGGTGTATTAATTGTAAAGAATTTAGAGATCATCTGTTCTAAGTTTAAAGTGTTAGAGACAAACAACCCCCTGTGCCCCCCAAACAAAAACAAAACCCTGAAGTCCAGAAAGATTAAGGAACTCATTTAAGTCACACTACCAGCTGTGATGTGATTGGATAAGGACACAGGCAGATCAATTCCTAGTGGATACAGTTTTGGGGGTGGTAAGGTCATTGCTCTCTTTTGTGCCTTGGAAATGTATAAAATGTAAGGTTGATGCTATAGGCCATGGGGCATGTATTGGTGGTCTCAGGGGTGACCCCGCTTTGTGTAGATGATCTAATTATCATTCTCCAAACCCTGCCAAACTGAGGATGAATCTTTCTTATCTATATATAGAGTAGTTCTGGGACTGTGGTGGATACAGACTGAAAGGCAAACACATCACCCTATTCTTTGGGATTCTGGCCACATGGGATGAGTAGGCTGAAAGCAGGTGAGTTCTTTTTTTCCCACAAGGTTAAATCTTCTCCTGTGGGATGGGGGATGTCTTAGCGCAGCAAGGTTTAAGAGTACAGTAGCTATCCTGGCCCCCGATTACTATAAAGTATTGGCAAAAAGATTGTGAACAAAGGCATCTGGGGTCAGGCTGGGCCTACATTCTGCCTACATCACTGACTATTCTCTGGGTTATTTCCTATGATGTGTGGGAGAAGGCGCTATCACACTTGAAAGGGAACTGTGATGCTGAGAGTCTAACGGGGGAGAAAAGGCATTTTAATCTTTATGAATAACCTTCTATGTCCCCTTTTTAGAAAGAAATTTCTAAGATATCATTTTAAGAATCCCAACCCTTTAGTTGTCATTAGATAAAACAATCCTGGAAAGTGTTGGGCAGGTGGCTCCTGTGATGTTCAAGAAAGAGGACGCTTGAGCGCACATTTTCTCTGTGCTCTGAGCTCCTGTGTGTGGGCAGTGCTGGAGTTCACAGCCTTATCTACAGCCCGATTCGCTCAAGATCACTGATTATTCTTCCCACTTGGCCTCACAGTCGAGATCTGGAGGGCTGAGAGCTTCTGTGAATAAGTAGCTCTTTGGTTTCAACCTGAGCAGGGCTCCCAGTTCCAGATCTCACTTGGTGGGGTCCTTCCAGGACCTCAGAGATGCAGCTCTGACATCCTTTTCCTTCCCAGGCACCAACTGGTCACTGCCAGCTGAAAAACGTCCACACTGGGGAGAACCTCAGCCTGGGCAGGCATGTGTGTGTGTGTGTCTCTCTCTCTCTCTCTGTGTGTGTGTGTGTTAAGGAATGACAGGCATTCCCACATCTCTTTCTTAAAGCAGGAATATTATTCTATAGAACAAAACTCTAATGTGACTCTTTGAAAATGTTAAAAGTCCTATTTCTGCCTGGGGTTTCTTGATGAATACGTGAAGCAGCTACATAGTACTGCTTCCACAAGCTGTTTTCAGACGTTTAGCAAATAGACTTAGAATAGTTTTCTCTCTTTCCTTCCCTTTGGTTGAGTGTGAATAGCACTGTCCTAATGTCAGCACCAAAATGTGCTGCGCTGGGCATTGGAGCTGAAAGGCTTGGGCCTGACACATCATTTATCCTCTCCTGGGCTCCATTTTGCCACATGTAGAGTGGGAATAACAAGAATAATATTTTCCTCCCAGAGTGTGGTAGGCAGAATAATGACCTGCCCAAAAAATATCCATGTCATAATCCCCAGAATATATGACTATGTCACCTGATATGGCAAAGGGAACTTTACAGATGTGAATAAATTAAGGATCTTGAGATGGGTGATTATCCTGGACTACCAAGGTGGGCCCAAGGGATTTAATCACAAGGATCCCTTATAAAAGGAAAACAGGAGGATCAGAGTCAGAAAGAGATTGGAAGATGCTATGCTGCTGGCTTTGAAGATGGAGGAAGGGGGCATGAGTCAAGGAATATAGGTGGTTTATAGGAGCTGGAAAAAGAACAGAACAGATTCTTCCCTAGAACCGCTTCCAAGGAATGGAGTCCTGCTGATGCTTCACTTCTAGCCCAGTGAAACCATTTAAGATTCTGACCTCTAGAATTGTAAGGTGAAAAATTTGTGTTGTTTTAAGCTACTAACCTTGTCATAATTTGTTAAAGCAGCAATGAGAAACTAAAACATAGGGTAAATCTGGAATGCTACAGCAAGGGAACAGAAGAGAGGTTTAGACACTAGCAATGGGTACAGAGGTACAAAGTCTATATAGTGGTCTTAGAATAAACAGAAAAGAATCTTTGTTTTCCTTAGGCCCTTACAGAAAATGGATTGCTTTAATACAGTTCCTCCACTGAATTTTAGTATCCTAAAAATATTTGCTGACTTTCACATTGCTGTCATTTTTACAGAATCTTTTAAAGGATAATGAAGAAAGTTCTTAGAAGCTCTACTTAAAATGAAGTAGGGCTTATTATCATAGAATTTGGTGAGGGGAGAGGGAAGTACTTACATTCCATAAAGCCTTCTGAGATATACTTAAAGACCCTGTTACCAAGAGTTCCAGAATACATACTGACTTTTAAATGTATAATGTGGAAATCATTCTAAAATACATTCATACTTTCTGAGTTTCTTAATCTGAGCATATGCCCCAAGAACATTCACTTTTGATATTTTGGATTTTTCAGTTTTTCCAGTTACTCTCTTTGGTCAAGGTTGCCAACAGCCTCAATTCACTTTTNTTCCCACTTGGCCTCACAGTCGAGATCTGGAGGGCTGAGAGCTTCTGTGAATAAGTAGCTCTTTGGTTTCAACCTGAGCAGGGCTCCCAGTTCCAGATCTCACTTGGTGGGGTCCTTCCAGGACCTCAGAGATGCAGCTCTGACATCCTTTTCCTTCCCAGGCACCAACTGGTCACTGCCAGCTGAAAAACGTCCACACTGGGGAGAACCTCAGCCTGGGCAGGCGTGTGTGTGTGTGTCTCTCTCTCTCTCTCTGTGTGTGTGTGTGTGTTAAGGAATGACAGGCATTCCCACATCTCTTTCTTAAAGCAGGAATATTATTCTATAGAACAAAACTCTAATGTGACTCTTTGAAAGTGTTAAAAGTCCTATTTCTTCCTGGGGTTTCTTGATGAATACGTGAAGCAGCTACACAGTACTGCTTCCACAAGCTGTTTTCAGACGTTTAGCAAATAGACTTAGAATAGTTTTCTCTCTTTCCTTCCCTTTGGTTGAGTGTGAATAGCACTGTCCTAATGTCAGCATCAAAATGTACTGCGCTGGGCATTGTAGCTGAAAGGCTTGGGCCTGACACATCATTTATCCTCTCCTGGGCTCCATTTTGCCATATGTAGAGTGGGAATAACAAGAATAATATTTTCCTCCCAGAGTGTGGTAGGCAGAATAATGACCTGCCAAAAAAATGTCCATGTCATAATCCCCAGAATCTGTGACTATGTCACCTGATATGGCAAAGGGAACTTTACAGATGTGAATAAACTAAGGATCTTGAGATGGGCGATTATCCTGTACTACCAAGGTGGGCCCAAGGGATTTAATCACAAGGATCCCTTATAAAAGGAAAACAGGAGGATCAGAGNTAGCTGAAAGGCTTGGGCCTGACACATCATTTATCCTCTCCTGGGCTCCATTTTGCCATATGTAGAGTGGGAATAACAAGAATAATATTTTCCTCCCAGAGTGTGGTAGGCAGAATAATGACCTGCCAAAAAAATGTCCATGTCATAATCCCCAGAATCTGTGACTATGTCACCTGATATGGCAAAGGGAACTTTACAGATGTGAATAAACTAAGGATCTTGAGATGGGCGATTATCCTGGACTACCAAGGTGGGCCCAAGGGATTTAATCACAAGGATCCCTTATAAAAGGAAAACAGGAGGATCAGAGTCAGAAAGAGATTGGAAGATGCTATGCTGCTGGCTTTGAAGATGGAGGAAGGGGGCATGAGTCAAGGAATATAGGTGGTTTATAGGAGCTGGAAAAAGAACAGAACAGATTCTTCCCTAGAACCGCTTCCAAGGAATGGAGTCCTGCTGATGCTTCACTTCTAGCCCAGTGAAACCATTTAAGATTCTGACCTCTAGAATTGTAAGGTGAAAAATTTGTGTTGTTTTAAGCTACTAACCTTGTCATAATTTGTTAAAGCAGCAATGAGAAACTAAAACATAGGGTAAATCTGGAATGCTACAGCAAGGGAACAGAAGAGAGGTTTAGACACTAGCAATGGGTACAGAGGTACAAAGTCTATATAGTGGTCTTAGAATAAACAGAAAAGAATCTTTGTTTTCCTTAGGCCCTTACAGAAAATGGATTGCTTTAATACAGTTCCTCCACTGAATTTTAGTATCCTAAAAATATTTGCTGACTTTCACATTGCTGTCATTTTTACAGAATCTTTTAAAGGATAATGAAGAAAGTTCTTAGAAGCTCTACTTAAAATGAAGTAGGGCTTATTATCATAGAATTTGGTGAGGGGAGAGGGAAGTACTTACATTCCATAAAGCCTTCTGAGATATACTTAAAGACCCTGTTACCAAGAGTTCCAGAATACATACTGACTTTTAAATGTATAATGTGGAAATCATTCTAAAATACATTCATACTTTCTGAGTTTCTTAATCTGAGCATATGCCCCAAGAACATTCACTTTTGATATTTTGGATTTTTCAGTTTTTCCAGTTACTCTCTTTGGTCAAGGTTGCCAACAGCCTCAATTCACTTTTATACCAAATTCTTCTTCTCTCTTCTAATGTGATGCCTCCAGTCTGTGGCACTCTTTGCAAATGGGTCAATGAACTCAATGGAATTGTGGGTAAACTAAGAGTAAGTGAGAGCCAAGTGACACCAAGGGCTCTGCTGTGAGAACATCACAAAATCTTCTGTATCTTTTCTCTGTTTTTTGCCAATCATAGGGCATTGTTGCTTATATCTTGATTCTAAGATGACTACCCATGTTGTATGGTGGTTATCTTAGTTCTGTAGAGATGGGGGGTACCTTAGATTTTTGCCACTCTGAGCCAGGTGCCATGAGATTCAGGGAGGGGGAAGAATAAAGCCCACAAACTCTAGGGCAGGGCCATGCTATGTGCATACCTGTGCTCATGAAATCAACATGCTCAGTTAATGTTTTTGAGTGAATGAGGATTCCTTCGCAAAGTCAGCTCAAGGCATATTTTGAAGTCTTTGCCTTGCGTACAGTTATTCCTTCTGTTTAGATTTCTCTCTCTCTCTCTGAGAACTCCTTCCTTCCCTTTATATCATATTCCTTTTCCCTTCAGTATGTTGTATTTCATGCCACTATTAGATGTAAGACAATTATATTTTCTATGAAAATGTGAATTAAAAACTTTCTCTTAGAAGCATTTTTACTTTTAGAAGAAGCTGCTTGTTAGTTGAAATTAAACTCTAAATACTAGAATTAAGGTGATATTTAAAATGGAACAGCTCATACATTTCTTGTGTAAAATCTGGAAGCAATTTGCAAACATAGATCAAGAGTCTTTAAAATGTTCATATTCTTTAATAATTCTTAGAAAGTGTCCAAGGAGAATGATCTTTTTATGCAAAGGTTTGTATTTTTTGCACAGAAGGTGCGACTCTCTGTGCTTTAATTTCCTGAAGGATTGGTGAGCTGCAGCTTCTTTTCTGCTGAGAAGGCTGCATGAAGTGGCTCCCTGGCTCTGAGAGCTGAGGGGAGTCAGGGAAAGATCTTTTACCAGCCAGATAATAGTATTAGTGAATTATTTGAGTGCTAGGAATATTATCTTTGGTCTATCTTATTTTTTTCTCTAGATTTGAAACAAAGGGGAAAAAAAGTACACAGTCTGTTCAGATAGGTAGGAGAAAAGTAGGGGGAAGTAAAAATTTTCTGTCCTATTCTCCCCCATGTCTAAATTTTTTTTGGCAGGAGAACAGACTCCAAGACACAGAATAAGCCTGAGGACTTTATTAACAGAGCCTTGTTATAAAATATTTTAAATAAATACTCTTGCAGATGGTTTCAGAGACTGTGACACAGCCATCATGGATATTAAATGAATCATTTATATATATATAAAACCAGGCTATGGGCCTTACTTTAAAATTTCATTAAAATTCGTAACTGCCTACAGTTAAGCTTCTTTTTCCGTCAGGGTACTTTGGTTTAGATCTGCAGCTGGCCTTACTCTCATGGCAGTTTTAAGTCCATTCCCAAAAGCTTTGCATTTAGGGAACTAACTAGACTTGAATTCATGTAATCATGTGTTTTCCTTTCCTTGTCTCTTTTGGTAACACATTCTTTATAATTTCCATTGCATTAAATTACTTTTCATTGTTTTCCTGATTCCCTTACACAAATCATGTCTTCCTTATGGTCCCTCTTCCTTTTCTCACAGTGTTTATCCTAACTTGTAAATATGCAGTATTTGTGTGTCTATTTCTTTAAGGCCTGTCTCTCCTCCTAGACTGTGAACTCCGTGACATCTGGGGTGACCTCTGCTCAACATTGTGTACCTATATCATAGCACACAGCAGACACTTATCAAATAATGCCCAACAAATAGACAAATATATTTGCTTTTGCGGAAAAAAAAAAAAAAGGTCAGAATTCACAACAAACAATGTGGACCTTTGCTCTCCCCCACATAATGTTTTACCTTTAGGTCAGCAGAAGGTTTTGTGATAGTTCAAAGGGTAAAGTGACAAGTGATTTCAACCTTGGACTAAATGCATGAAAATACAAGTTAGACTTGCTATCACATATGAAATTGTACCCTTCTGTGTTACAGACTTTTTATTCTGAACCTTGGAAAGGGGTTAATTCTTGCTAAAAAGAACATAAAAGATTTTGTTAAAGTAGAAAGCAAACCAACCATCCCACCCACAATAGCAGCAAAGAAAAAAACCTCAAAAGTGAACCTTTTCAGGAATGGTAGGAAATGAGATTAATAAAGTATCAATGCAGTTAATGTATCGAAACTCTGTTAACAGCATTTTCTCATTCTAAAAAACAAAAATGAGGTATAATTCTTTAGGTCTATATTTTTCTCAATGGTTACAGACTGATCAAATCTCTCTCTCTCTCTTTTTTAGCAAGCTATTTGCTATGTTATTTCTTGCTTTCTAAATCTTGTCTTACTGTTGTAATGAATTAGAATGAGGGAGAAACAAATAGAACAAACCAAAGTTATGGAGAAAGTATGTGTGTGAACTTTATTTCATCATGAGAAAATCACTTCTGTGCAGTAACAGAGAATACTGACATCTACACGATGATAGGGTGTTCTTTGTATTTAGATACATACCTTATATTTGTACACAATATATAAAATTCATGGAGGAAATTAATTTCTACAGTACAGTTTCTTTGTTGGAAGAGGACTTGTTCCGTTAGTTTCTTTTAGAAAATGACCCCCAGTTCTGTGACTGTGGTACCAAGGATCGCAGTTCCAATCCTGTAATTTATTAGACACCATAATCTTATGAACATTAATCGAAACTTAGAAACTACATCCTCCTGCAGGATGAAAAGAGAGACGTAAGTGCTCAGGCTGCTATGCTATAACTGATTTTAGCAGAATAGTATGATTTCCATGATGCATTATGAATAGAAATAGTTTTCCCGTAGGTCTGGTGAACAAAGATTAACAACATTGCTACAATTGTCTGCCTGCTCTGATGGCATGCACTTCACTCTTTAATCAAACTGCTGTATACACACATGGGAAACCAGGCCATCCCCCGTGAGGCCCTTCTGCATGGCACCGAGGAAGGCTCCTGGAGGGCTTTAGCACTTAGCTTTGGGAAGGCAATTGCTCTCAAGCTGGTAATTCTCTTCCCAGAGAGAAGCTGCCAAAATGAGGGTCCCAGAGGAGGCTTAGCTACCACATCCCTATAACCCAGGTCAGGGTAGGTCACGTGGGTTTGTCCCTTTCACTGAATTCTTCTCTTTGAGTAGCATCACTCAGACACACAAATGCTCCCTAAGTGTGGTTTTCACAGCTAGGGGCCTTGCAACCTTGCTGTGGGATTTAAGTTGTGCTTGTTTTTAACCATGTGAATCATTTTAGAGGGTGACCGGCACATGCTGAGGTTTGTGGGAAGTGGGAGAAAACGCCACCACAGTTCTTTCAGCTAACATTTTGAATGTGAACAAAATCAACAGAATTAGCTGTGCAGAGGGAAGTTATGGAGAATGCCATGGGACGGGGGTGGCTCTTGTGATTAAAATGACACCCAGAAGGTCTGAAAATGCTTTGGCACCGACCACAAATTCCTCACCATAGGCTGAATTTCATGTATGATGATTGCTTTTAGAGTGAAAATGTGAAGTGGCTCAGAGGTTATACCTGGCCATCAAATCCAAGCCCCTCTCCTGCGATGGGTGGCTTGCCTCTGATGACCAAGATATTTACAGTATAGCCAAGAAGCAAAAGTTCTCTAGAGATGGACCTGTGCAGAAGGCCCAGGCAGGCTAACCAAGCCTAGAGGGACTGGCAGAGGTGAGAATGGCCAGGTAATGCCAAGGTGCTGGTCTCCTCCTGTCTGGTGCCCACAGGGAGCCTGGTCCTGGTGCATGAAGGTTAACCAGGAGTGGCCAACAGGCCCTCTTGGCACAGCCCTCGGCCCCATACCCCTTGGAAACACATTCAGTTGGATAAATCCACAGCTGGAAAGGACCTTGGCCCCACCCTCAGACATAAGCAAGTGCTAAAAAGCAATTTAGAATCCTCTGGGCAAAACTGGCCAGTGACGTGTGTCGTGGAGAATGGGAGCCTGCCCTAGAGCCTAGGTCACATTCGCCTCACACACCGCGAGCTTGTCAGCTTCTTCCGCTGCAGCTTATTTAGAGTGTTATCAAAGGAAGCCGCTGGCCCAGGCCATTGGAACTGCTGCTGTGGACACTTTGGCTGATCCCGTCCACACACCATGAGCTCTCTAATTGCAGGAGAGAAACAGCGGCTCTGTGCCGGAATGCAGGGCAAGTCATGGAAACACTTGCGAATGTGGGCAGTGGTGGGGTTACCTCCGGGCTTGCCAGCCATTCTAGATGCCTCGCAGTTCTCGCTCTGAGGGATACTGCTGAAGGGCCTTACCCTCGGACGTCTGTAGGACCAGCGTCTTGCTGTACTGGCTGACTCCCGTTTTGTTGAAGGCCTTGATGCGAGCATTGTATGTGCTGTTGAAGTGAAGACCATCCACCGTGCACATGGTCTCCTTTCCAACATATACTTCCTGAGGGTCAGAAAAGATCGGGCCACCATTTAACTCTAAACTTGGCTCAGACAGTAAAGAATCTACCTGCAATGCAGGAGACCTGGGTTTGATCCTGGGGTTGGGAAGATCCCCTGGAGAAGGAAATGGCAACCCATTTCAGTATTCTTGCCTGGAGAATTCCTCGGACAGAGGAGCCTAACAGGCCACAGTCCATGGGGTCACAAAGAGTCAGACATGACTTAGCAACTAATACAAAACTTTGTTCTAAGTTATTCAGGAGGCAAGTGTTGCAGGATGGATAAGAGAAGGTGCTTGGGGGTCCACC
Source organism: Neotragus moschatus (assembly GCA_006410615.1). NCBI lineage: Eukaryota > Metazoa > Chordata > Mammalia > Artiodactyla > Bovidae > Neotragus > Neotragus moschatus. Next base: position 575,035 of record SJYA01001565.1, on the reverse strand, counting down.
TGATCTGACTCATCCTGTGAAATACTGGGCTCTGAACTGACCTCTTTTAGCTTCAGTTTCCTTCTCTGTAAAACTGGGACAAAAATACCTATCTTATGAAGTTGGTGTGTAGATTATATAAGGTCATATGTGCAAACTGACTAGCATAGTGCCTTGTATTTAGCATGGGTCTGTCAGCTCACTGAATGCTAGTTATTAGCAAATAGGGCTTCAAAGATTAAAACCGGGTATTTGGGGTCACAGGAGTCAGACAAGACTGAGCGACTAAACCACCACCACCACAGATAGCATTATCCTTATTAAGCTGGCATAATATATTATATATAATATGATATAATATATTCAGTATATTATGCCTACTGAGCTCTTTATTCACCAGTATGATTTATATTTAAAAAACAGGTTTGGAAGTATGACTGTGGTCTCTCTGGTATGTTTATAATCCACTGATAGCTTCAGCAACTGTCACAAAGATGACATTCAAAGCAAAAGAGTTTCGAAGTGCAGGAAGGGAAATCATGACTTTTCAGAGTTTTCCTCATAGTACAGAGGGAAGAGGGAGGAAACAGGGAAGGGAGGAAGAGTGATATTTCAAAAGCTTAAAATAAATCCTAGCATAATGCATCGTTAGCATAGGTTAAGTATTTACCTCCCTCTTTAGCTGTACATGTTGCAACATTATGCTGATGTAATGAGTAAAGATAATTTGAGTCCCAAGCACAGCCTCAAAATGACAACTCCTTAGGGAGAATGCAAGGAAGACTGGTGGCTGGGGCTTCAGTATGCTAAGCATTTTATATGAATGATCCAAGTGGCTCTTAACAACAATGCATGAGGCACATGTTATCCTTATCATCTCCTTTTTACAAATGAGGACCTGAAGGCTCAAAGAGGTGAGAAATGGGCGCAATCCCACAGCTTTAGGGGCGCAGTTGGGGCCGGAAGGCAGGCAGCCTGACTTCAGAGCTTGAAGGACTGTAGGTACTTTCTCTTCAGAAGGGAGGGGTAATTTCTATTCCGGGACTCCTTCATCCTTCTTCAATGGGACAAGGATGAAGCACTCAGATGAAGGGTGTGCAGGCCCTCCTGGGCTGGGTTTGAGGGTGTGAGTTGGATCCTCTGTGTTCGTCACCAGTTTGGTTAAGAAGCAGGTTTGGCAACCCACTCCAGTATTCTTGCCTAGAAAATGCCATGGACAGAGGAGCCCAGTGGGCTGCAGTCCACGAGGTGGCAAAGAGTCCGACTTTGCGATTAAACCATCAACCAGCAGGTTCTCCACTTACCCGGAACTGACCGCCATTGCCGTCATCCAGCTCCAGAATGTATCCTTCCGCGGGCACCGTGGACAGAGGCGGCTGTTTCCAAGACAGCGTGGCGCTGTTGTTGTGGGTGCAGCAGTCCTCCAGCTGCAGGATGGGAGTCGCTGGGACTGGAGAGGAAGCTGAACAGAAATTAGTGTAACCCTAACTTCTGTGGAGCTGTCAACACGTCAGCATCTAGGAATGCTCAACACCCACTTGTAAACAAGTGGCTGGACTAAGTTCCTAGCCTGGGGAGCGAGGGGACCTCCAGGCGTGGCAGTCGTTTCTTCACTGGTGCCTTTCCAAGCTCACAGCAGCGCTTCTACCTTAACCAGAGAGGAGACGACTGCTGTATTCTCATCCCCTTCAGCTTGGAAGGCCTCACCTCTCAGGGAAATGTTTCCCGTGGCGTCCGGATTTCCCATCTTGCCCACTAAAGCATAGTTCATCCATAACATGGTTGATACACGTATCCTAAAGTTATTCTGAAACTTAAACTGCATTTAATAAAATGGGGACTGCCTATGCCGAGAAACAACTCTGAAACCACTACATACATGTCTAAGGTTCTTTCATTTTTAATTAGTGATTCCATTTAAGATTTTGTGCACCTGAATAGCTACAGCTGTGGATTTTTGAAAATTTGGTACCAAGGGATACAAAAGTGATTTCTCAGTTTTGAAACTTCTGAGGCATTTGACAGCATTCTTTCCAGGTAGCTATGCCTTGAAAATGGCACCAGCCCAAGTCTGTTTTTGTGTTGGTGTTTAGCAGTCAACTGTGAGCCGGAGAATACTATGGGAACAGATGGGGGCTAGCAGGGAGGGTCAGAGTGTCCTCCTGACCTTGTGAAAATCTGTCACAGTGTTACTAGTCTCAAAATCCTCCTCCCCCTTCTGTGCTGAGTCTTGTATGAAAACTGCAGATTAGTAGAGCTTTCAATCATACAGACATACAAATATCAGGGAATGAATAATCCTAGTTCCTAAGGTATGAACTCAGTTGATGAATCTGGGAGCAGTGTTTTCACTAACTGCTTAAAAATTGTTTTCAGCACTAAAACATGATTTTATTTTTGTAGCACTTTTAACATGGGAAAGAATGGTTTGGACCACATCCAGGGACATTCAGATGAACAAATGTTAATTGTGGAATACCTGGTATGCTATACCAAAACTGAACTCAGAGTGTCATGCCCTAAATTAAATCTGTTCCTTGCCAGTCACCCCAACTAAGAAGAGAGTTACTTTAACAGCGGCTTAGAAAAAGGTTTTATGGTGGATAACCTAGAAAACAAAAGCAGGGACTAGAATATAAGAGATGTAAAGGTGAAGCAGGTCTATTATACTTAAGAAGGCTGAAGAAAACCATGTCTAAGTTAATACATCAAACATAATTAAATCAAAATTATGACTGGTGAATTGGAGGTCATCAGTTTATGAAAGGAAATTCTGTTTCGAGTTTCAATGGCACAAGAAATGGAATCTTATCAGAGAACAATGTCTTTGCAGCCTCAGAGGTCCCAGAACATCTAGATTTGGAGGAAATGCACTGCTTTAGGCTTCCCTGGTGGCTCAGATGGTAGAGAATCTGCCTGCAATGCAGGACACCCAGGTTCAATCCTTGAGTTGGGAAGATCCCCTGGAGAAGGGAATTGCTACCCACTCCAGTATTCTTGCCTGAAGAATTCCATGGACAGAGGAGCCTGGTAGGCTACAGTTATGCCGTCACAAAGAGTTGGACACAATTGACTAACACTTTCACTTTGATTCACTAAATAGACTACAGGACTGACTGGAAAGAGGCAGCAGAAGACAGAACTCCTCTGAATGATTCTAGTGACTTTCTATGCGTAATAGATATCATCTGGGAACCTGTTCCCTGGAGGAGGGCATGGCAACCTACTCTGGTATTCTTGCCTAGAGAATCCCCATGGACAGAGGAGCCTGATGGGCTACAGGCCATGGGTCTCAAAGAGTCGGACATGACTGATTGACTAAGCACATCACAGAAACCTGTTACTTAACTAGAGGTTAATTTAAGGTCACTATTTCAGTTAGAAACTTTGTCATTTAAATTTTTTCTATAGTAAAAGAATACCTCTTAACATATTAACAGTGGAGAAAAATATGACCCTGAATACCCTTTGGAAGGACTGATGCTGAAGCTGAAGCTCCCATACTTTGGCCATCTCATGTGAAGAGCTGACTCAGTGCAAAAGACCTGATCCTGGGAAAAACTGAAGGCAGAAGAGAGTGAGAGAGGATGAGATGGTTAGATGGCATCACTGATTCAATGGACATGAACTTGGGCAAACGCTGGGAGATGGTGAGGGACAGGGAAGCCTGGTATGCTGCAGTCCATGGGGTCATGAAGAGTCAGACATGACTGCGACTGAACAGTAACAACAACAAAATCTAACAAATTTAAGCAAACTGTTCTTCAAAGGGCTTCTAGAAACAGGCAGTGAGTCTTCCTGGGAAATACTTGCTTTTAACTCTTGGTATTGGTTAGGGCCTTCCATAAAATAACAACTCCTTGGACTTTCTTTCATTATCTGCCTTATTAGTCTTCATTTTCACTTTTTTCATGTTTCAGGCAAGTCTACATTTCACCATTTTTAAAATAAATAAGATCCAGAAAATGGTTTCAACTTGAATTACACAAATGCTTGCAATGTCTCTGATAAGAAACTCAAATTTCCCACATAGTCATAGGTATAATTAAAAGATTTATCGAAATAGTGTCATGTGTAATTAAAACATGTGAACTTCATTTGTAAGTATTCAGTGGGATACACTTTCAAAGGACAAGGAGCTAGAAAAAAGTCTAACCAGTCTCTAATCTTCAGATTTTAACACTATCCCAAATTTAAACAAATGAACAAAACAAACAAAAAAAGCAAATTAAGAGAGAGAGAGAGGAAGAGAGAGAGACGGAAGGAACCTGGGAACATCTGCATGTGTCTAAATCTATTTCTCAATATGCTGAGAATTATTTTTTCTTTTTCCTTATTTACCCCAAAGTGACATTGCATATAAAAGGAAATGTGATAAAATTACAGTCTTGTTAACAAAGACTAAGGCTGGCATTTCAGAACAACAGATTTTATACTGGATGTTGTATCTTTATTACCCCTTTTCAATTTATTAGGTATAAAATAAATGGTTTACAAGAATCCAGAGTATTTTCAAATTGATTTATCTCATGCTTTGGAAGTGGATAGCATTACAGTTGCTAGGCTGAACTCTGAGAGAAAAGGTTTTGTTTTATTGAAATTCCTATAATCGGAACTACAATAACTGTCTTAACACATTCATGATCATTCTTGGACATCCTTATTTTTCCTAAATAACTAATTTCCCCTGACCTGATGAGAATTCTAGTACTCAGCATCCTCTTAGCCTGTGAAATCAAGCTTCCGGCTAAAAATTCTCTTAGACACAGCATGGTAGCTGTTCTTACTGACTTCCTTGGGGTCGGGTGGAGCCTCATCTCAAAATTAAATTCTGCCACTGTGGCCTGTTAACACCAAGGTTTTCAAAAGTCTTACCTTTTTAAGGTCATTCTAGTTCAAATGATCTCCCGTGATTTTAACATTTACTTACTTTTCTCTCTAACCCTTCAGACTGACAGCCCTCACACCATCCAGAATTCCTCTGTGTGGGTTCACAAGAGTGTGGTGAGGCCAAGGGAGAACAGGGAGCTGTGAGGAGCCGCGAGAACACGTGGGAGGTGGAAACACTGCCGAAGGCCAGACCGTGGGGAGGGGCTTATGTGTCCACTCATTGAATTTTCAACACCAGCCCACAAGGTAGGTACCGTGACGATCTCTATTTGTAGACAAAGGAACCGAAACACAGAAAGGATTCAGGGCGAGGCAGTGGCAGAGCTGGGTTTTGACGCCCAGCAGGTTGGCTCCCTGGGCTGGATGTTTACATCACTGCCTCTCCAGTCTGGGACTCAGTAATAGTGAATTAGAGGGAGAGTGCAGGCCTAATTCCAAGAGCAGTGTTTCTTCTTGTGCCTATAACGTGAATGATAAAGCTTCTCAAGAATTGCTGGTATGGATTATAATAGTTCACCTTGAGAGCTGTAGTGGCTGGGAGAGCAATTTTACTGTCATCATCTCTGAAGGTTCCTTTGTGGACTGTCATTCCTTTTTATGATGGTTGAACAATACAAATAGCATCTGAGGAAAGTTTAGACTTCAGCACAAGAATGGGCTGATTCTGGAAAGCTGGCATTAGTACTTTGCTGAGGATAAACTTGCACATAGGCTTTGAGGACGCAAATTCCAGGCCCCCAGAGCATGCACAGGTTTCATGCAAGTTTCCACATGTGGGGGCTTCCCTGGTGGTTCAGTGGCAAAGAATCTGCCTGCAATTCAGGAGATGCAGTTTCGATCCCTGAGTTGGGAAGATCCCCTGGAGAAGGGAATGGCTACCTATTCCAGCATTCCTGCCTAGGAAATCCCATGGACAGAGGAGCCTAGTAGGCCACAGTCCATGGGGTTGCAAGAGTTGGGCACGACTTAGTGACTAAACCACCACCCCATATATGCTCATCCCTATCTCTGCCAAACCTCTGGGTGTTCTTTTTCTATGATCTATAGGAGAATCTGTTTAGATCACATTGTCCTCGCCCGTGACCTTGGTGCATATTCAGGGCTTTTTAACATTCAGCATGAGTTAATGGAGATGAATGTGTTCTTAGGTGAGTAGAGGCACTCAAGAGATTGATATCGGTCGGTCTATGTGTTAAAAAGGCTTGACGGACTGTCAGGTCAATGTTTCACCCAGGGTCAGAGTGAACACCCTGATATCTGGCGTTTTATTTTGGCACTAACTCATGAACTTTGTGTCCTTAAACAATTCTGGGGTAATAATATTTTCCTGGGAGAGAGTATGTATCTGGAATCTATTCTGAGCCAAGCAACAGAGCCCTTGATAGACTGGCAAAAAAGATATTAAAATTCCCTTCCCATGACCAGGTAAAAGTTGAAAATAGCAATTTAGGATTAAGGGAAAATGTTTCTATTACTCTATATTAAAAACAGAAAACAAAGTTTAATTGGTTGTTGTCTACAAAAGAAAAGCCTGAGAGATCAAACCCCACTCCCAGTAGTCTGGGTAAGATGATTTTCTAGTCAAAATGCAACTGGAAAAATGCCCTTATATTTTGTGATGTTTGAACAAAGAGGGTACCAACATTCTTCACTCAGATCTCAGTTGCTTGAGAGGGATATGGAATCCAAAAGAGCAGATCAGTTAAATCCTTAGCTAATAAGAGAATAATTTTAGATAATGCATTTTAGTTGAGTAGCAGATGCTGTGAGAATATTTTAAAATGGGCAAGAGACCTATCTTCTTTGATGTTAAAAAAAAGGCATCTGAGATAAAATTTCAAAATCCGAGAGATTCTCAAATTTTGAGTCAGGAAGTAGACAGATATTTTAGTTGTAAGTTTGAGTCACAGACTTAAATGCCTATTTCAAGTAACTTTGAAAATATTTTAAACTTTCTACTAATCCACTTAGCACAACTAGAAATTATATATTAAAACCAACATATTGTTGGTCTTACAATGGTCAGATTAACACCATTTCAAGTGCTACTTAAATTTGGCTATTACTACATGGATATGAGGGTGCAATTTTTTGATCTCTTTTTCCTGACTATGAAGCTTAGTTTGCTAAACTGACTATGAATATCCTAAGAAAATAAAAAGACCAACAACACACTAGGCATGGTGTNTCAGCTGCCTACTAGGATTGGGAGAATAAAATGAGTTAATCCATGGAAAGCATTTTGTAGTCCATGGAAAGAATATGTCTGATTTGGTAGACAGCCAGTGAAAGCTAAATGTTTTTGTTACTACAACAAAGCATTTTTATTTACAATCTATACACTAGTTACTTTGAAAATTAATAAAGGCATTATCACAGAGCAATAAATATTAAACAAAAAGATGTGGAAACTGAAGATAAAAGAGGACAAAAACTCATTAGGAGGATGAGAGAAGTACTGTACGTTACTCGGGACAGGAATGTATGTAGTATAAACCCCTAACACCTGCGGGGTTATATGGTTCTGTCTAATAAAAGGACATATGTGGATTTTTCTTCAGACACAAAAATTCTAAACCATTGGATTCTAGGTTATTTATTACATGGATGCTTAAATTGGGAGAAGCAAAGACCAAATCAATTACTTTAGTTTTAAAAAAGATCAGAAAATGACAATGTTATGGAGATGGAAGCCAGATCAGCGGGGATGGGGGACTAAGAGGGGCAGATGAGGGAGAGCACTGATGGAGTAGTTCTGTATCTGGATTACAGAGGTGGTTACACATGTCATGTGATGGCACGGAACTACACATACACACACACACTGTACTGATGTCAGTTTCCTGGTTTTGATGTTATGTGACAGCTATGTCAGATGTAACCATGAATGGAAACTGGATGAAGCGTATAGGGGACCTCTCCTTACTACTGTTGCAACTTTCTGTGAATGTATAAGTTATTTCACCATTAAAAGGTTTTCAAAAATCAGAAATATTTTTCAAATGGGATATTACTTACACTGCCATAAAAATATTATTGTGTGGTTGGCTTCAGTTTTTACCTTTTCTTCAAAGAGATAATTTTAAGTACTTGTATGTCCCCTCAGCAGATACTACAAATCTCGAGATCTTGCCATACCCCTTAATTTTAGAGACCAAATAATTTAAAATGCTAAAGTTTTTATTACATACTTTCATTTTCCTTCTGTACCCAGGCTCTCATTTTCCTGACCAGTATAAGCAAGCCAATTCTGATCCTCTCAAATTCCTGCTAATCCACGATCAACTGTCTGCCACTATCTCTGTCCTTGTAGAAGCAGTTTCAATGCTGAACTCCCTTGATTTATATCAATATATCGGGGTTACCATCTGTAACAAGATGTTATTTATGTACAGTGATGTTCTCTCTCTTTCTTCCTCTAATGCTGAGCATGTGAAGTCTCTTATGTCTTTCAAAAAGGCGAGCTTTGAGTCCATCTGATTTAGCTGACATTCCAGCTACAAGGATATACATTTCCATTACATAATAAGATGGGAGCTATTCCAGGTTTTTGTAACACTAACCAGAGGGGTGTGTGTATGTGTGTGTATATGGACTTTCTCACCTCTCAGCTGATTTATAAACCTGGTGGCTGCCTTTTGTTTGCTGCAATCTGCAAGCTGCCTTTACCCTGCTTCCAGCAGGGAGTTGCTCTGACTGGGTGGGGCACAGGCACGCACCTTTCATCTGCACGAAGTCGAGCTGGTGGATGGACTGCAGCAGAGGGCTGTTGTCTAGACTCAAGTCGAAGTCTGTGGTCATCCTGGGAGTGAGTGTGCCTTTCCCCCACTGATCCTCAGTCAGGTGCACTCTCCTTATGAGGGCGTCAGAAATCTATTCAAACAAAGAGCATAGAAATACAACCCCACACTGGGCACCCAAACGCTCTTTGGCTCTCCCAGAGTGCTCCACCAAGCGCCCTGGGACCCACATCCTTCCTGTCTCTACACAAGCAGTGATGAGCTTCTGATGATGAGAGTAACCTGTGACTTATCATGAAAATCTGAATATTTCTGGGACTCAGAGGGATCACTATATATAACTAGAAGCTGTTGGTTGCTTTATTATATCATCTGGATACATGATCATGCTCTTTATGACTGATCGGAGAAGGAAATGGCAACCCACTCCAGTGTTCTTGCCTGGAGAATCCCAGGGACAGAGGAGCCTGGTAGGCTGGCGTCTGTGGGGTCGCACAGAGTCGGACATGACTGAGGCGACTTAGCAGCAGCAGCAGCAGCTAAAAGCCGACAACATTCAGTAGTGATATGTTAGCAATTAGTGAAATCCACTAGCACCAACAATCATAGGTTTCTGATATGAGCTATGGGTATCATGTCAAGACCTAAGACCTAATGACTTTTATTAAGTGGTTCAGAGAGGTTGCATATGATCATCTGTAAGACAAGATTTCTTATACATCATCTTCATGCATGATCTGATTCTTTGGTAGAGGACTTTTAAATTTCTTATATTTAGGCACCCCCCCCATCATTCTTGGCAAGTTTGGTAGAATGTTAGTTGAAAGGAAGCTACATGTTCCTTAATCAAAGATCCATTAATCACTGGGATCAAAACTTAAGTAAAATTTAGCTGACATCACAGCATATCATTAAAACAACACTAAAGAAATCATGAGACATCCAAACAATGAAAAAATTTCACACTGTTTGGGAAATCACTGACTTGCCAGAAGGAGGTGTAAAGAAGGTAGAAACATGTGTATACTTACATTTCTGACAAAACTGTCCAAGATATTAGTAAAGGGACCCAGTTCTTACGCAAGGTAATAAGTTTGCTTTGGAGGAACTTAGAGGGAATTATGTTCTCATGATCAAACATAAACAAAAACAAATTTAAAAAGCCTTTTCAGTCTTGTAGCCCATGATGGTAGAGTCTTCTGAGAAGCCAATGAAGTTCCAAAGGCACCCACATCCATATGGCAACACAAAGGTGGGTTCCATTGTGGAACGTCCCATACCCAGCTCGGTCTGTTGGGAGTCTGGCCTTGACATCATAGAGTCAGTATCATGGAACATTGAGAATCTGAAGCAGAAACTAGTTGTCACTTACCTGCAAAAAGCCACTAGGATCATTTTCCTTAATCACCTCCAGGCAGTACTCCATGAGACCCGTGGTCTGGCGCAGTTTCACTGTGCAGTGAGAGATCTGATCTCGAACCACCTAGGATTGATGAGACAACAGAACGGTCCAAAGTGGCAAAGCGTAGAAATGAAAGCAAACTAGGACTTTGGAAAACTTCTTCAAACCAGAATCCAAGAGCATCATGGAATGGAACTCAATTTATGAGAATATTTCGTGGCAGTGTCTGCTGGGAACAATGGCTCTGGAAGACAGATTGGATAATGGCTCTTATGGGGAGAAATTTGTAACAGCTGGAGCCATCAGAAAGGCACACGATTATTGGACCTCTGGGAAGCTGGTTACCTTGGGCCTCAAGGGACATCTTGGTTCCATCACAGGTCTCCAACACTCCCCTCTCTGGGAGCTGCTCTAAATGGGAGGTCATGGGAGGGTCTGTTAAATGACTGAGTGGCCGTCCAGCTGCAGCGTCTGTTCTGTGACACAGCCACCCACCATCTTTGCTCGCCCTCTACCTGTCCCTTCTAAAGAGCAGATATCACCATCTGAACCCAGATCCTCTCTTGTTCTGATTCTCTTTTCCCTGAGTGGGTGGTAGGGTAAGCCTAGAAGTGGTTGCTGAAAGACAATGAGCTAATAACAGCAAGTATGCCAGACAAAGATGGATACAAAATCAAGTTATACTCTACTTAGTATCACTCATTGCCTCATTTGGGAAAGCAGTTTTAAAGGCTATTTGTTTAGCGATGAGTCTGCCTGACCTAGAGAGGTATCTCTCTGAACATGCAGGTTCTGCCTCTGGGAAGTTATCTTTGCCGTGTCAAGCGCATGACACTCCTTGAAAAATTTCTTTCTTTAGAAATGCTTGTCTTCTGTGTCCCTNCATTTGGGAAAGCAGTTTTAAAGGCTATTTGTTTAGCGATGAGTCTGCCTGACCTAGAGAGGTATCTCTCTGAACATGCAGGTTCTGCCTCTGGGAAGTTATCTTTGCCGTGTCAAGCGCATGACACTCCTTGAAAAATTTCTTTCTTTAGAAATGCTTGTCTTCTGTGTCCCTGCTCAGTGACCCAAATCCTGAAGCAGGTTTTGAAGCACAGAATTGAACAAAAGCTTTCTAGGAATCTATCACTCACCTTCTGTATTTGTACTATTTTGCAAAAGCCTCAAAACCCCCCCCCAAAATCCCCGCAGCATTCTGGATTTTATGGGTAATAAAATGGGCTTTAATAATTATTTAAAAACTTTCCCTTATTCCTTGTTCAGTTTTGATTATAAATTTATTTTCCATGAAAGATGATTACATCCTGTTTCAAAAACAACAGGAAAATAGGTTAAAAAAAAAAAGCAAATAGCCTCACTACTCCAATGCACATTTTTAAAGAATTTTGATGTTTCCTTTTAGTTTTTCTCCCTTGAACTAGATTTAGTTATAGTTGCAATTATAGTATGTGACAATTTCACCTCTTTCCCATTTAACACCATATCACAGGCATTTTCTGTGTTGCCACCATCAATAAATGTTACTGACTACAAAAATACTCTATTGAGTGCGTTAAATTTATTTAACGTATTTTTGACAGAGTTCTTTCTAATTTTTTGACAGTTAATTCATTCAATATTGTTGATCTCTTAATTATTTTATTGTAATAAATATATATAACATATAACTTAAACCATTTTAACTATTTTTAATTGGACAATTCTGTGGCACTAAATAAGCTCACATTGTTATACAACCATTACCACCAACCATCTCCAAAACTTCTTCTTCCCAAACTGAAGCTCTGGACTTATTCAACAATAACTCTACATTCACCCCTCCTCCCAGCCTCTGCAACCACCATTCTACTTTCTGTCTCTGTCAACCTGACTACTCTAGGTACCTCATCCACGTGGAATCATACAGTATTTGTCCTTTTGTGACTAGTTTATTTCTTTTACGTAATGTCTTCAAGGTTTATTCATGTTGTAGCTTGTGTCAACATTTTTGTCACGACTGAATAATATTCCATTATATATATATACTACATTTTGTTTATCCATTCATTTGCTAATGGACATCTGTGTTTCTTCTGCCTTTTGGCTACTTTGAATAAACTTATGAACATAAGAATACAAATATCTGGGTGAGTATCTGTTTCACTTTTTTTTTAGGGAGAGGGTGGTTCATATACCCTGAAGTGGAATTACTGACTTGTATGGTGACTCTGGTTTTTTTCTTTTAAGAAATCACCATACTACTTTCTACAGTAGTGGTATCATTTACATTTTCATCAACAATGCACAAGTGTTCCAATTTCTTTACATTCTCATCAACACTTATCAGTCTGTTTTTTTTTTTTTTTTTTCCAAATAGTAGCCATTCCCTCATGGCTCAGTTGTTAAAGAATCCACCTGCAATGTAGGAGACCCTGGTTTTGACTCCTGGGTTGGGAAGATCCCTTGGAGAAGGGAAAGGCTACCCACTCCAGTATTCTGGCCTAGAGAATTCCATGGGGTCACAGAGAGTCAGACACAACTGAGCGACTTTTACTTTCTTTCCCATCCTAGTGGGTGTGAAGTGGTATTTCATTGTGGTTTTGATTTGCATTTCCCTAATGACTCATAGGGCTTACCTGGTGGCTCAGAAGGTAAAAAAGCTGCCTGCAATGTGGGAGAACTGGGTTTGGTCCCTGGGTTGGGAAGATCCCCTGGAGAAGGCAGGGAAACCCATTCCAGGACTCTTGCCTGGAAAATCTGCATAGACAGAGGAGCCTGGCAGTCTGCAGTCCATGGGGTTGCAAAGAGTCAGATATGACTGAGTGACTAAGCACAGCACAGTTTCTCATAATCTTGAGCATCTTTTCATGTACTTATTTTATATCTTATTTGGCAAAAAGTCTGTTCAAGTCATTTGCCCATTTTGAAATTGGGTTGTTTGTTTTTGCTGTCTTTTGACAGCAAGAATTTGCAAATTTTCATGAAGTCCACTTTGTCTACTTTTTCTTTCATTGCCTATGTCTTTGATGCCACATCCAAGAAATCATTGCCAAACCCAGTGTCATGAAGCACTTGTCCTATGTTTTCATCTAAGAGTTTTATAGTTCTAGTTCTTACTTTTCAGTCTTTGATTCACTTCAGGTTAATTTTTGTACATGGCTTTCAGTAACTGTCCAACTTCATTCTTTTGCCTGAAGATAGCTTCCCACCATCATTTGTTACTAAAACTACCTTTTCCTCATTGCGTGGTCTTGGAACCTTTGTCAAAAATCACTTGACCATGTATGTAAGAATTTACTTCTGGGCTATATTCGATTTCCAGTGGTCTTCTGTCTATCTTTATGCTAGTATAGTATTTTGTAGCTTTGTAGTGCATTTTGTAATCAGGAAGTGTGAAAACTCCAATTCTGCCCTTCTTTTTCAAGCTTGTTTTGGCTATTTGGAGTCTCCTAATATTTTGACGATGATTTGTTATTGCTTTTTAAAATAAAAAGTAAAATATAGTATTTAAGAACTCTTTATTGGAATTTGTGAAAAAAACCAACTTTGATGTGAAGATTGTTTTGTGATTTTGATTGTGGGGAGAGCTCACTTTTAAACCCCTGGTTGATGTATTTTCTCCTAACATCTAGTATGTTTCTGTCAAACTAACACCACTGTCTGTTGGTCTGGGCTCAAGTGATGTAAATTATTATATTATATTTTCATTTTATTATTTTACTTTAAAATCGAGAGGTAAAGAAAGGTTAAGTTTCTGCTTCTTGGGGAAAGAGAAAACATCCATAAGCTAAGCACTTAAAAAAATGCAAAGCAGGGGACCTACAGCTATTATACTACTCATCTCTGCTATATGACGCTTGACTAAATTGTTCCCAGAAAGTGTTTTTACATTTCAGCAGCCAGTGCATCAATGCTGCTAGGTAGCAGAAACCTCAGCAGTCACCTTTCACTGTCCCAGTGGCATTTGCCCTAGGATTATATAGAAGTGACTGGTACTAAAATTCCAAATAACAAGCACAGGCTGGATCTGAGCACTACAACCCAAAGTAAGCCTCCTTTTGAGGCAAAAAAGACTGAACTGTGTTTACTTGCCAGAACATTCAGCTCAATGATAATTTTATGACCAAAATGTGCTGAAATAAATATATTACTCAGGCCTCATAAAATTCTATGTCTGCCTCTATAAATTTCCTTCTCAAGCAAGGTTTATTTGGTGCCAAAGGAGCTGTGGGAGTGTTGGGGGCTCTGATTACTCTTAAGAAGCTTCATTGTTGTGCTGCCAAAGAGTCTGAGTTTCAGGGGTGTTTGCTGTTGGCTCCTGTATTCCATGGTTCAAGCTTCTTGGAAGGACTCAATATCCTGCTTGGCTCGCAACTCCCACTGTTGCTACAGTGCATGCTGGTCCATTTTTAAAACATTTTAATCAAACATTTTGCTATGATCACAGTAACCTGTGATAAAATTCACTGTTAAAAATGAATCAGTGGGGTTCCCAGAAGTAGCATTTTTGGGTGTTTTATAATTAACTTTTAGTTTCTCAATTAATCTAGCAAGATTTCCCATATTATGGCAATCAGCCAGATAATTAAATCTTTTAAGAGTATAAATATTTTTTTCTGTGTCTTCATTCAGCTTTCTTACTTGCTACCTTCTTCACTTTGTGTTATTTCTACTCCTTATTAGTACTATTTATTTCTACATTATATATTTAATGAAAAACAATTCGTAGGAACTCAGGCCATGTCACTTTTTCTTTGAGTTCTATATTTTTTGCAGTGGCTCTGATGCTCTAGAGAAACCCTTGGCACCGCGTTTTCAGCTGGCTGGATTTAAGGAGTTTCTAAGGAAATGTACATGTTGTAGGAGTGACATGAATCAGTTCAGTTGCTCAGTCGTGTCCAACTCATTGCGACCTCATGAATCGCAGCATGCCAGGCCTCCCTGTCTATCATTAACTCCCAGAATTCACTGAGACTTATGTGCATTGAGTTGGTGATGCCATCCAGCCAGCTCATCCTCTGTTGTCCCCTTCTCCTCCTGCCCCCAATCCCTCCCAGCATCAGAGTCTTTTCCAATGAGTCAACTCTTCGCATGAGGTAGCCAAAGTATTGGAGTTTTAGCCTCAGCATCAGTCCTTCCAATGAACACCCAGGACTGGTATCCTTTAGGATGGACTGGTTGGATCTCCTTGCAGTCCAAGGGACTCTCAAGAGTCTTCTCCAACACCACAGTTCAAAAGCATCAATTATTCGGCGCTCAGCTTTCTTCACAGCCCAACTCTCACATCCATACATGACCACTGGAAAAACCATAGCCTTGACTAGNACTGGTATCCTTTAGGATGGACTGGTTGGATCTCCTTGCAGTCCAAGGGACTCTCAAGAGTCTTCTCCAACACCACAGTTCAAAAGCATCAATTATTCGGCGCTCAGCTTTCTTCACAGCCCAACTCTCACATCCATACATGACCACTGGAAAAACCATAGCCTTGACTAGATGGACCTCTGTTGGCAAGGTAATGTCTCTGCTTTTTAATATGCTGTCTAGGTTGGTAGCTTTCCTTCCAAGGAGTAAGCGTGTTTTAATTTCATGGGTGCAATCACCATCTGCAGTGATTTTGGAGCCCAGAAAAAGAAAGCCTGACACTGTTTCCACTGTTTCCCCATCTATTTGGCCTGAAGTGATGGGACCAGATGCCATGATCTTAGTTTTCTGAATGTTGAGCCTTAAGCCAACTTTTTCACTCTCCTCTTTCACTTTCATCAAGAGGCTCTTTAGTTCTTCTTCACTTTCTGCCATAAGGGTGGTATCATCTGCATATCTGAGGTTACTGATATTTCTCCCGGCAATCTTGATTCCAGCTTGTGCTCTTCCAGCTCAGCATTTCTCATGATGTACTCTGCATATAAGTTAAATAAGCAGGATGACAATATACAGCCTTGATGTACTCCTTTTCCTATTTGGAACCAGTCTGTTGTTCCATGTCCAGTTCTAACTGTTGCTTCCTGATCTGCATATAGGTTTGTCAAGAGGCAGGTCAGGTAGTCTGGTATTCCCATCTCTTGAAGAATTTTCCACAGTTTATTGTGATGCACACAATCAAAGGCTTTGGCATAGTCAGTAAAGCAGAAATAGGAACTAGGAAACAGTCTGCCCGTCTTCATGTGTGTCAAGATCCTAAACCAGCTCTTAGAGGACAATCAATTAATCTGTGGTCCACAGTTTCAGAGAAGGCCTTCAGAATTTTATCAGCAGTTACCATCTGTTTTGGATGGCAAATCTTATTGATCACTTGAGTTTTATTTTGTTAAGTGGCAAATTTATAAAGGTCATTTTTGGGGGGTCAGGATATGATACTGCACCTATTTGGAAAAGGAGAATTTGAGAACAGACTGTATGTCTCTTTGAATGCTTAGACTTTTTAGTAGCAGAGAGTAACCCTGACAGCTTATATAGTACAAATGTGAAATTTTGTTCCATCTATCTACAACTGTATTTTCCACTACATCTTGAACAGGTGATACAAAGAGCAGCTAGAACTGAGACTAATTAAGGAGAATTTCATTATTTTATCCAAATTTCATCTGTCCATCTTACATGTGGCTCTTTAAAATTTTTTCTTCAAATCTTCTTTTTAATAAATACTTTTCTCATAGTATTTTCTCTCATCATGGGGTCTGGAGAGAGATCACTGATGAATTTTTAGTCTAAGTAAATACGAACATTCTCTCAATTTTTCAAGACATTCTTTCTTAATATAGATTTCCATCACTGTTTAAAACAATTTCCTCTAAGTATAATGCAATTCTTTTTTGTTTTTCTCAGATATAAGTACTTTCAAGAAACAAAACTTGAAGAATTTATTCTACACAGGTCCCTTTGGTCAGTGGAGATAGTTTTCTCTATGTGTTCCACAATGTCCTGTAGCAAGATGACTAGCCGATACTTGAAATTGAGTCACTGGTGATTTTTGGTGAAGTGCTTTGACCAATAGATTCATCTAATAAAATAAATAATTTTCTTGATTTTCCTCTAGAGTAAAATATTATCTCCTATATTATCATTAAGTTCATTGAAACTGAGGGACACTTAAATTAATGAAGAGCATTTTAAATTTCTTACACGCCACCATTCTCCCACCTGGCTTATGGAAATATGCAAACATTTCCCCCATTCTCTTGATACCATCTTCTCTAGCAGTAGTATTAATTTAACCACCTCGGCGACTAGTCATTTCAAAGACAAATCTGATGCTTTGAGTTTTAATCCATAAAAGGATTATTTAGGCCTATTAAGTAAATAAAACACATGGCTGTTTTTCAAAAGGCTTGAGATTTTAACAGTAAAATTGTGAACTTTCTGCCTCAGAAGTGTGAATGACAATAACCTCATCAAGAAGCACTGAGTAGAATATCCAAAGCATGCTCTTAGTGCATAGAATACTGTATCCTTGTACAGAGAAGTTAATGAAGGAAGAAATACAAGCCGTCTGGAGAGAGAAGCATCCTGATGGGGCCCCACCCACACAGGAGAACATTTATCATTTACAGCGTCCCACAGTAAAAGTGTTGCATCCAGTATGGTGGTGTTTTGTAGGATGTAAGAAATGGTTTAGTCCATCATCTGTGAAGCATGCTTTAAGTGCCTTCTGGAGCTGTGTATCTTTCATATATGGACTCAGGCAAAGTACATTTAAGAAGTTCTGTGACTGCTCTTCACTGTCATTACCAGAGGGGGTCGAGGGTCTGCAGAGGCATGTCCCCAAACCGTGGTGAGCTCCAGGTGTGTGCCGTGGCATCCTGGTAATTCCAAGGGCAACTTGGGCACTCTGTTTCTTACAGGCCCTCTATGGCTTTTGCTTCTACATGTGGGAAGCAGAGGACCATGGAATTTGCCAAAGGAATTCCCAATTAATAATAGCCTTATCATCAATAACAACTGTGGTTATATTATTAGAGTTGGTCCCCAAAAATGTTCTGCTGAGGGCAGTCAAAAATTTAAAGTGTTCCAGTATGCCTAAATTTTTTTCAAAGATTTCACTGTAAAGAACTAATGGAACGTCTTGTGGGTAGTTTTATTGTAATCGAGTGGACTTTTTAGTCTGTTGTTTTTCTTTCTAGTAACGCCTATAACAGTCAAATCCTACCTAATTATTTTAAATTCTTTGTGAGCTTGGGCAGACCTTTCCTTCCCTCCTACATCTCTTCCTCCTGCCTCCTTCCCGCCTTCCTTTCCTTCCTTCCTCCTTCTCTCTCTCTCTAAACCTGATCAAAGGATTATTTACCTATTATGAAGCATTGACAAAATGGCTAAAGTAAGCCGATAATATCCCTAGTGTAAATCTGTACTCTTAATAATATGCCCATATAATTAATTCTTTTATTTTTTTGCTAACATAAAGGGAACAAGCAGCCAATACATGTAAATAATAACAAAGATAATAATGACAATCATGATAATGAGTCTAACAAAACCCAACTGGATTCAAAATCAAGCATTCTACAGACAATTATAATTGGGACATGGAGGCCCTCTATAAAAGTGGAAGCTCTAATAAGCAGTAAGTTTAATCACTTTTTATCATTATCCCTCAGCATTCTCACTGAATAATGTCATTGGTATGTTAACTTACCAACCACACATGGAAATTAAAGACTAGATTTTTTCAGAATGTATTTGAATAGCTATAACTATTTTTTTTTTCTTTAAGAGGATCTAGACTTGCAAGGGGACCAAGGAGACATCCATAACTTAGTACTACTGAACACACAAATTCATTCTAAAACATTGGAGAAAGAACACTTATAAGATGATTGTGGAGTTATTTCAAATCTGAATGTTACATAAATAACAATAACGTTCAGATATTTCTTTGGGCTTATCAAAAGAAAAATGACATTTGTAAAGTTTCTGAAAAGAGCACAGATCTCATTAATGGCACTTTTAAAATGTTGGCACAAATTCCCTGTGAGGATCACAGAGAATGAGGATATTTTAAAGCCTTATTTAGCCAAGGAAGATCTGGGAAGGATGTTGACACAACATACACAGTTCAGACATGAAACCTAGCAGCCCAGCTGCCTCTGCTGATAGAGGGAATATTGTCCAAGGCATTAAATGTGACTTAGTAATAGTTTTTGAAAGCTAAAAAAGCATTTTTTCCCTCCAGTAGCTTTCTGACATTTGATTAGTTTATCACATCCTGAAAGTTTAGATATTTGGCGCCCAGTGTTTTTTCAAACCACAGAATATTACTATAATTAGACAGTGTTCTTAATATAAGGTCACATCTGTATATGCCTCAAAGTCTTGTTTTTAGCTTTTAAAAATAGCCCACCAAACTTAGTGCCCTATTTTGTGTGGTAATGAATTATACTCAAGTCACCATTTCTAGGTTCAGAGATAATTAATCACACTAGGTTAATTCTGCAATAGGAACTCTGGTATTAAGGAAAATACCAGGAGCACGTACTTCCTCCATATTCTGAGTAAGATTGTATTTTCAGTCTTCCGGTGACTGCTGTTCAGTTTCTAAGTCGTGTCCAGCTCTTTGTGTCCCCTGGACTGCAGCATATCAGGCTTCCCTGTCCTTCACTATCTCCCGGAATTTGTTCAAACTTATGTCCACTGAGCCAATGATGCCATGTAATCATCTCATCCTCTGTCGCCCCTTTCTCCTCCTGCCCTCAGTCTTTCCCATCATCGGGGTCTTTTCTGGGAAAGATACCCAGTGATAACAACAATAAAGCTCACATTTTGAGTACTGTGCTCTAAGGGCTTTACTAGGTGGTGCTGACCACGTCTAGTCCTATTTTCCACATAGGTGAAAGAGACGGAGCTGTAGACGTGTCCACGGTTAGAGACCCAGTAAGTGATACAGTGCTCACACCCTGTTCTCTTATGACCCAGAATCTGGGCTCCTCACCACTCGGCTCCATCTTGCCTCAGAACCAGAACTGCTCCATCTGCTCAAGCAATCGGTTCTTTCAGAGAGGAGCCTGAGTGGATTATAAAGACTGTCTTTATGCACATGGTTTTCCAGCTCCCCTAGCCTTTTGGATGGCTCAAGAAGAGAAAGTTGCCAGAAAAACACACACAACTCTCCTCTTTGTCAGCAAAAAGCAGGCCCCCCAGAGAACTCTGCCAAAGGGAAGCGGAAGACCATAAGATTATCCCCTCCGGACTGTGAGTGATGGGCTAGCCAACAAAGATAGAAAGAAGTACTGTGCCTGGCAAGTGATGTCTATAAAAGGCCAGTCTTTTCTCACAAATCTGAGTAGCAACCGAAGTGACAAGAAAGGAAAGAGGCAGGAGGAGAAAAGCAGAGGGAGGGAGACGTGGAGGCTGGCATCAGCAGTCACGGTGACGGCCGCACTGCCTGTCTTTAGAAGCAGTGACAGATACAATCAGCTGAAAACAGCAGAGAAACAAATCACAGAAGGCAGAAGACAGAACAGCTTTGCTGCCGTGGGAGACAACCAGCCACCTGTCTCTGGTTTCTGTCGCCCTTTGGGATCTAGGGCAGGGAACTCCACCCTAGGCAGGGTGGAATGAGGGCAGGCAGCTGCCTGTGCTCAGAGGTCCCTGACCATGCAGGCCACCAGCACCGATGGACCAACACCGGCCACGGGATCCCTGCAATGCGTTACAGCTGTCCCTGGATCATCTCCATCTGCATCCACCGCACAGCCTAGGCTGGTGGCTTTCATGCCCCTGTGCACTTTTTGATTCGGATAAACAATGTTTCTTCAGTCCTGGCTCCCCGCACCTATCCAGATTGCTGCCCTTACGTCTCTCCCGTAGAGAAAACCAGGAGTCACTACTATAGTCACCCTATGACTTAACACAAACTGTTAACCGTGTTCTGTCGTGTTCTGTTTAAAGATGTCAGGGAAGCATCTGCTGTGCTTCACAAAAGAGATGCCCTTTAAGGAAACAGTTAAAACTTTATGGCTACACATTAAAATGGCTGGTCCACTATCAGAGGGAAAATCCCAGCTGTCCGGCTCATTACCCGTAGACAGCTGTGAGTTTACTTTAGATACTCTCTGTGGTTCAAATGACATCTTAAGTTCCACTATAACAATAAAGATTCTGGGTTTCTGAAGGGTGCAGAAATGAAGGTCTGTAGTGATCATCTTTTTAGTAACGTCAGAGCAGGTGATGGAAACAGAAAGCATCCGTCGGTCCCTATGTCTAACTGCATAGAGCAAGACTAGGGTGCACAGTGCTGACCACCCTCTTCTTCCCTCATAGCCTGGCTACTTCCCACAGGCGAGAATGCACACCACCATCAACACACGTCTCCCAAAGTTTGGGCTCTTCCAGGGCCTGCTTTTCCATGATGCTCTCTGTGACCCCTTCAGCTGGAAGTAACTTCGCCCTTCTCACAGCTCTGATGACATGCGCAGCCTTCTCCTGGAAACTTGCTCTCTATCTGTGCTGGAGTCATTTGTGGGTGTGACTGATCTCATCCATAGGACTGTTGCTGCTGCTAAGTCGCTTTAGTTGTGTCCGACTGTGCGACCCCATAGCTGGCAGCCCACCAGGCTCCCCCATCCCTCAGACTCCCCAGGCAAGAACACTGGAATGGGTTGCCATGTCCTTCTCCAATGCATGAAAGTGAAAAGTGAAAGTGAAGTTGCTCAGTCGTGTCCGACTCTTAGCGACCCCATGGACTGCGGCCCACCAGGCTCCTCTGTCCCTGGGACTTTCCAGGCAAGAGTACTGGAGTGGGGTGCCATTGCCTTCTCCTATCCACCGGAATGGAAGCCCCTAATTCTGAGTCACCTTTGTGTCCTTCTTCCCCTGCTCCTGAGCCCAGCACTCGGCTCCTAGCAGGTGTGCATTAGGTAGGTACTGGCTGACTAGGGACAGGATTAGGCATGTCCCCACCTGCCTTCTCTCTGCACTGTACTGCCAGCTGTAGGGTGCCACAGTCCAGAAGCTGGGCTCTCAAGCCAGGTTAACAGGACAGGAATTCTGGGTCCCAGGACCAGTTCTCAATAGCATGGTGCCATGGTTTCCTCAATAGCAGTAATAATGACCTCCCAGAGTTGTGAGGAACAGAGGAGTTGATCCCTATAACACAACTTGTATAGTGCTGCTGCAAAGCAAGTATCCCCAAATGTCAGCTCTCACTGCTATGAAAGCCAGGGCTTGGTCACCAAGGAAGCTCACTCTGTGTTGCTACCTGTTTAACTACAGAATCACAGACCACAGTACTTCTAGATTTTAATTCGGATAAAAAACGGTGACTTCAAAAGAATTTTTCATTCAAGCCTCATCTGACTATCTTAGATGAACAGGCTTATGGCTTTAAATCCATCTCCCAGGTTGTTACAGCTAAATGTACAAGGTTAACATCCACATAGCACAGCCTTCAGAGAACGTTTTTTTCTGAAGTATCTTTAATAGTGCCTTACTCATCTCTCTCACGTTTTAGGAATGACTATGTATGTTATCGTGAAACACAATCCCATGGTCTTTTATAGAATTCAAAAGAAAATAACTTGATCATAGACACTCTAAGGGACAGGAGCCTGGAAACTGATAAGCTAGAGAAAATCATTCAAGTAAAACTTGGCCTCATTCAGTACTTTATGAGACAAGTACCACACAGGTCATTGGAAGGGGTGGGGGGCGGGGGCTCCTGAGGAAAGCCCAGTGCTCCCTTCATTACCTGAAGTTCAGCGTGAAGCCTTCATGGGGCTGGGGTTGGTGTGATGACCCCTGGGGGCTTGTGTTCATTCTAAGACAAACCTGAGATTAGATTCATCATCAGGAAACAGCGACTGCCTCCCTGGAAGGGGGTGTGCAGGTTCACTGTTCCTGGAAGGAGCAGTAAGATCCCTAGCCTTGGTTCACTGTTCAAGCCCACGAAGTAAGGCTCTGTCAATGTTCACTCCCTGGGCACTTTTCTTTCCTAACTTCTGGTTCAGATTCCAACTTCAAGACATGCAATTTTCCCTAACAAAGACTCTGCTAAGCCTCTCCATGATGCAACTGCTCTGTTTTGTCACATTAGGAACATTCAAAGGGACATGGCCCTGATACAGCACCAGCGAGGTCAGGCCGGCCAACATGGCCCCAATACAGCACTGACAAGGTCAAGCCAACCGACGATACAGCACCAACGAGGTCAGGCTGGCCAACATGGCCCCGTACAGCACCAGCGAGGTCAGGCTGGCCAAATTCACTGTAGGGCCCAGCTCTCATGAGTCCATTCTGGCTTGGACCCCATGGTAACAGCTCAGCCTCTTGTCTGCCTCCATGACACAGGCAAATTCAGAGTGACAGGTAGGTAAGTCCCAAAGGCAGTGGAGAAAGGTTTCTATTCCAGCCATATTGCCCTGGGTTTGGGGAAGGGAAGAAGCCTGTATGTGGATCCAAATGTGTACTGGGGAACTGCGGGTGAGAAGCAGCAGAGGAGGGAACCTAAAGAAGGAAACTAGTATTGGGGTTTCCCTTGCCTTTGGATAGAACTGTTAAGCTTCCTTGGGGAAATCCTTCTCTTTTCATGCTGCTTGGCTTCCCATCTTCACAGTGGAGTTCTCTGGATCCTAAGTCTTGGAGCGTGGTGGGCACAGATTAAGGACTGGGGACTCCATTGCTCAGGACTTAGCATTGCCATTTGCTGCATGTCTTGCTGAGGTCTCATACCCCAGATAGCAGCTGGTTTCTTGCCTTATTTCTAGTAACCATGAACTGGGCACTGGCCTGGTCACCATGCTTTAGCCCCCAATCTTGTAATGTCTGTTCTCTTTGTTTTTCATTTTGAAGCTCTCCCTTTGTTCTCCTACTGGAATCCCACACTTTTAGAAATGGGACCTCCTCTTTTTCTCCAGGGACTAAAGCCTGTTCCAAGCCTGCTGGGGATATTTGCTACTTCCTGGGCTGCTCACTAGCCACCAGCTCCTCCAAGGCTGTGTCCACTCTCAGCTGTACAGTATTGAAGCTCCCTGATGCTGGTTGCCTGACCCCAATAGAGAACCAAAGGCAAGACCTCACTTCTGCCTCCACCCCAACCACAGGCCAACACGGCACACTACCCACCCACCACCCACTGGCAGCCATCCCGAAGCTTGTTGGGCATGCATGTGCTCCTGCTGGCTACTTCTTGCTTCCTTCTGCTGGGTGCTGCCTATCTATGTCTATCCAGCCTACTCTCACGTGTTGTTGCCCTGCTCCAAGGGAGCAATAGATGGGGAAGCAGATGTCTCCGGGAGGACCAGTCCTCCTGCCAAAAGGACCCCAGACCTGTGATCAATCGATTCACTGTGTGATGACCAAAGTCTGTACAGCTGTTCAGTTACATAATTTGCTTCAGAAGTGAAGGCAAATCTTTTTTGTTTTCTGAAAAGTACAGATTCCATTTTCCAATTCAAAAATACATTTGCCCCTGCATCATCATTCTGGTCATTCTGTTTAAAGTTTCAACCCCCATCCCTAGTATTCTCTATCCATTTCTCCTTATTTTTTCTTAGCATGTTTTATGAACATACTGGATATTTTACTTACTTATCTTGNTGGGACCTCCTCTTTTTCTCCAGGGACTAAAGCCTGTTCCAAGCCTGCTGGGGATATTTGCTACTTCCTGGGCTGCTCACTAGCCACCAGCTCCTCCAAGGCTGTGTCCACTCTCAGCTGTACAGTATTGAAGCTCCCTGATGCTGGTTGCCTGACCCCAATAGAGAACCAAAGGCAAGACCTCACTTCTGCCTCCACCCCAACCACAGGCCAACACGGCACACTACCCACCCACCACCCACTGGCAGCCATCCCGAAGCTTGTTGGGCATGCATGTGCTCCTGCTGGCTACTTCTTGCTTCCTTCTGCTGGGTGCTGCCTATCTATGTCTATCCAGCCTACTCTCACGTGTTGTTGCCCTGCTCCAAGGGAGCAATAGATGGGGAAGCAGATGTCTCCGGGAGGACCAGTCCTCCTGCCAAAAGGACCCCAGACCTGTGATCAATCGATTCACTGTGTGATGACCAAAGTCTGTACAGCTGTTCAGTTACATAATTTGCTTCAGAAGTGAAGGCAAATCTTTTTTGTTTTCTGAAAAGTACAGATTCCATTTTCCAATTCAAAAATACATTTGCCCCTGCATCATCATTCTGGTCATTCTGTTTAAAGTTTCAACCCCCATCCCTAGTATTCTCTATCCATTTCTCCTTATTTTTTCTTAGCATGTTTTATGAACATACTAGATATTTTACTTACTTATCTTGCCTTCTGTTTATTCCTTCTAGTAGAATATAAGCCCCATGAGAGCAGGGATTTTGCTTTATTTATTATGTTTGTCCCCAGGGCAATTTCTGGCCTAGAAAAGTCACTCAATGAGTATCAGCGATGTAAAGAAAGGAGTGAGTGCCGAGTGAAGGGGCATGCCTGCTCCTCATTGGCCACCCAAGGCTGTGGGCGTTTACCTGGAAGCCTGGCCTCCCGCCCCCCATGGGGTGCTGCGCTCACCTTTAGCTTATGCTCATGCTCCTTGTTGACACGGGCAAGCAGCTGGGCTTTCCTCCTGTTGAGGGCATCAATGAGGGCATCACATTGCGCCACCAGGCAGGCCTCGAACTCCACGCTGTTCTCCTGCGTGAGAGAGCACAGTGTTTAGCAGCGAAGTGACTGGGTGCCTCGGGCTGCCAGAGACAGCAGAGCCCCAGTCCATTGGTTGGGGGAAGGCCCTTCCCACAGTGCACACATGCATTTTATAAATAACAAAATAAATTTTATTCTGCATTTCACTTTAGATTCAAAGAGGTAAATGTTACTTAATACGTTTGTTTTTATCAAGAGGAAATCATCTTTGCAATTTGAATTATATCAAGTAAAATAAAGTTTTAGTTTGTACAGCTGAACATGAATTGTTTTGAGGGCTGGCATATGGCCAGCTGTGCATGGTGGAAGGTGGCATTCAGAAAGGCTGGTTGCCAGAGGGAGTTGGGTATTGTTGAGGCATGACAGTGAAAGAATCACTGAATTTAGAGGCAGAAAGAAGAAAGCAGATGGCAATGGTCTTCAATATTAAACAATAATACAATGACAATAGAAGTTTAGACGAATAGTCATGGGCAAAACACTTGCTCCTTTCATTAAAAAAAGCAGGTAATAAGCGCAGGTAGGCAGTGAAGAATCACTGGTATATGTAACAGGCATCAGCCTGCTGTGAAAGTCAGCTTGTGGGAGAACAGTAACCATGCTCTAAATGGATCATAACTTTCCATGATGTTTAAATTGAATGCTAGATCTAAATTTTTTTTTTCATGCATGTGCAGTCGCTCAGTCATGTCCAACAGAGTGACCCTTTGGACTGAAGCCTGCCAGACTCCTCTGTTCATGGGATTTTTCAGGCAAGAATACTGGAGTGGGTTTCCATTTTCCTCCTCCAGGGGATCTTCTAGACCCAGGGATCGAACCCGATCTTCGGTGTCTCCTGTACTGTAGGCAGGTTCTTTATCCACTGAGCCATGCTATAGACATTTTTAAAAGCAATTCTCTCATTAAATTATAAGCATTCATTAGAGGTAATCCTTTCAATAAGTTATATATGCAGCTTTGATTCTCAAACCATAATCTGGAAAACAATTGTAATTTACAGCCAATGAGAGCTAAATACTTGTTACATGTACAGTAATAGCACTGAAAAAATAGTATTCAACTGAGTAAGCTGTAAAATTTGGGGGGTTAGAAATGAAGGAACAGCTTAGCCTATCAAATTTAACTTAATTCTCAGTCATCCAGAACTGTGTCTCCTAATATAAGGATCAGTAGTTAGGCATTAGGTCACTGTTTCAAATGCAAGGTCTTCTTTGTATAAGGCATGCATTTACAACTGCTTGAGCAATCACTTTTACAAATATTAAATTTTGGCTTTCATAGTAATTTGCTTTCAAGAAGTAATTTGCTCACAGAAGACCCCTGGAAATCATCACTGCAGAGCTCTCTAACCAAGCGGGTTATTATTGGTAGGGAAGGGGCAGCTTCTCCAGCAAAGGCTCTGATAGAGTAAAAGAAAGCTCTGCTCTAATGAAGAGGTGACATGCAGGGATGAGCCTGGGGCTGCACACTTTATGCCAGCAGGAGCAAAGAAGGGACCAATTGATAAACTTTGTTGTTTTGGAAAGCAGAATGAAATATACAACTGTTAGGTTGTTAAAACTTTTGATTCAAAAGTTTTAACAAGGGCTTGCACGTCAACAAAGGGCAACAACAACAACAACAAATCAGTGTGAGGTGCTCTAGAAGGCTGGCTTACATTTAAAAAGCCATTTCTGCCTTGACATCAGTTAGATATTAACTCAGAAAGTCAAGCTACTGGAGGCCAGTGCTCAGGTTATTTCTGTGAGGCAAACCTGAAAATGTAAGAACATTAAACAGTGCAGAAGGTCATTATTTTAGCATTTCATGCAATTTAATGGTTTCTCCCCTTCAGCTCTAGTAGGGAGTTCACAGGCTCTCAAATGCCAAGTGATTTGTTGGTTACTGTGTCCACATAAAGCAATCTGAAATTATAGTTACCATGGGATCATGGCTGAAAAACATTTAAGTATCTAGGTAGAGGAGAAGCTTTATTATGGGATAGGAAGGAAGGAAAGAAAGACATAAGAAAGAGAAAATGTGACCTGTTTGTTACTATTAGGTAAGATATAATTTTTGCAAGGTGCTTTGGGAACATACAGATTTAGAAAACTCAACAATAATGACTGAATTCACAAAGAAATAGACGTCTTTCTGAATGCATGGCAGCAAAGAATTAGGAGCTCAGTGTGGAAACCGGGCTTATCTCCTTGGCTTGTTGGGGAAATGCAACCATCTTGAGAAGGGGTATATTTGAAGTTGGTCTGTATGTGTGTTTGCATGTATTAGAACAGAAAGAGCAGAAAAAAAAATATGTAGGAAATTTCCTAGGAAACATAAAAATAAAAGATAAGACAAGGAAACACCCCCCAACCCCTCAACCCCAGGTACACAGTTAACATCTTAGCACATGGGCTTTGCTTTCTGCCTTGGTTGCTGCCAATACCTGGATCTGCTGGACCATGTTGCGCAGCTGTACCAGGAACTCCTTGGCTTCCTTGGCCCTGTCTGACAGCCCGTTCAGCGCCTGGGAGAGCTGGCTCTGCAGAGACAAAGAAGGAAACCAGAGCGCTCATCGCAGGAGGCAGCCACACAGGGTGGTTGTCATCCAAGAGCCCTCACCCTTTCAGATTCCTCTTGTCTCAGCTGGGCCACTGAGTCAACACCTGTAACCTGAAGATTCTGGTAATAACAGCATCCCAACTCCTTCCAGAGGCCCCTGAGGAGTGTTTCCTCTGAGGCAATGAAAACTTCTGGCGCTGTAGTCAAAGGCCCTTACCAGATATCTGCCTAGAAGTCCCTCATCTTATTAATTACTTAATTAATTCAATAATGGTTTATTTAACTTAAAACAAAAAAAGATAGTGATTCAGGTGGTCTGATACTTATCAACACTATTTAGCCCAAAGTGCTACTGGGATGGAAGCAGAAAGAATGAACAGTTAACAGGATGAGGGAAGGAAGGGTGAGAGAACCCGTGATGCCCGGGGTCACTTATATGTAATGGCAAATACAGACGGCAGGATGAGGCTCCTTCTCATCAACCTTCTCCCAAGCACAGCCCACCCCAGCTCCTCCCCACACTAGCTTCCTAAAGCAAGGTGTACTTCCTTCTTCCTTTCTACACCGCACAGGGGACCCACAGCTGCTGCTTCTAAGTGGAAGCCGGCTGGAGGCTGGAGGGCTGAGAAAGCTTCTGCTTTTCTGCTAGCATGGGACCAGTGTAGTGGGTGCAGCCTCTTCCCTTTTGCTCCCAACATTATGGCAGATGCTTTGGGACTTGCAAGAAGCGAAGATAAACATGGGAAGGGAGGATGGTGAAAGGAGACAGTGCCAGGTTCCACTGGCATCTTTTAGCATCTGAACCAACACCTGAAGTCTCCTACCACCAGGCCTCTTGTTATGTGGGGGACAAGTTACCTCCTATAGTTCAGTCCTTATACAGGAGCTCACCATTACTTGTAGTCATTACCACTGTACTTGATACAAAATTCCTTCCCTAGCAGCTGGGGCAACATCCCTCCTGGAAATTACAAACTCCTTTCCCCACATCGCCTTCTTTGAAAACTAATGCCTTTTCTCCTCCTTGCTAACACGATACATTATCCACTCATCTTTTTAGTAAAAGGGTAGAATCTTAAAATTGTATTTCTTGGTCATATGGTGGTTTTTTGCTTATATGGAGAAGGCAATGGCAACTCACCCCAGTACTCTTGTCTGGAAAATCCNAAGTGGACTGAACTGAGACAAAGAGTGTTGGCTTCACCTACTCTCTGGTTTTTATATAGCAAAGCAGTATGTAAATGGCAAAACTCAATTTATTTGCAGATTTCCTCCCTTTGTGTCTATGTTCAGGCCTTCTTCCTGGCTAATGACTGTTCTGGTATTTGATAAACAACTGCCTTATAAGATAAATATCTAGAAATCTTTCTCTTAAGCTTTGTCATCTTGTAGAAATGGAGCAGCAGACAATGAAAAATCCTGGAAACGATTTATCACCAGAAAATGCTCTTCTTCTAAGGATTTATATGTGTATTGCTTTTATAGTACAGTCTTCTGATCATATTTATAAGCCACTTCTGATGTAAAAGAACATTATTATTTATTTACTTTGTTTACCAGGAGCATTTAAATTCCTGCTATATGCTAACAGAGATGTTCTGTACTCAGGACCACAGAGCAGCCCTTTAAATTTATACCAGAACACAGAAGATGCAAATATTTAGTGCGTGTTTTCGGCTGTATATGTAGCCATCAGAAGCTGTCTGTAATGCCTAAGCAATAGCATTCTGATGTCTTGGATATTTGTTTTCTCATTTACTGAAAAGGTATCATGATTAGAAAGTGAATGGGAGTGTGAAAATGATGTAGCCAAAGAAGCACTGACAGATTTGCAGTCCAGAGCTCTGAGCATGCTTGGAATAACCAAGATCGCCTAGAAAGACGGCAAGTTGTTCCCAGCTTGGAGGAGAGGAACAAAGAACTCCACCCCTTTTCTCCTTCTCTCGGGCTTTCCCCCTCCAACTTCTCTTCTGACTGGCTCCTCTAGCCTCTCAAAGGAGTATATACTAAAAGAGATCGGAGCTCATCCTGGGAGCCCCTGTGGAGCATGTCTCAGAACCACAGTCACTTAGGCTCAGGAAACAGGTAATGAATTCAGTGCATGCGCCCAGCTGCCAAGCTTTCCCAGACAGAAAACCACGTCTTCATTCCTTTTCCTGCCGTGAACGTTATTCATCTGTCATTTCCCCCCTCAGTGTATTAATACTATGAATACTGGATGGAGACAAATTAGAACAAATGAAAAGTAACTCCCTAGCTGTCTAGGATCTGAAACTACAAGCACAAGATGGGTCACAAAGAGTCATTCAAGAATCATACAAAATAGGTGAGGTGACAAACAGGCAAAGGCAGCTTGGTAGCCCCCGAAACAACCTTACTCCTTCCCTGGGCAGCTCTGATATAGTGCACCCTGCTGCAGACTGTGGCCCAGCCTCCTGCTTCCTGGGTACCAAGTCAACACAAAACACAGAAATGAGGATCAATGCAATGCTATTCTGAAGGAAAGTACTCCCTCCCAGAAAATAACAATTTTTCTTGAAGAATACTGATTTTTGAGTTTTACTATATTATTGATATTATATAATTAAAAAGTAAAAATAAGAAACTCAAACATTGTCAACATATTGGTCATTTCTTAAATACCAGGGACCTTGATGAGTGCTTTTAACAGATGTCCTATTCAGCTCCAATCACTCCCCTGCCAGTTTGCAGAGGCTCAGAGGTTTGGATACTCCTGAGTTAAGGTTTTGCCACTCACATATGGAAAAGCCAGAACCCCATGGTTGGAGACTGGCTGGGACCCTCTTGCCTTGATTTGAGAACAATTCCTAAAGGTCATCCCAGCTCCAGAACTCCCTGCAGGAATTGGTTGAGGCCCCTGCAGGTCAACTCCTCCCTCTGCTCAGTTCTGGTCATCTCATTTCCTTGTAGATGGATCTATGGAGACCACTGGGCAACTAACCATCCCTGTTCAACTCTCCTAATCTGTGTCCAGGGCATCCCATCTAATAAACAGTTTTCTAGCCTTCAGTTTCTTCATCTGCAATATGTGGTTAATAGCAGTATCTGTATCATAGGACAGGGGAGACTGGTGAGACTTATGTACTATATAAAGTTCTAGATAACAGCTGGCATATTGTAAGCATTTAATAAGTAGAAAGTTTTTACAATGAGAATTGTGTTAAAACACACATACATAAGTCACATTAAAATACTTAGTCATGTCACATGTCCCAGTTTGGGGTTTGGTCAATTACAGTTATCCAGAGAGCAGGGTATGTTGTAGCATTCAGAGTTGTTTGATCCCTGCCATAGGACTTGGAGGACCTCCTGTAGGTGGAGCATGTGTCCTGCCTGTGTCCCTGCCCTATAGTCACCCTTGGCCACGTGCTTTACTTTAAACCTGAAGTGGCCTTGTGATTTTCTGCTAGCTTTTTTCCTCTTCCTCTTTGTCACACAGATCCAGGGGTGCACTGATAAACTGGCCCTCAAAAATCAAAAACAACAAACGAAGTTTGATTTGTAGTGTCTGCCAATTCCCACGGCTCATATACTTAGTTGATCTTAGGTCACCAGCATGGCATCACTGGACAGGGCTGGGGAGAGATGTGCATCATCAACTCTTTAGAGCTGGGGCTGTTATGAGCCAGGTCAGAATGCCACAGGGCATATCCCGCATGGTGGCTGGGGGCCTTAGAAAGAAGATATGGAGCATGGAACTTGAGACTACTTCCCATGATATAATATGAGCAAGAAATCAACCTTTGGTTTATAAGCCACTGGGGTTTGGGGACTTGTTTATTACTGCAGCAAAACTAACTAATACAGACAGCAATTATAATTTTCCATTCATGATTTTAATTTAATCAACCTCCCATTTTACCATGGACCAGTCACAGTGACTCATGCCAGGAAAATTATGATAAAGGAGACAAAATCCCTCCCTCAAGGAACTGTCACTGCATTGCAAATACCACCATTCTGATCTTAATAATAGCACATTTAAAAGTTCTCTCCCATAGCCTTTTGAATGAAGCAGAGGAAGACTAGAATATTCTAATGACTAACAACAGAAATGTAACCTCTCCACTTACAAGGGAAAATGAAAAGTGTCTGCTTTCCTAGCAAAACTCAGCCAGTTCTGGCCAGAGTTTGAATTTCAGAGATAATCTACATAGACTGTATCCACCAAACTTCAAATATTTCCCCATCTTAGAGAGAAAACTCTCAAAATGGAGATGCAAATCAACATGGCAGGTTTTTTTCAGCAATGAAATAGAGGAGCCATTTTTTGCCTCCGAGCAGAGCAAAAAAAACTGTTGCCTCACCCCAACGTTCATAGTTTCTTGGTGGAAATTGATTTGCCACATCTCTATGGTTTTCGCTTAGAGTGCTGGAAGCTGTGAAAGAATTCATGCAGCAACTGCTGTGACTGAAGCCTTGAAACTTTAATAAAGTGGCAGGCACACAGGCTGGAAGGTCAACACCACTCTGCTCAAGGCTAAGCAAGCCTTTCTATGGATATTCTAACCCACCACAGGCGTGTTGTCAGGCAGTTACTAGGTATTTACACCCGAGGATCAAAAATATGCCTTCCTTGGGCTAAGTTTTTGTGCAAATATTGGATTTTACATCCTGGAGATGGATTATAGGACAGATCTCCTTTGTGTGTGTGTTGCCTTTTCTTCTAGGTAAATTCGAGGGCCCCAAGCAGCAGACTCTGAGTCCTTTTCTAGAAAACTGTATGGATCCTCCAGCTGTCTTCACGTTCACACTGTTCTGTTGTGTTCTTCCAAGTGGTGTTACAGCATTCTGCTTTGTCTGATACTACCAGGGAACAGTTGAAGCAAAACAGAATGAGATCTATAAGTTTTCAGTTCTTAATAGTATTTAAATGTTCCAGATAGAAACTCTCAGTTCTACAATAAGGACTTTTCACTAAACAGTTTAAAACATGGTCTTAAAAATATATATGAAAAAGTAAAAAAAAAAAAAATCACTAAACTATTTTTCATATAGAAATACTTTGTGCTTTTCAGAGACTGAATTGTTAGGTACTCAAAAGAGGAATGACTTATTCTTTCAAGTTTCTTGGCAAAAGTAAGACTTTTATTTGTTTTAAGAACAAATTTTATTTTAACCTTATTTTAAAGGCAGAACATGTTCATGTCACAAAAATAAGAAAGAAAAATCAGAAAATTAAGAGACTTAGAAGAAGAAAAGAAAAACTTCAGTCTCACCAGAGACACACTACTTATTAATAGCCTTGATAATGAACCCTTGATGTTTATCTTTTACAATTTTGTATACTCTTATAATCAAATATGTATGTGTCCATACAGTGTATATCAACAAAATGGACATCAGGTCATATACTTACTGATGTCTTGAAATCTGTCCTTTTCATTTAATATGATATAAATATTTTTCCACCTGACTAAGTACTCTACTGCATATCTGACTAATAGCTAAATAACACTAATCGCTAAAAACACTCTGGTTACATTTACTACATGGCAGGCAAAGCTTTATACATCTTAACTCATCTTTTTTCACAAAACAGCCCGGCAAAGGTAGATACTATTATTATCCATATTTTTTATAGGTGAGAGAATGAAGGCAAGGGAGGTTAATTGTCCAGCGTCATAAATTTGCTAAGAAGCAGAGCAGGGATTCAAACCTAGGAAGCCCGCAGCCAGAATCTGTGCTATTCACTGATAAACTGTACGATAACCCACGGTGTGGGTACATCACAATTTATTTAAAGAATCTCCTATTTTAGCATATTTAGTTTGTTTCCATCTTGTTGCAAAGAGCTAAATGAAATTCGTACAGGAAATATGTGAATACATTCTTGATTATCCCCATTTCCGAACGTGAAACTGCTTGATCTGCAAACTTTCCTAGAGAGTTTTAAAAATCATGTTATCAAAATGTCCCTTTATGTGATCATCTAACTTACACTCCTGTTGAAGGTGATATATAGGTAGATATTCTCGCCTATATATCTCACTCCAAATATTATCATTTGTATTTTCCTTTGTGATCTGGTAGGCAAAGAATGGAATCTAATTTTTTTAATCTGCATTTTAAAATTACCAGGATGGATGGGTGAGTTTTTTTTTTCCTTCAAAAGCTTCTTATTGATATTTTCCTACTTAAGGTGCAAGTTCCCACTGGTATTATTTGTGAAGCCCTTAGTAGAGGTCCTAACCTATGGGGTGCTACCTAAGTGTGTATTACATAAACTAGTTTTTTTCCACTGCTGATGACTAGACAAGGCTGGCCTCACTGCACGTATTTGCTTACCTAGAAAGCCTTAGAGATCCAAAACTGGACAGTGATCTGGAAAATTCAGGTGGGCCATTGAATAGGAAGTGAAATCATAGATTGTTATTAATAACTTGAGTAGATTATGGTCAGAATGTCTGATTCATAAGATCTTTAGAGTTTTACATGTATAATTATTATTTTGTGAACAGATATAAGTACATGATAGCTTCTGGTAAACATGCAATGAGCATAAGAGAAGAATATACTCTCTTTTTTGCGGGAGAGAATATATATAATACAAAAATGTTATGTATAATATAAAATTTTGTAATGTATTTGTAAACACAATTTAACTTATTAATTGCATTATTCAGATATCCTAAATTTTTGTTATTTGTCTACTTGACTTATAATATTCTAAAACAAACAAGTAATCAAATTTCCCACAAAGATTGTCTTTGATCCCATTCTCCTTTAGTTTTCCGTATTTGTGGCTCTGTTGTTTGTTAAATCATATTTATATCTTTTAACATTAGAGCTTATCCTTCTATGTTTCACTTAGTTCTTTTGATCTTGAATTCCATTTCATCTGATATTGCTGTATTTATACCCTCCTCTCTCTCATACAACTTTGCTCCTCTTTTATCTCAAAACTATATTTGTTTTGGAGAAGGAAATGGCAATCTACTCCAGTACTATTGCCTGGAAAATCCCATGGACTGTAGCCTACCAGGTGCCTCTGTCCATGGGGTCACAAAGAGTTGGACACGACTGAGTGACTTCACTTTCATTTGTTTTTAACTTAATCTGAGTTTTTTCACTGTCATTGGGAAATCTGAGCTATTTACATTTATTGTATTAACTGACATAGTGGCTTTATTCCACCAACATTATTTATATTCCTATTTGTTATAATCTATTTTTCCTTTTTAAAAAATTTGTGGCTTTATCACATTTCTTTTAATGTCTTAATCCCACTCACCAATTAATTTGGATGGTTTGCTGTGCTTTTCCATGTTACCTTCCCATACTTGTCATCACATGTCAACCTACATTTGTCCATTACTGAGTAGAAATTAACTAATAACTTTGAATCACCTTTCCTACTATAGTCCCCCAAATGTTTCGCTTAATATATCTCTCAGAAATTAAGAAATGCCATTCTAAAAACCCTTGGATGAAACTGATAATTGAAATTTATTTATAAATTATATAGATATCGAGGAGAAATAGTTTATAAAAGTATATTACATTTAAAAATATGATTATTTGGAAGAGGTAGGAAACCCTAATACTGGTTATAACAAGGTTCCTACTAGAAATACTATTCTTAGATGGAACTTGGAAAACCAGCAACATTTTTTTCCTTTTCCCTATCCTGACCTCCTAGACCCAGAATAGAATCTTTTCCATCTCTAATATACTTTCAAAGGTAAGTCACAGTAGCGGCCAGACCATAAAGGAAAGAAAAGGCTTTTTTTTTTCTACACGTAAGTGCTTATATAAGGATGGCTTGGGCAGCTGTTCTTATGTTCTGAACATTCAATGATTTCAGTGTCTTTTTTCCCTAGTATTACAAGTTGCATGGCAGGATGCAGTGGTCTCTATCTCTTAAAAAAAAATTTTTTTTTAACAACATCAAAGAATAGCTAAGCTAAGCAAGCCTATAAAGGAGGTTGAAGTCACAAGTTTGCTTTAAACATTACTGGTAAACAAATACAACTGGTGGCATTCCCATCTGCTCTTCAGCCTTTGTGACCCTTTTGGAGGAATACAAGCCACCCTGTGACATCTATGTCACTGAGCAGCATTGGGGAATGTTCTCTCCAGGGGAGTACCTGAGCCTCGTAGTGTCACTATGAGGCTCACCAGATTCCAGGTGAGCTGGTTCAGTCTGTGGATATCAATTCTATTTCTTGATGTTGTAGGCAGAATAATGGCTCCCTGAATGTCCATACCCAAATCCTTGAAACCTGGGTTATCTTACCTCACATGGCAAAAAGAACTTGGCACATGGGATTAAGGTTTTGGACCTTGATTCTAAGAGATCATCCTAGATTATCTTGCTGAACCAGCCTAATCACACAAGTTCTAAAAAGTAGAGGATCTTCTGGGCTACAGTCAATGAGAGAGTTGTGACTATAGAAGAATCAGGTGTATCTTTCTACTTCAACCTGTTATGATCATCAGTTTATAAGTCCCCTGAAGTCTCAGCGCACCTGAACTTTTACTTATCTTGGAAAATCCACATTTCCCAATGGGTTCATTGGGAGGTTTGAAAATGTTAATCACAATATCTGAATTTTTATTCTGACCATAGGACCCCATGATAACATTGAGGCAGATATTAACACAACTTCTTTAAAAAGCTTCTTTAGAAAAAAGAGCACACAAGGAGAGACCACTGCACATCCACTGGACTGACAAAACTAGGTGCTGGTGAGGATGAGAGCCAGCCTCACACAGGCTATTGAGAATTACATGGCAAAACCACCTGGGAAAGCCGATGCTTTCTAGGAAAGTTATACAGCTACCCGCCGTGACAGCATATGTCCGCAAAAACTTAGATAACAATGTTCATAGCAGCTTCATTTATAACAGCCTCAAGTTGGAAACTGCCCAAATGTCTATCAACAGTAACATGGATAAATAAATTCTGCATATTCATACAACAGAACACTGCTTAGCAATGAATACATTCAAGCTAAGGATATACATGAAACATAAACGAGTTTTAAAATATTATATTGATTAAAAAAAGTGAGACAAAAAGATACGTATTGTCATTTATGCAAAGTTCAAGAACAGAAAGAACTAATCTATGATGATGGAAGTCAGGAAAATGGTGACCTTGGTAGGTAGGAAGATTGGAAGAGTGTTTTGTGAAATTCTCTGAGGGAAGATTATGTTCTGTATCTTGATCTGGGTACTATATATATATATATATATACACACACACACACACACACACATATATATATTAATAGATGTAAAATTTATAAATATAAAATATAAATAAATATAAAAAATTCATTGAGCTATGAGTTTAAGGTTTGTATATTTTGCTGGAGATATTTTATGCTTTTTATTTTTATTTTTTGTTTTTTTCCAAATTGATAGAGTAATGGTGATTCTTTTCTTTTTTTTTTTAAGATATTAATTTTATTTATTTATTTTTCCATCTCAGGTGTACATGAGTTCCCAATCTTGAATCCCCCCCCACCTCCCCCTCCACATCAACTCTCTGGCTCAGTATAAATACTTCTTGTATATAATTAATCTGTTTTCTAAGACCCTATGATGTGGGATAACTTTTTTTTTCCTAAAAAAAATTTAGTGTTTTTTCAGATGACCTTGTTTTTCAACTGAATCTCTGAATTTAAATAGACACCTATCAAATCCTCATGAATCTTACAACTGACTACTAAAAATATTTCACTCAATTTTCTGTAATACTTGATATTGGGAGCTGTTGCTACCTTGGATGAAGACTGTCATCTCTCAGCCTTGCCTCTGACCATGTTGTCACTTCTTTTCTGTTGCAGATACCCAGCAGCACCTGAAATCTAGCCACATGACATCCACTAACTCTGGTGTGTACATCCACTCACAATGATGCCACTTTAATTGAAAAGGTGTACCTGGTTTGATAGATAGTAAGGTTTTACTGTATAACACAGGGAGCTAAATTCTGATAGTTCCTCTGATAAATCATAATGGAAAAGACTGTAAAAAGGAATGCATATATATGTATAACTGAATCACTTTGCTGTGCAGCACAAATTAACACAACTGTACTTCAATAAAAAACAAAAAGATGTGTCTGGCTGAAGGTCCTTTAAGAGGAAATGTGTGCCTGATCTGAAAAGTGGTATTTTCTTAGAGGGAGCAGGGATGACTGGGGTTATGGAGCGAAAAATGGAACGACTTACACCATCTCTGCTGGTATCTCCACCAGCCCTCAGAAATGTTCTGTCCTTTTAGGAAGGCACAAATACTGTAAGGCTTGAAATACACATGTTCTTTCTGGTCACCTTACAATGGTATAGGTTTGTAGGAATAAGAACTTGTGAACAGACATGCTTGGTTTGACTATGAGTTTGAGATGCACACGATCCTTTCATTTTGATGACAAATCCACATATTACTTCTCTGACATTCTTAACATTTTACTTATAAAGCTTAAATATAAAGAAATTGAATTATCCTTAACATAACTACCATGGCTTCAACTATTCTGGAACAAACTAAAACACAATCTTATTGTTCTAATAAATGATCCTCATCATTGGCAAGAGAGAAACCCTTTGGGTTATCTTAAATAGCTTCCAAAACAGACTTTGGTTGTTTCCCCCCCAGTACTGAAAGGTTTGTTAGGATCCAGTATAGGTCAATTTTCCATCCAAAGTAAAATCAATAGTGATCATTGATACTGTTCAGAAAAATAGATTTAAGCCATGTCTGATTTCTTTTCACCCTTTTCCTCGGCATCTTTGTCAATCCGTCTCCAGGCAAGTGAATTGAAGCTCCAGCCTAGTGAAATGGGAATGGTTTCCATGACAACAGATTTTTGTTCTGCTAGTTAGAATCTAAGATTTGACTCCCACAGAAATTAGTCTCACTATGGAAATTGGTTGATTTTATAAGCGACTAAATAACTGTGCAATCATTTCCAAAGAAAAGCTTGTTAAAAGCTTGTGTGAGCAAGGGTGGGTTATATGAGGTGACTGCTGAATCTGCCCCTGCATCACACAGACAGAGCAACGTGCACAGAAAAACCTATTCAGAGCTGCAGTTTGCTCCATTCTGTACCTGCCAAGTGTGGGCTGCACAGCCTGGCCCTCCTGTGAATTTCAATGATGTTTTCATCTAAGGTAGAGGGAACAGATTTGAGAGCACCTCACAGCAAATGACAAATGTTCACCCCCAAATGTCTTTCCTCTTTTTCTCAGAAACTATTAGTTCCTTGAAAAGAAGAGATTTCCAGAGCTGTTCTTAAGTATGATATGAATTTAGTTGCTTATTATCTATTTCTCTATTAAAATTAGGTGCTGCTTTTGTCTAAGAATACGCTTTTCTCTTTTACCNATTACTCAACCATTAAAAAGAATACATTTGAATCACTTCTAATGAGGTGGATGAAACTGGAGCCTATTATACAGAGTGAAGTAAGCCAGAAAGAAAAACACCAATACAGTATACTAATGCATATATATGGAATTTAGAAAGATGGTAACAACCCTGTATGCGAGACAGCAAAAGAGACACATATGTATAGAACAGTGTTTTGGACTCTGTGGAAGAGGGCGAGGGTGGAATGATTTGGGAGAATCGCATTGAAATGTGTATAATATCATATAAGAAACAAATCTCCAGTCCAGGTTTGATGCAGGATACTGGATGCTTGGGACTGGTGCACTGGGATGACCCAGAGGGACAGTATGGGGAGGGAGGTGGGATGGAGGGTTCAGGATGGGGAACACGTGTACACCCGTGGCAGATTCATGTTGATGTATGGCAAAACCAATACAATATTGTAAAGTAATTAGCCTCCAATTAAAATAAATAAATTTAAATTTAAAAAATTAATTAAATTAAAAAAAACTTTGTATTTTGTATTGGGATATAGCTGATTAATAATGTTGTGATAGTTTCAGGCGAACAGCAAAGACTCAGCCATACATATACATGTATCTATTCTTCCCCAAACTCCCCTCCCATCCAGGCTGCCATGTAACATTGAGTAGGTCCTTGTTTGTTATCCATTTAAAATATAGCAGTGTGCCATCATTTAAAAGTGGACATTTAATTCCCCAATACATGGGGTTTTATGGTATCTTTGATATTATTAATATTTCTTATTTTGATATTAATTTCTTATTTAAATGCTTTCTTCTCTACAATCATCAGATGTGTTTTTTCAGTCTTTTGACTTCACTGAGGCTTTCAATGACTAAGTCAAAGATCTCTCTTGGTAAATGTCACATTGTACTTGAATATGTGGGTTATTTCCAAATATATTTTGATATTGATTTCTAATATAATTGTACAGTGGTAAGAGAACAGACCCTATATCATTTCAATACCTTTAGACCATGAAATTTTTGTAACTTGTTTTATGTCCCTGGATATGTTGATTTATAGTCTATGGAAACTTGAATAGAATTTGTATCCTGCTGTTTTGTGAAAACTGTATAATTCTTAATTATATTGAATTGGTCCACAGTGCTTATAAGGTCTACTATATCCTTCTACTTTTCTGTCTATTCATTCTATTAATCTATGAGAGTTTGATATTGAAATCCAACTAAAAATAATTTACTTACTTAAAAAAATAATTGTAATATATAGTAAGGTCTGTATTTTCCAAGTCTCCTGTAAACGTGTTATCATACATTCACAATTCAAAAAATAAAGAAGAAAAAATATAGATCAGTGTGTACAAGCAACCATAAGTTTGTTCTCTAAGTCTATGAGTTTCTTTCTGTTCTGCAAGTTTGTTTGTATCACTTCTTCTTAGATTACACATATGAGGGATGTCATATGATATTTCTCCTCTGTCTTACTTCAGTCAGTGTGACAATCTCTAGGTCCATCCACGTGGCTACAAATGGCAGTATTTCATTTTTTTAACAGCTGAGTAATATTTCACTGTGTATAGGTACCACATCTTTATCCAGTCCTCCGTCAGTGGGCTTTCAAAGTTGCTTCCATGTCTTGGCTATTGTAAACAATGCTGCAGTGAACACTAGGGGAAATGGATCCTTTTGGATCATTTTTATCTCTGGATTTATATGCTCAAGAGTAGGATTGCAGGGTCATATGGTAGCTTTATTTTTAGTTTTTAAAAGAACCTCCATACTGTTCTTCATAGCAGCTGTACCAATACATTCTCACCAACAGTGTAGGAGGGGTCCCTTCTCTCCACACCCTCTTCAGTATTTATTGTTTATGAATTTTTTGATGATAGCCATTCTGGTTGGTGTGAGGTGATAGCTCATTTTACTTTTGATTTGGATTTCTCTAATAATTAGTGATTCAACCTGAATTATAAAAATTCATTATCTTAAAATTTAGTAATTGAAGTTTAGGGAGCATCTCAGAGTTAGTTAATCTTTCTTTAGAAATAATTTTGACATCGTTTTGAGAGTATGATTTATGACTCACACAGAAGAGACTATACTCATTTGGCTTATTACTTTGAAGTTACCTTAAATTATTCCATTAGG
Source organism: Neotragus moschatus (assembly GCA_006410615.1). Taxonomy (NCBI): domain Eukaryota; kingdom Metazoa; phylum Chordata; class Mammalia; order Artiodactyla; family Bovidae; genus Neotragus; species Neotragus moschatus. The sequence continues at coordinate 533,396 of SJYA01001565.1, read as the reverse complement.
TTTAAATGTCATCAATCCTAGGAAGCACCATCATTTTATGTTCCAAGAAGGAAGAAAAGCATTGCCAGTTAAACTATGAAGCAATTTTTATTTTTTAATGACATTGACTATAAGTCATATCCTGATTATAGAAATGGAAAAATGTGTGTGGTAGGCAGAATAATGGCCCCCAAGCATGTCCGCATCCTGATTCATATATGAATATGTTAGGTATTCATATAGATGAATAATGCAGATGGAATTAATGTTGTTAATCAGAAGATGGGGAGATTATTCTGGATTATAATCACAAAGGTCTTTGCAGTAGAAGACAGAGGCAGAAGAGTCAGAGGGAGGTGTGACCTCAGAAGAATTGTCAGAGAGGAGCATGGTTGTTTTGAGAAAGGAGAAAGGGACATTAAGTCAAGCAGTGTGGTGGTCTCTAGAGGTTAGAAAAGGCAGGAAAATAGATTCTTCTCTAGAGCCTCCATAAGGAATGCAACCCTGCTGACATCTTGATTTTAGCTGGGAGAGATCTGTATTGGATTTCTAACCCACAGAATTGTAGCAGGTAATAAATCTGTGATGGTTCAACCCACAAACTTTGCATAAATTTTTTATGGCAGGGATAGGTAGCTAATACAATGTATATCTTAGAACCCATGATTATAACTTGTACAAATTTGAAGATTATAATATTTTTGTTTTATTAGATATATAAATTTATGAGACTTATTCAACTGTTATTAATAAAACAACTTTAGACAAGACTGAAAAACTTAATTATGCACTCCTCTGCCATAGGGGACAACCTTCGTTAGGGTGTATAAATTTAGATAAATATATCCAGAAACCAATTTCATTACTCAGCATTCCACTTTATGTCTCTGACGTTTTGCTCATTTCTATTTATTACAGACATGAAACAGCAAACTTTTACAATGGGACAAAATAATGCCTATGCATTCATAATCCCTGATCCAGCTGAAAAATTAGAATATTTCAGAATATTGAAACTTCTCTAACCAGATCAGAAATTAGTTTTTAGTCAGTGAATATTTACTATATAATGGAACGTAAAACATTAATTGATATTTATTTGGTTTCAATATTTTAAAATAAAATTTTTTGTGTTAGCCCCTAGTCTATCACATAATACATTCATTCTATACAAATGCATAGTTTGCAACGGTACTACTAATCCAAGCTGAATTTCTAAAAACAAAACAAACAAATATATCTTTGAATAATCCCCAGCACCAGATATACTACACTCCAGATCCCAGATCTCATAATCTTATGTAAAAAACTTGACATTAAACAAATGAGTCCAACATTTTCCTGGCAGTTTGAAAATGTCACCTCACATGGGCGCAGCGAGCTAGCCTTCAGAGGGCACAGTACTCTGAATACAAAATAGATGACCTAGGCACTGGTTTAGAGCAACAGCTCAGCACACTACCAAAGAAAATTATTGTTTTGTATCCTTATGCCACTATCCTTCTTTCCAGTTTCACAATCCCAGGATCTTAACTGTAAGTAGCTGGTCCAAGATCTTGGTTTTTCCTGGCCAATAGTGTTTTCTTTTTATTTCTTTGTTTCCTCTATCATTGTTGTCTTGTCATACATATGTAATCTGCCCAAGCCTTTCCCTGATCTCCTTCAAACTGAAGGTCACTGTTTCCAGCTTCTGGGATCAAGAAGCAAATATTAGTAAGGTGAAACAGAGATTTAAGGCAATATTTTCTATCTTAATATTTACCTGACTTGGCTAAGCTTCTGCCCATCAGATTAAAAAAAGGAATAAATGAGCCCACCTCCCATTCATTAACAGAATTACTCTGGAGACGTTCACTTTTCAGAGCATTTATTGATAAGGCTGTTTGGGTAGCCAGCATAGCGCTTTAGACGTACTATATCTGCATGGCCACGGATGCTGTGCTCTAAGTCTTCCCAACCTTATTTAATCACCCTAAAACTCCCCACTCTTTGACAGAAATCGCTGCTCATACTTTCAATGGGAAGTAAATTGCTTGGGTGGTCTCAGCAGCAAATGACTGAACTAATGAACTGTTCTATTATTGTTATTAGCCTGATTATTTGAAGCGCCACTCATTTTACAGGATTAAGATGTTTCTGTTTTCTAAAAATAATCCAAAGAAATTTACAACTATTCTTTTCATTGTCCTCAAGAAGGTTATCATGCAAATCATATTATTTCCTCTTGAAGATGAAGGAATTTGTTTTCTGGAACTCGTCAAAATTAATATTAAAACTTGAGTCACCAATCTAATAGAAATATTCTATCTGCTAAAATAAAATACATTAAATTTAACATAACTGCGTTGTCACATTTAACATTTTTTTCTTAGATTTTATCTTTTAAATCTGCTTGCCAACTGTTCCTTTGTGACCCACTGAAAATATGACATACATGGGGAGAATGGCACTGTATAATATATCAGCATATTTCATAAGATATGAAAATCAAGTTTTATTTTTGTTATAAAATAAAAATCTGTTTTTTTAATCTGAATTTATCTTTCTTCTGGTAATACAATCTGTTGACTAAAAAAACAAATCGCCAAGCTTATAAAATACAGCAATTAAAAAAATTGCTTTTGAGATCAAAACATTTGTGTATGGCTATACCATCTCTCTGGAATTCAGGAAGAAAGAAGAGGTAGGTGGTAGAAAAGATGTCTGCAGAGTCAAGTTGATACACAAGATTATCCACTAAAAGATCAATTCAAGAGAATTTGCTTAAAGGAGAGAAATTTGGGCCCTGATTCCAAGACAATTTAGTCTGATTTTAAATTGAATTCTAACAACTTCCATTATTTATTTTTGAAGTTGACAACTCATTAAAAAGTAACATTTTTATAAATAGATTTCAGCAAGAGGCAACGGCAGATAACATTTCAGTAAAGAGACTGAAAAGTGAAAATGGAGAATAGTCCCACAGTGATCTAGGGGCTAGCACCTCTCAATCTCCTTCAGTAGGGCTGAAGGGTCCTTGCACTACAGCACAACACAGTCTTGCACTGGAACTCAGACCTGAAATTGATCTAGTCCAGACATAGCCACTGATTATCTGAGTGTCCTGAGCTAGTTACTGAGGTGCTGCGAGCCTCACATGCACAGAATGGGAAGACTTATTCCTGCCTTGACTACTCTATCAATGTACAGGATGGGAAGACTAAATGAGATCACAGTATGTATTAGTGGTAAAGAACCCGCCTGCCAATGCAGAAGATATAATAGATGTGGGTTCAATCCCTGGGTTGGGAAGATTGCCTGGAAAAGGAAATGGCAACCCACTCCAGAATTCTTGCCTGGGAAATCCCATGGACAGGGGACCCTGGCAGACTACAGTCTATAGGATTGCAAAGAGTCGGACACAACTGCAGCGACTTAGCATGCATTGCTTGTATTAGTTAGGTTATTGATTCAGCTGCATGTGGATTCTTTCCACCAGAAAAAAGACTGTATTTCTCAGCCTCTCTTGCAGCTGTGTGTAGCCCTAGAAGTAACTGCTGGTGAGAATGCAGGTGCAGTGATGAGCCAGCCTGGGTCAAGAGGACAATGGCAATAAGACCAAAGGCGCATGGTTCCTGATGATACGCTCAGATATACTCAGCTCAGACCTTTATGGAAGAGAAGCAAGTTTCTATCATGTTTAAATGCCTTCAATTCAGCTGCGTGTGGCGTGTCTCCATCACACTAAATCAGGATGACCTGTGAATTCTGGATGGGATTTGGTATTTTTGAAGAATAAGAAAAACATGGCTGTTTCTTAAACTAAAAAATTATATTCTTATCCTTCCACATACAAGTAAAAATTCTCATGATGGTCTGTATTTTTCTTCAGAGACTGTAGCAGGAAACAAGGATTTTGGAACCCACGGGCTGACTATATAGTTCTCCAAGTTTTCTAGGGCAGGTCAGATACGTTTTTAAGGAAGAAATGATGAGATGGAAGTGTAGTTGGCCAGCCCTGGGACTAGCCCAATATTAGTGCAATTCCTCCCCCCTCCCCATAATGGTTCTTGGGAAATCAGTTCTCTCCTCCAAGGATGGAAACAGTGGAGCACAGAAGATCAGAGAGAGAGAGAGGGCAGAGATTTTTTCATTTTCCCTAAATACCACTTCTGAAACTTCTGATGTTACCATGGTTACCACATGACTTTTGAGTTAATTTCTACAGAAACAGCAATTGTGGACACTGATAAGCATAGCGTTTACTCACGAGCCTTCATTAAGAATAGGAAATACAGGCCAACTGCTAAAAATACACATGATGGGATAGTTTTGTCTTTCAACATTTGCTTTTGATTGTTTACCACAAACTGGGGACACAGAATTGAGGACACAATGAAAAGAAAGGGGAAAAATACAGCTATGTGAGGGAATTTAATATTTCTCTACTATGGCTGTGGACATCTAACCATCAGTACAGCTTCTTTAGAATACTGGTGACTAGCAAGGCCCTAAAACCAGGTTCCAAATAATTCATTAAGTGGAAAATGTGGAATAAATTCTGTAAAAAGAAATGTTTTGTCCTAGTTTCCAGATTTTTATGGCTTTCATTAAAACAAAATTCCACTAAACTGGAATACAGGGATGAATCACCTCCTGCCTGGAAAACTTCAGAATTTGTAGTGGGTTTTCTAGCTTCCTGTTTCTTCCTTCTGTAAAAAAAAAAAAAAAAATGCACTTGACTGGGGGGATAGTCTTCAGAAAGCATTTATATCATATTATTTGTTTGACAAGAGTCTAAATATTATTATTTTTTTGGTCAGTTCTCACTCTCTAGATTACCTTTGAAGTCCTACATTGGCTAATCTTCCTGTTGCCATCTCGCCAACTGCTACTCCTTCATTACTTCTTAGGTCAGCATCATAATATACTTTGCACATATTATACTTTTCCTATTTTTATAGAACTATACAGCTGCTTTTATTCAACATCAAGTTTTTGAGATTCATTCATACTGTTACATTTTCATTCCTTTGTGTTGATGAGTAGTATTCCACTATGTGGATATTCCACAATTGTTTATCCATGCTCCTACTCACAGACATTTGGGTTGTTTACAGGTTTAAGTTACTATGAATACGACTACTATGAATATTATTGCACAAGTCTTTTGTAACCATATGCTTTCATTATTCTTGGGTAAATACCTGAGAGTGGTATTTTTGATTCATAGTGTAATAGTGATCAATTCATTATTGATCCGTGTTTAAATCTATGAGAAATTGTCAATTTTCAAGAAATCATTTATTCTCTCATCAGTGATGGATGAAATTTCTAATTGCTTCACACCTTTGCTAGTATTTGATACTGTCAGTCTTTTTAATTATATAAATAATATATAAAATATAATATAAAAATAATTATAATGTATAATATAAAGTGGGGCTTCCCTAGTGGCTCAGAGGTAAAGAATCCACCTGCAATTCAGGAGACCCAGAAGACATGAGTTCGATCCCTGGGTTGGGAAGATCCCTTNGCCTCTAAAAAAGAGGTGTTAGTTGTACAACTGTGTCTGACTCTTTGTGACCCCATGGACTGTAGCCCGCCAGGCTTCTCTGTCTATGGGATTTCCCAGGTAAGAATGCTGGAGTGGGTAGACCCAGGGACTGAACTTGGGTCTCCTGCATTTCAGGTAGATTCTTTATTGTCTGAGCCACCAGGGAAGCCCAAAAAGAGAGAAAAGGTGTTTTCATACGCAGCACACATAGAAGTAACTGAAAATAGGTCCTTGGATGTTCAGAATAATTACTATAGTTCTCAGAAATCAAAGATTTTTTTTTGGTAACAGACTGTGTGATTCTGGTAATTTACTGAAGTGTTCGGGGATTTATTTTTCTGACTTTTGAGGGGGTTAGGCAAATAATCTCAAATACCCAGTATCCCAATTCTACCAATTTATAATTCTCAAATACAGGGGAAGGGCCCACCACTTTGACACTCTAAGTGACTTTTTCGACCACCACCATGGTAACCTGCAAGTAACAGAACCACAACACCACTTAATAATATTGAACGCCAGTGAACTCCAGGAAGAGTGGAACCTGAGGCAAAGAGGAGGCACAGCCACCATATTCAGGGACTTTGACAATGAAAATATTCCTCCTCTTGCTTTTGGATTTTCCCACGTTTCCTATTTGTCATGAGCCAATTCTGGTAGAGCTTATCTGAGCTCTGCTTCAGACTTGGCTGACAGAGGTTACTGGGTGAGGGAGCAGTAGGAGTTCTGGGAGGTCAGTCTTGACCAGTTTTTTCTTCCTCTCATCTCCGTGTTGGCTTTTTATTTCCTGTGTCTCTGAAGGATGAGTCTCACATTTCTATTCCTCTTATTCAAATAGTGAATAAATATCAGAATATAAAGAACACTTACAACTCAACAATAAAAGAGGTTATCTAATTTAAAGGGAGAAGGCAATGGCACCCCACTCAGTACTTTTGCCTGGAAAATCCCATGGACGGAAGAGCCTGGTAGGCTGCAGTCCATGGGGTCACTAAGAGTCGGACATGACTGAGGGACTTCACTTTCACTTTCCAGTTTCATGCATTGGAGAAGGAAATGGCAACCCACTCCAGTGTTCTTGCCTTGAGAATCCTGGGGAAGGGGGAGCCTGGTGGGCTGCCGTCTATGGGGTCACACAGAGTCAGACATGACTGAAGTGACTTAGCAGTATCTAATTTAAAAATGAGCAAAATCTTTAAAAATGATATGAAGCTGGGCAATAAACACATGGAAAGATGTTCAACATCACTAGTCATTAGGGAGTTACAAGACAAAAAAAAAAAAACCACAATGATATACTCTGTCAACATCAGCTTGGATGGCTCTAGTCAAAAAGCCAGACAGTAATACACGTTGAGGATATTAAGAAATTGGAGCCCTCATTCATTGCTGGTAGGAATGTAAGATGATGCAACCTCTTTGGAAAACAAGAATCAAGGATACTCTCCATGCTGCTGCTGCTACTGCTAAGTCACTTCAGTCATGCCCGACTCTGCGACCCCATAGATGGCAGCCCACCAGGCTCCCCCGTCCCTGGGATTCTCCAGGCAAGAACACTGGAGTGGGTTGCCATTTCCTTTTCCAATGCATGAAAGTGAAAAGTGAAAGCGAAGTCGCTCGGTCGTGTCCAACTCCTAGCGACTCCATGGACTGCAGCCTACCAGGCTCCTCCATCCATGGGATTTTCCAAGCAAGAGTACTGGAGTGGGGTGCCATTGCTTTCTCTGACTCTCTATGCTGGAAGCATTAATTTTATCTTTGGCTTGATAATTTTTAAAATTACCATAAAACATTTATGTGATTTGCCAACTAACACCAATATTTATTAATATGTTTTTACCTACATAACAGGACCTTATATCAAGTCAAACCTTTCTACAAATTTTCTATATGCAGTGACCAGAGCAACCATTCTTTCTTCAGGTGGAGAGGTACTGTGTTTGAATGGTAAGGGGATGGTTGTTATGCTCTGTACGCTTGCTTATCATGTTTGTTAAAGCTAGCTTGGAAATTTAGTATTCATACAAGTATATATATTCTATATTTTTTGTTCCTCAAAGTAGAAAATAGAGAAAATTTTATTAAATTCTGAATAATATTTTAGTTCCCTCAATGGCAGATTTGCTTCCATAATGGCACAAGGGGCCAGATAACAGGAGTTGAATGCAAACATGCAGCTTCTTCATACTGCATTGACTGTGTGCTAAAAGCTGTTTATCATATTTGCTTGCTAAGTCTTGGCCAGATGATTGATAGTCAATAAAATCAATGACAATTGCTCGTTAAAAGCACCATGGATTTATCTGTGCCATGTAAGATTTATTAGATTGAATGGAAGTCCAATTCTGCATTTGAGTTTTTGTGAATATTGTGCTTAGATGTGGAGGGGGTGGCAGAGCATAAGTGACACCATTTTACCAAGTTCATGAGCTGGTGCATCTGGGTGACGGCATAAATATCAGTAGCATAATATAATGGACTACACACCTTTATAGTAAAGTCAGCTGTTGACTGTTTGCATCAAAAATAGTATATCATGTTACAAAGTCATTTCCCTTCAGCTTTGAGTGAGCTATAATTATAACTGAGTCTGGGAATATTTGACCTTCTGAGCATTTGCTCCCTACCAGGTCAAAAAGCCTGTCATGAAGACCTGCCTGGGGCGGAAAAACTGTTTACTCCCCCATATTCACATTGACTTCTTTTTGCAACTGGTTTTGTTCAGAGACCAGATAATGTCTCAGACTGATGAACAGCACAGGTCACAGCGGCATGGCCCTCTCACAGCCCTTCCTGGAGTGTGGCAGAGAGTGATAAGTATTTGGTGTCAAACAGTTGCTTCTTAAAATGCAGGCTGCAAGCAAAGTAAGAGAAAAGAGAGGATGAAGAAAAAGCTCAGTAAAGCTGAATAGATGCTATCTGGCTGGAAACTCAGCTTCAATGAATAAATCAGTGGTAGACGAGGATTAACCATCTACGTGTATGGGCTAACGACAGAATGTGTATTCCCACACCACAGCACAATGTTCAGCATTCTGCTTCCAAAGCTAAATCTCCAAGGAACAATTTCTTCTTTGATCACAGCTATTAGTATAAAATGTGCAGTGCTGGTTCTATGCAAGGCTTATGAAAAACAGTTTTATTTGGCTGGACTTTAAACCATTCTTAAACAATAGGCTTTCCCAGGTCATATATTCCTTTTAAGATTCATGGTAAAAGGAAGGTCAGGTCTTCTCCTGAATAGGAATATACTTTCTTAAAATTTTTTTAAATTGAAGGATAATCGCTTTACTGAATTTTGTGGTTTTCCATCATACATCAACAAGAATCAGCCATAGGTACACCTGTGTCTCCTCCCTCCTAAGCCTCCCTCCCATCTCCCTTCCCATCCCACCTTCTAGATTGTCCCAGAGCCCCTGTTTGTGTTCCTTGAGTCACACAGCGAATTCACATTGGCTCTCTATTTTACATATGGTATTGTAAATTTCCATGTTACTCTCTCCATACATCTCCCTTTGTCCCTCTTCTCCTCCTCCCATGTCCATAGATCTGTTCTCTGTCTGTTTCTCCATTGCTGCCCTGCGAATAAATTCATCAGTACCATCTTTCTATATTCCATATATATGTATCAGTAAACAATGTTTATATTTCTCTTTCTGACTTACTTTACCCTTATAATAGGCTCTAGGTTCATCCACCTCATCAGAACTGACTCAAATGTGTTCCTTTTTATGGCTGTGTGGTATTCCATTATAATATGAACCACAGCTTCTTTATCCATTCATTTGTCAATGGACATCTAGGTTGCTTCCATGTTCTAGCTATTGTAAAGAGTGCTGCAGTGAATATTGAAGCACATGTGTCTTTTTCACTTTTGGTTTCCTCAGGGTATATGCCTAGGAGTTGGATTACTGGGTCATATGGTGCTTTTATTCCTAGCTTTTCAAGGAATCTCCATACCATCTTCCACAGTGGCTGTATCAGTTTACATTCCCACCAGCAATGTAAGAGTGTTCCCTTTTCTCCACACCCTCTCCAGCACTTATGGTTTGTAGACTTTTTGATGATGGCCATTCCANGCTTTTATTCCTAGCTTTTCAAGGAATCTCCATACCATCTCCCACAGTGGCTGTATCAGTTTACATTCCCACCAGCAATGTAAGAGTGTTCCCTTTTCTCCACACCCTCTCCAGCACTTATGGTTTGTAGACTTTTTGATGATGGCCATTCCAACTGGTATGAGGTGGTGAATACATTTATTTTTTTAAAACATCTCAGCAAAAGGTACAAAATGAGTGAGTTTAAACTGAAAGTCAACGCGGAGTTACTGCTTACAGGTTTGAATGCATTTTAATGTTTCCCACAGGATAGACTTATAAATGTTTTAGATTTACAGAAATATGATTAACATGCCAAACAAATCTACTTCTTGCCTATAAATTTTATATATAAATCACTTTTGCCTATAAATTTTAAGATGATTATTTTATCAGAAGAGGGCAGTGAATCCCTGGCTAAGCTGATAGAACCATACTGCCTATCTCTTGCTTGCTTAGTTCTGACAAGAAGACAGAGGTACCCAGCACACTTCTGAGGATCTGGTCTAAGGAATACTCAACATACATGTCTCTCCCTTCCCTCCACCCTGTATTTTCCTCATTAAATTTATTTTGTCACGAGAAAACTTAGGAGACAAGTTACTTTCAATTTCTCACTAATTTTCATACATGAGAACTAAAAGATCTCAGTTATGTCCTTGAATTTATAAGACCGCAAATTGTGCTCTGCAGATCATATGTTTCCTGTGATTATCAGAAAAGAAGACAGAATAAGCAGTTCCACACAGGAGCTCTGAAGTCACACAGCCTGGATTCAAACTCTGGCTTTACCTTTTAAAATTGGAATGACTTTATAACCTTTTTGTGCAGGAAGATATGTGAATCCTGAAGATTAAATGAAAACGTGGCTAGAAAGGGCTTAGAACAGTAGCTGGCATGCAGTAGGTGCTCAGTATATTTTTAACAAAAAGTGTGAAATACAGGTTTTCAAATTTAATTCTGTCAGGCTCATAGGAGAAACTTAAAATACTGGGATATATATATTGTGTGTGTGTTAGTCACTCATTTGTGTCTGACTCTTTGCAATCCCGTGTACTGTACCCACTGGGCTCCTCTGTCCACGGAATTCTCCAGGCAAGAATACTGGAATGGGTAGCCATTCCCTTCTCCAGGGGGATCTTCCTAGCCAGGGGATCGAACCCAGGTCTCCTTTATTGCAGGCAGATTCTTTCCCATCTGAGCCACCAGGGAAGTAAATATATTTGCTAAGCATTAATCTTCTGATTCTTCTTTTCCATCAAACAAACATTCTAAAAACATCTTCTGAGCATAGGAAATGGGGCAAGGCTGTGGAGGTGGGCTCCCAGGAGCTGGACCTGTCACGCTTAGTGGGGGTGAGGTGATGATCTAGTCTAAGAAATGGTGGAGGGAGGCCTGGTGGACAGGGAGGGGGCTGGCAAGGAAGCTGGAAGGCTAGGAAGGTCAAGAAGGAAGAGGTAACTTAGATAGGCATACAGGACCATGGCTGGATCTGCAACATAAACCAGAAAAGTTCAAAAAATGGCAAAGTCAGAGTCAAACGTAAGTGAAATGAAATGACAACTTCTCTGGCGATGTCAAGTATATTCTATGAATTCTGCTTGGGTTTTCTGGGTAACCTTATTCTGAGATAGTTCTTACTTTAAGACAGGGACCCAGTTTCAGGTTGGGATAAAACTGCTGTAAGAACATCTCAGTACAATGGTTTTTTTTGCTTTGAGATGTCTTTTGGGATGAATTAGACATGCTGTTAACAAAACCTAGAGGGTCTCTGATAATCTGGGTTCACTGATGGTGGCCATTTTATACTGACTTCTCTTCCAGGGTTAAAAATTGATCCTGAAGGTCAGTGTGGTAATATTAGAAAGCCTGGGATGTAACAGGCAATGTACTACTGTTTTGACACATTGTTCTGCTCTGGTGTCACAAAAGCAGCATTAGTTTTGACCTTTTAATATTGTCCTTTTTTTTTTTGCTTTGTAAAAGGACTCAAACAATCTGTTTCTATTTATCACAATTTAATGAAAAACTCAATCAAGCCAGTCATTTGGCATCATGTATATAAAACCTAGCAGTAGTCAGAAGTAAATCAAAGCAGTCATTTTTAATTATATTACATTAGTATTACTGATGTCCAAAAATCATCTTTCAGTTATTTATAACAGAAAGAGGAGCAACTTATAGTAAATATATGTACATAAGTACTATAAAATTTATATTAATTGCTTTACCTCTTTGTCTTTGACTTTAATATTAAAAAAATTAGATAAATGTAACTTTTAATATTTTATCAAAAGATTAACATAAGATTTAAGGATAGGCTGAGTAGGGACATTTATCCACAGGCTGGAGTTTTACAGTAGTCTACTCTGCACACAGGGGCTTCCCTGGTGGCTCAGACGGTAAAGCGTCTGCCTGCAGTGCGGGAGACCCGGGTTCAAGCCCTGGGTTGGGAAGATCCCCCGGAGAAGGAAATGGCAACCCACTCCAGTACTCTTGCCTGGAAAATTCCATGGACTGAGGAGCCTGGTGGGCTATAGTCCATGGGTTTGCAAAGAATCGGACACGATTGAGCGACTTCACTTCACTCACTCTGCACACATAAGAAATGAAGAAAACTGACCTCCTTACTGACTTATAGGCTAGTCACTGCCTAGAATGGTGTTTCCNTTGCAAAGAATCGGACACGATTGAGCGACTTCACTTCACTCACTCTGCACACATAAGAAATGAAGAAAACTGACCTCCTTACTGACTTATAGGCTAGTCACTGCCTAGAATGGTGTTTCCCAAACTTGTATTGAAGCAAAAAGAACTTCTACAACCTAAATGTCCATCAATAGATGAATGAATAAAGCAAATGAGATATATATGTGTTTGTGTGTGTGTGTACACACACACACATATATGTCATCATCAACTCTGGTGCTCTGCTTTTTAAGCATCTCAAGCGATTAGTNCAAATAATATTTTAATGTGATATTTTTAAAAAATAAAAATGAATGTCAAAAAAATCTATGATGAAGAAAAGATCAAAATCTTAAAGACAGGATCAGTACTACTGATTTTCCCTTTTGACTTAGGCTCCAATATGGCTCAGTATGGCACTGTCATTGATCAACATTTAAAATGTTGATATTCTGCTCATCATGAATATTTTTGCATTCATCTTTGTTTTTTAAGATACTGCCTTACAGGACTTCTCTGGTGGTCCAGTGGCTAAGGCTCTGTGCTCCCAAAGCAGGGGGCCTGGATTCAATCCCTGGTTAGGGAACCAGATCACACATGTCACAGAGAAGAGTTCACAGGCTGCAACTATAGATCCCCCTTTCCACAACTAAGACCTGGTATAGCCAAATAAATAATTGCTTTAAAAAAAAAAGAAAAAAATAAACAAAGATATCACCTTATAATATTTTTATCCTGATTACTGAGTTTCTGGCACCTCCTTATGTTTTTCACCCAAGGTGAATGCCTTACTTGTCTCATTCACATCTTCTGCATCCACCTCACCAAAGGGGTAGGCAGTCATCAGTAAACCCTTCACTCAAGCTGAGTCNCCCCTTTCCACAACTAAGACCTGGTATAGCCAAATAAATAATTGCTTTAAAAAAAAAAGAAAAAAATAAACAAAGATATCACCTTATAATATTTTTATCCTGATTACTGAGTTTCTGGCACCTCCTTATGTTTTTCACCCAAGGTGAATGCCTTACTTGTCTCATTCACATCTTCTGCATCCACCTCACCAAAGGGGTAGGCAGTCATCAGTAAACCCTTCACTCAAGCTGAGTCAATCACATTCTTTCTCTAAACTTGAAAATGTGGCCTAAGAGACACAGAGACACAATCTGATGAGAGTGGACACCGAACTGAAAGTGATGCTGCACTGGAGCTGGAGGAGTCATGTTGGGCCTTGTGCAGGCCAAGGAAACCCGCTCAGAGACAGAAGTGGGCATGAGAGAACTAGGCATGTGCCGTGTTGTATTATTTGTTCAAAATATTTTCTGCCCTCTTCTACAAGGCCCTTCTCTGGTGCCTCTCTATTGGAAGAGTGAATTTCCTACAGCACGATGTCTATCTTGGCCACATGGTTTGTTTTAGCCACCGGAATGTAAGCAGAAGTGACATGCCATGCCTGAATGGAAACTTAAGTGCCATTGAGTGGATCTGCTTTGCTCCCTTCTGTCTGCCATAAGGCTGGCATGTTCCAAACATATTTTTTCAGCCTAAGTTCAAGAAGTTGAACTTGAAGCCGTGCATCTGAAAAAAATGAGTCATATCACTTATCATTTTAGCTTTGTAATTGAAAAACAAAATACCTTTGTTTATACACAAATAAATCTTTGTGTAGTGTTCTTCTTCCTTGGGTTTAATTCAACTGACTATTCTCTCAGGACCTGTTAGGATCTGGCTCACTCTTTGAGACCATCTTTAAGAATAGTCTTTATACCGCACCCTGTGCTCTTTAAGGAGCAAGCAAAGTATCCCAAGTTGGGGGATAGGATTTCTATGCAGTAATAGCTCAGAGCTTCCCTGGTGGCTCAGATGGTAAGGGAGGGAGATCCAGCTTCAGTCCCTGGGTCAGGGAAGATCCCCTGGAGAAGGGAATGGCTACCCACTCCAGTATCCTTGCCTGGAGAATTCCATGGACAGAGGAGCCTGGCGGGCTACAGTCCATGGGGTCATAAAGAATGGGACACAACTTGGTGACTAACACACATACACATACACAACAACAGCTGACTAATGAGACAATAACTTCTGTTTTATGCAAAAACTTTCTATTTTGGCAAACTAAAATTACTAAGCTACAAACATTAAAATAATTTTTTCAAAATACTGTCATAAATATAGTTTTAGTTGCTTTACATCCTGTGGGTAGGAAGCACAGAGAGGTTATAGATTTGCCCAAAGTTACCAGCAGGTAAGTGGAAAAATCAGGTCTGGAAGCCAGAACTTCACCTAGCTCTTTCTGTTTTTGCCTCAATACAATGAGAAACAATTTATTCCTCTATAACATTTTCTTTAATACTTGTAAGAATGTTTATGTTGCTCAGAGAATGTTCTCATTATACATGAAGTAAATTTTTAAAAATTTAAGAACATGGACGTATGTTACCTGTAGCATTTACCATAGGAATATCTAGGTTATACTGTGTTTACTGCTGATGTATATATCTAACTGACCACCACTTTAGTTACATTAAATAACACACTTATCATGCAAATATTTGATGAGATGCCACCATACCACAAAGCTGGTATTTCTTTCCCAGAATGCCTTGAAGATGAATGCATAATAACTAATGATTATTTTTAAATGCTTAAGTTACAAATATTTATTTAAGAAAAAGAAACTAAGAGAGAAATAACATTTGATACAAGATTTAGAATGAACAGTGATTAGGGTAGAAAGGAAAAGAAAATTCTAGCTCAACAGTAAAAACACGAAAGGATTTACAAATACAGTACTGATTCAGTGATTGATAAAATACATCAGGAATCCAAGAATAATGTCAAATTTAGAAATATGAATTGCTAAAGTTACAAAGTAATAATCATGGTTCCAATTGCCTATATTAAAGTGCCTACAAAATCTTGTTTTGTGTGCACAGCATTTCTTTATACTAACCTAAGTTAGATAAGGAATAGAGAAAGTACTGATACTAAATAAAAAATGTCACCAGATATTTTTCCTACAAGGACACTTCCTGTATCATTATTTTTCATGGATTTTGAAGGCCATAGATATCTGAAAAGTAAATCAATTTAGTCAATTGACAACTAATGAGTTTCAACCAGTTGTTTTTAAAAGCACTTAAAAGATAAACTTCAGTCACTTTGTCTTGTTTCCTGAGGGAAACACTTATTCACACAGTTTTATCACTGGAAATGACTAAATATCAATGAAAACTTTCAGATCGGTGTTGATAACTAACTGTCCAACTTTGGGAGAACTACTTAGTATAGTTCTTTGCTCTCCTATATTCTGAAGGACTTAGGAATTCTGGCTCATGAGTTTTTTGTGATGATGGAAGATAGACTATATAAGAAAATCGAACGTTAACACATCAACTATCTTATTAAGCAGACATGGTGAGGGAATAATGTTTGTTATTCATCTAACAGTTGATAAATGAATGTTAAAATCTATCATCCTCCTGCCTTATATTTCTTGGCAGTTTAGTCATTGTGATATTGACAGAACAAAAATTGTATTTACTATTTTGAAGAAATATACAAAAGATCAGAGAAGAAAAATTTTTTTAATGAACCAATATTCCCTTCCTAGTCTACTTATGTCATGTCTTAAGGGCTTTACATTATTCTTTTTTAGCAAACATCCAAATTTCAACTCTGTCTACACCACAGTGTCTACTCACAGCTTCCATTACTGATAAAACAAATGATTTAACATTTTTTAAAAATATAAATTTATTTAATTGGAGGCTAATTACTTTACAATATTGTAGTGGTTTTGCCATACATTGACATGAATCTGCCATGGTGTAAATGTGTTCCCCATCCTGAATCCCCCTCCCACCTCCCTCCTCATATCAGCCTTCTGGGTCATCCCAGTGCACCAGCCCTGAGCACTCTGTCTCAGGCATTGAACCTGGACTGGCAATCCATTTCACATATGATAATATACATGTTTCAATGCCATTCTCCCAAATCATCCCATCCTTGCCCTCTCCCACAGAGTCCAAAAGACTGTTCTACACATTTGTGTCTCTTTTGCTGTCTTGCATATACGGTTATCGTTACTATCTTTCTAAATTCCATATATATGTGTTAGTATACTGCATTGGTGTTTTTCTTTCTGGCTTACTTCACTCTGTATAATAGGCTACAGTTTCATCTACCTCATTAGAACTGATTCAAATGTATCTTTTTAATGGCTGAGTAATATTCCATTGTGTATATGTACCACAGCTTTCT
Source organism: Neotragus moschatus (assembly GCA_006410615.1). Classification (NCBI taxonomy): domain Eukaryota; kingdom Metazoa; phylum Chordata; class Mammalia; order Artiodactyla; family Bovidae; genus Neotragus; species Neotragus moschatus. Next base: position 516,839 of record SJYA01001565.1, on the reverse strand, counting down.
TATCCATTCATCTGCTGATGGACATCTAGGTTGCTTCCATGTCCTGGCTATTATAAATAGTGCTGTGATGAACACTGGGGTACACATGTCTCTTTCAATTCTGGTTTTGATTTAACATTTCAAATCTACATGGGGCTTGATGGAGATTTAAAGGCTGCCTTTGGTCTTAATAAATAAAGTATAGGTTCTTCTTCACAGAAAATTATTGCTGTAGTTTGACCATCCTAATTAGTGTATGCCTGTAAGTCCTTTTTCCCAGACAGGGTGATTAATTTCTTAGCCCCAACAATATGGTAATTTTGTAGGCCAATTCAATGTAGGCTATAGTTAGCAGTTTAGGAATGAAATCATAATAGGAAGAAAATATTGGCCATGAATTAAAGTTTTGAAAACTTTCAAAATTAAACATCATTTAAACAATTTAAATCAAAATGTTTAAAAAGTGGCACCCCTGCCTGGGGTGGGGCAGAGCTCAAATTTGTGCTGAATTGTCTCCATCAGTACTAATACAGTTCAGTAGGTTATATGTGAGAACACAAATAACTGTAAATGTGAATCACATTCAATCAATACTGAGTTGAGCTCCCTGATTGCTGAAAATGGTGATGCTTTACTTTTCCTTGCTTTAAATAAATTAACAATATTTCCCCCCTCAACCCGAGGGCCTTTCTCAAAGGCTAGCTTTTCTGGTCTTCAGAGAGTGCCAAGAAACCCTGAGTTGGGGGGCCCACAGCTGATGCCTCTACTGCCCTGCCTCATTCTTGAGCTTGCAACTCAATAGTGTAAAGAAAACCTCCCTATAACAGTCCTAAACCCCTGCCTTGACCTTTGCTCCCACGACAAAGTAGATTTTTTAAAAAAGTAAAAGTCAGAGTCATGTACATCTCAAGAGTGGTTCCCTTCCTCCTAACCAGTGTGGGCAACATTATAAAGATCTCTTTTCTCCTGAAGCTTATTTGTGTGTGTGTTTATCCCCTATTGGGGGAGCAACAGATAAACACAAAAGTAACATGTTAACTAAAATATATAGCATGCCAGTCAGTGGTAAGTACTACTGGGAAAAATAAAGCAGAGAGGGAACTAAAGGAATCAGAAAGGTCTCACTGCAAGGGTGACATCTGAGTAATGTTTAAGTAACTATTAAGATACAGGGTATTTGGTCTGGAGCTGAAGGAATATCAGATGCAAAGGCCCTGGGGTCAGGGGGGCCTGGTGTTTGTGGAGGAACAGCAAGAGGGACAGCTGGCTCAAGCAGAGGGAGTGGGAGGAAATAAGGTCGGTGAAGCCAAAGGAAACAGGTCATTTGAGGTCCTGGCGGACCTTCCTAAGGACTGTCTAAGAAACGTGGAGGCAACGGAAGGACTTTGAATAGGGGAGTGGCGTGACCTAACAAGTTGTTAAAGGCCCTGTTCCTGAGGCTAGCTTTGGCAGCGGTGCCATCAAAAGACATCAGAAAGATAAATTTGGTAACAGGTGTCTCAAAGTTTGCACAGACAACTGCTGATAAAGGAAAACAGCTGAATTCTGGACAAATGGGTGTGTAGGTGGTCAACAGGAGGGGTTACCCTGAGAAAATGGAAGATGCACCTGCCTAGTTTTCAGGCCACGACCACGCAGAAACCTCCAGTCCTGCTCCTCCAGCCCACGTCCTCTCCGCGAGGGTCAGGGCTTCAGCCTCCGGCCGTGTTGCCATGGCGACTACAGGTTTTTTTTTTTTTTCTTTCTTCCACCCTACTCCCCACTCATACACCTCCTGAGCGCAAAGCACCCGGATCCGCATCCTTCCAGCGCAAACGCTGGGTTTGGGCCAGCGCCTACTAATCAGTATTCCGCTCGCAGCGTGTTTCCCGCCCCCGCCGCGACTCCAGGCGCCAGCCTATTCAGCAGCTCCGCACCCAGCGGTCCGCACCACCCAACCGCCCCCATCTCCTCCCCGGGGATCACGGCTGGAGCCCCACACCGGCTCTGCCCTGGAGCGTCCCTGTGAACAGCCGCGGTTGTTCCTAACGCATCGGTTTTCTACTCGCTGGTGGCGGCCCAGAGTTGCACGTCTGCGGCGGGGAGGGGGCGCTCGGCGCCTGGCTCGCAGGCAGCGTGCCCGGGGAGACCCGCTCTACGCATCCCCGAAACAACTCTCTGGAGAGGTTCAACTCCCCTGTGCGCCGTTTAAGGTCCCCCTGCGCTTCCTGCAATGCACCAGACGGGGGAAGCAGATATCAGAGGCACCTGCATTGCGCTCCCGTTGGGATGCACTGTGCGCAAAAGAGGGGGGGAAGTGTCATCTGCTGCAAAACGGAGGATCGGAGGTGCGGAGAGTTAGGGGTGGGTTTTCTTAGGACTTACCTTGTGCAGTTTCCACATGGCCCCCAGAGCCTTGACTTCGTGGCTGGAGTGTTTGCCCTCCTCCAAGCACTGGTAGCACACGGGCATCTTGCACTGCACGCAGTACATGCTGTGGTTCTCCAGCTCGTGGTCTGTGCAGGTGGAGACCTTTCGTGGGCTTAGCCGCCGGCTCACGCGGCCCTGCGCCGGGGGTACCAGGCGATGCTTGGCCAGAGGACCCCGGGGCGGGTGGCAGCGCAGGCGGCACGGGTCACAGTAGAAGACATCGCACTGTTCACACATGACGGTGGCTTCCTTGGGTGCCTTCTCGCAGAGCTGGCATTTAAGGGCAGCCGCTTTGCTCTGCTGGTAGCGGTCAATTACCCCTTCCAGGACGCGGTTCTTGGGGAAGCCGCGGAGCCCCCGGTCATCCAAGATGAGGCTGCGGTGGCACTGGGGGCAGGTGATACAGGAGTTGCGGGGCACAGAGGCCAAGGCCGGTGACAGATGGGTGGCCGGTGGCGGCATAGCCGGGGGGAACACACGGACGCCGTTGGGGGACTTCTGGCACGGTGTAGTAGGGGCGCTGGCGAACCCCCCGTAGGAGCCATAGCCGCTGTCCGCCTCGCTGTACAGGCTCATCTTGTCCAGATCCAGATAGTCATAATCAGAGACCCCGGAGCCCGAGGCCCGTCGGCTCTGGGGGGACTCTGACTCCGGGGTCTGTACCAGGATGTTGCGGGCGCACGCCTGACATATATTGTGAGAGCAGGGTAAGATGATGGGTTCGCGATAGAAGGAGCCGCACACGGGGCATTTTAACTCTTCTTCCATCTCTTCCATGGGGACCCGGCTGGGAGCGAAGCAGCTGCGGCTGCAACGGGCGCCTGAGCTGAAGAGGTGGCCGGCTGGCCTGTCGTGTCCAGCACCTTGGCCAGCAGTGGCGGCGGTGGTTTTGGCAGTGGCGCCTTCTCGCGTCGCTTAGGCGCCGNATGCAAAGAGTTGACTCACTGGAAAAGACCCTGATGCTAGGAGGGATTGGGGGAAGGAGGAGAAGGGGATGACAGAGGATGAGATGGCTGGATGGCATCCTTGACTTGATGGACATGAGTCTGAGTAAACTCTGGGAATTGGTGATGGACAGGGAGGCCTGGCGTGCTGTGATTCATGGGGTCGCAAAAAGGTGGACACCACTGAGTGACTGAACTGAACTGAGCTTAGTCAAACCCAGGAGATTTAAATGACTATCATTTATTTTTTAGTTTTCATGCTGTTCCAGGCAGTGAGTTAATAACTGATGGGTTATTTTTAAATGTTTAAATTGGAAATCTTTGTTTAAGAAAAGGTAAGAGAGAAATAACATTTGAGACAAGATTCAGAATGAACAGTAATTTGAGTAGAAAGGAAAAGAACATTCTTGATCAACAGCACAAACATAAAAGAATTTACGAATATATCACAAATATATACTACAAATATATTACTGACTCAGTGATTGATTAACTCACATCAGTTAGTTAATTTATTTACATGTATTATCTACTTCAATCTCTGTGATAACAAGAAGAGATGGATATAAATATCCCCATTTTAAAGATAAGTAAACTGAAGATAAGCAAAGTACTAACGGTCAAATATTGGTGAGTCTAGGATTTCTTTCTTTCTTTGTTCATTCATTCGTTCAACAAATGCTGAACTTCACTCTCTGTCAGGCCCTCTGTGTAACAGATACCAAAAATGACCTTAATTTTTTTTCTATGCTTATTCTTCCTGGAGAAGCAAATGGCAACCCACTTCAGTATTCTTGCCTGGAAAATTCCATGGACAGAAAAAACTGGTGGACTACAGTTCATGGGGCCGAAAGAGTCAGACACAACTGAGCAATGAACACACGTGCTTATTCTGCTTACCTTCCCTGATAACTTATCATTTTCTTGAATTTTTTTCTCTAAAATATTATATATATTTCCCCTCATGTTGCAGTATTTGGCTATAGTGTACTTACAGCTCTCCAATGAATTGTGTTTAAAGGAAATAAAGACCTGAATGTAGTTGATGCTATAGAAGTATTATAGGGAATATCTTCTCTCTTCCAGCTGGTGATCAGCCCATGCCCTGAAGCACAAGGATTGGTAGGGTTGGCTGTAGATGTTCTCATTTGTGTGAAATGCCTCTGAAACTTACTAAATTCTTCACCCAAATGATGTTCCTTAGTGATAAGTTTCAAGCAAATTAAACTGAACTAGTGGCTTTTCCATTTTTTTTAAGACAAAGGTTTTTCAATGAAAAATTTTGGTGTTTTCCTGTTTACTTTTGACTACAGTGCTTGATTATTAACACAAAAGTCTCTGATTCTAAAGAATGAATACTCAGAGGAGAAAGAATTCTCTCTTCTCCCCACGTTCTTTTCTAGAGTCATCAACCCTTAGTTACAGGGGCCATATGAGAATAATCCTCCTTCCATAAATGCCTAAAAAGCAGGATTAACTATAGGAAACAACTGTGGTCCGACCCTAGATAAGAGACAGTGTAGGACTATAATTCCTGAGAGAAGGCCAACAAAGGCTTTCTATCAGATTGTAAATTCCACACTGACACAAGGAGGAGGAATTCTAACAAAGCCCATCAATCTCCCTGAATTGATGAGACAAGAGATTTGATTTTTAAGAAAATGAAGGAAGCTAGAATTTGGAGAGAGGAAAGAGCTAGACAAAGTTTCAAGGAATCTGAATGGGGATTTGCTTGGTGTTTGGATATCCTATGTGCAAGTACAGGGTGAATCTCTACCAGGATGGGCAATGACAACTTCTGAGGAAAGAGCAATTATTGGAGTTGCAATGTAAGAAATTCTCAGAGCGCACACAGAGCCAGGTATCATTCATATTCTCTTCAGCCAGAATGAAGAGAACTCATTGAATACACAAAAAATCAGTGGTATCTGTATGTATTAGCAGTGCACAATTAGCAATTGATATTAAAACTATACTACTTATAACAGCCTCAAAAATCATGAATTTGAATTTTGAAATGTATAAGATCTATACACTAACAACTACAAAACATTTCAGAGAGAAATTAAAAGCAACTTTAATAAATGGTGAGATACACCACATTCATAGACTGGTAGACTCAATNAAATCAGTGGTATCTGTATGTATTAGCAGTGCACAATTAGCAATTGATATTAAAACTATACTACTTATAACAGCCTCAAAAATCATGAATTTGAATTTTGAAATGTATAAGATCTATACACTAACAACTACAAAACATTTCAGAGAGAAATTAAAAGCAACTTTAATAAATGGTGAGATACACCACATTCATAGACTGGTAGACTCAATATTGTTAAGATGGCTGTTTACCCCAAATTGATCTATAGACTCAATGGAATGCCAATGAAAATTTTCAGAAGATCTTTTTTTGGGTAAGATACTGACAAGCTAATTGTAAAATCTAATTGAAGATATAAAGAAGAACAGCCAAAAGTATTTTGAAAAAGATACAACTTGAAGATTTATATTAACTGATTTTAAGCCTTCTATGAAGCTACAGTAATTAACTGTTGTGTTAATGTCTTAAGGGTAAAAATATATATCAATGAAACAGAATAGAGTTTAGAAATAGATTCATAGGTATGGTCAATTAATTTTAAATAAAGATTATAAATAAGCTTATGGAAACATTTATTTAAGTTAAAAATATCAATACAATTAAAAAGTTTGAAAAGTGAGGAGAGATGCTAGCTTAGTCTTTAAATACTGTTCTAGGTTATTTCATTTTTATAACAATCATGTGTTATAACTTGAAAAATATCTAAAAAATAATTCTTAGAAGTTCAAAATAATTTCTGAAGGAGTATGAGCACTATTACTTGGAATTCCCTTTCTCCTATCTAGTCTTCATTGTTACATGCCAGAGTTAAAAAAAAAAATCTCATGTTTCTGATCTTAAATTTTGGAATTCTACTTTACATATGCTGTTACAGTATTAATCTGACTTTATATCATTTACTGTATCCTAATTAGAAATCAGAGCTATTAATACTTTCTCCTAAGTGCCTAATACAGTTCTAATGCCATTGTTCCCTGTGATGTTCTCTGGAGGTGTCTTCCTGGATAATTTTTCTACCTTCTATAAGTTTTCAAATATTTTACCCCTGTCTTTAAGAAGCAGATAGTTTGCTAGGAAAATTAACTTGTCCATAGAATTTTTCTTTAGGTGTTCGTAAATACTGCCCCAAGCTCTTCTCTGTTTAAGCCTCGAAGTCAGAAGTCATTCACAATTTCTTTTACATTTAGCTGTTACCACTTTTGGTAATGCTGGAGGACCAATATAGGAGAATATAGGGTACAGGAATTCTTCTGTTAGGATTTTGAATTTGGGAAACTGAAAGACTGAGTATGTTAATTGAAGGTGCTAAACAGAAAGGTCATGAAGTGTATCAGAGGCTAGATTAGCCAATACAGTTATATGGAAGCTAGTTTCAAGAAACTTGTCTGGGGGAGCAGATGTTACCAGTACTTAGCAATATCTTTTCCTTCCTGGATATAGGGGAGACTATGAAACTTTTTGTTTTTAGGCAAGACTTTGTTTGCCAAAGAAATATATGCAGAAGTGATATGTGTGACTTCCAGACTGAGTTCATAAAAAGCTCCCACACAAAGTTATGGAAAATGTGTTGAGATATTATTGAACCATGGATCAGAGCTGCCTGGATCACTGAATCTGCATACAGAAAACAGCTGTCAGAATTGGTGATTCACTGCCTAAAGAACAACTAAGGAAAATTAGCTTTTGCTGTGTTAAGCCAGAGGTGTGAGAATTGCGTGTTATTGTCACAGCACAGCCTAACCTGACTAATACAGCAGTGAAGAGACATGAATGGGGAGATAGGCAGAGACAAGTCGTGAATATAGCCTTTGAAAGAGACAGTGCAGAAACCTGTGAGTTTTTGAGAGATTTTTTTCTAGCCAAGGGAGCATGCTCAGCTGAGACACAGGGGAAGGTTGGGGAATTAATGCCCCTGGAAGCAGCCCCAACAAGTGATGCTGGATGGGTGAGGGGTTTGTGGATAAATATCTAGGTTCCTTACATCTCTTGGTTGAGATCATTTTGAGACTTGCTTCACACTGTCTCCAAGAGGTCTCCAGTGGGATCAGTTTATCTGCCCAAGTGAAACTGAAAGTCACTCAGTTGTGTCCGACTCTTTGTGACCCCATAGACTATACAGTGCATGGAATTCTCCAGAACACAAAACTGAAGTGGGCAGCCTTTCCCTTCTCCAGGGGATCTTCCCAACCCAGGGATCGAACCCAGGTCTCCTGCATTTCAGGTGGATTCTTTACCAGCTGACCCACAAGGGAAGCCCAAGAATACTGGAGTGGGTAGCCTATCCCTTCTCTAGCAGATCTTCTGACCTAGGAATCGAAATGGTGTCTCCTGCATTGCAGGCGGATTCTTTACCAACTGAACTATCAAGGAAGCCCTACCTGCCCAAAGTGGCTTAAAAATTTACCCTTTAGTGGGTAGCTTGTCTTCTTACTTCATTTCCTTAACAGTATTTCTTAGAATCATCCCCTAAATAAAATGTTTGCACTTAAATTCATGTCTCCAGATGTGCTTCCAAACCAAAAGAACCATTTTGTGTGCATAAGTAGGGAATGAAGGGAAGCCTCATCTCATGAAATTGTCACTTACTCCTTCATTTTTTTTGTGAAGTTAGGCCCATTATTCCTTTTTTATTACCTAATTTCAAACTTCAGTTGGTTCTTCTTTAGTTTTTATCTTTGTTTATACATCGTTTTGTTCATATATCGTTTTTTCTATGCACAGTGAACTAATTCTGAATTCTTTGTCAGGTAATTCATAGATGTCTGTTTTGTTTTGTTTTGGGTCAATTTCTGGTGATTTATTTTGTTCTTTTGACTGGACCATATTCCCCGGCCCCCTGTTTTTTTGTATGCCATGTAATTTTTTTTTCCCTCTGAGAGTTGGATATTTCAAAAAACAGCCACTTCTCCTAATCTCTAGGGAACAGTTATGTACAAGGCAAGAGCTTTCCAATCAGTCTGACCAGAGATTCTGGGAACCTCTCAAACATTTCCCGGGAATTCACGTTCTGTGGGCTTATGCAGGTAATTTCCCAATAAGAGAGGTTTGCTGGCTTACTGTTTAGGAGCTTGTAATCACTTGCTCAGGATTCCCAGGTGGCTCACTGCTAAAGAATCCACCTGCAGTGTATGAGACGCAGGTTGGATCCCTGGGTCAGGAAGATTCACTGGAGAAGGAAATTGCAACCTACACCAGTATTCTTGGTTGGGAAATCCCATGGACAGAGAAATCTGGTGGGCTACAGTCCATGGGGTTGCAAAAGAGTCGGACATGACTTAGTGACTAAAGAACAGCAAGAATCTTTTGCTCTGTTTGTGGGACTGCAGGTCTCGTGCTGCAAGTCCCAGAGTTATCTTTTGTTCTCCATGATCCCCAGGCATCAAAAATATCAGGAAGACAGAGCCAGTCCCTTGGGCAGCCTTAAGAACTCAGAATGTTAGATGTACATTCCATGCCCTTCTTTCCCTCCCAAGGAGAAGCCACGAGTTTGGTGTTTCCTCCCTACTGAGCCACAGCTGTGCCAGATGAAGTGAACTGAGCCTGCAGAAAGAATACACTGGCTTTCCTTACCCACTCAACATGGCTGTTCCTGGCTTCGCACTCACCCGGAGTACTGCAACTTCCTAACTGGCTTCTGGAGTTTTCATGAAGGCATTTGAGTCCATATATTGTTGTTGAGTCAGAGTCTCTGTGTGGGAATGAGAACTGGAGCTTCCTATTCTGTTACCTTTCTGATGAAATTCTTATCTTACATTTTAAAAATAGAATTTAACTTGTTTATATTTCTACTCCATATAATTTTTGCTTTTAATCCTTAAAAACCTTTCAGAAGCACACAGAATAATAAAAGTGCCTGTTCACTTAGACCTATGTGATTTAATAGAAGATATTCACATTCATTATCTAAATTATTAAAATTCTCCAAAGTAATTCAGATAGGCATCTTAATTTTACAAAAACTGGGACTTAAAAAAATCCTAGTGACTTATCCAAAGTTATGGAGCAGAGTCAGAACGGTAAGTCAGGACTTTTTGCATCTGGTTCAGTTCTCTTTCCCCTACGTTGAGCTAGCAGAAAAGCCAGAATTGTTGTTTATATATTTTTTTCATGTTGGTAAGGGAAAGAACAAGGTAAGACAATTTGTAAAGATCTTGGACTTGAATATAAAGACCTAGATGTACTGATTCTTCCAACTTGGTTGCTCCTTGAAGAATAAAGCAGTTTACACTTCCAAAATTAGATTTCTCAGGATCGTATGAGCTATGTGATCTTGTGCATGTCCTACACTGTGTGGGCCCTAAATTCTCAAGTCTTAAGAATGCCTAGATGGTTCCTTGAAGCTCTATGGAACTCTGGCTTTCGCATCCACATTAAATTTCTGGGTAGAAGAAGGAAAGAAAAGAGATGGGGATGAAGAAGTAGTATATTGAGGAGGGGTGAAGGAGGAGAGGAGGAGGAGGGGAGAAAAGGAAGGGAGAGGAGGAGGGGGAGAAAGAGGAGGAGTGGGAGGGAGAGGGGAAGAAGTGGGAGGAGGAGGAGGGAAGGGGAGGAGGTAGAAGGGGAGGAGGAGCACATGCCCTGTAGTCTTCAAGGAAAAAATGTTTCAGATCATTTTCTCCTCAGTCTGAATGAGAATGAGAATAGGATCTGGGGGACACTTAAAGCATCCTGTACAAGTTTTTACAATAAGTGAAAAGTAAGAACTTGTTACATGATAACATCTAAATAAGATAAAATAGAGTTCAAACTTATTTGGCAGAAGAAAGTTGCTAAAATATGGCTGTAGTACTACTAGACATTTCATTATTAATTCCTGTTTTTTGATATGAAGTTTTACTCAAATGTTGAGATGAAAATAATTATGCCTTAAAATAAAATACAAGTTTAATATAATAACCATATTGATTAAATATTTAAGCAGAGAATAAAACAGGATAATAGATATGGTATGGTACCTATTTTTTACCAACACTATATTGTCCACCTGCCAGTGCAGGAGATGTGAGAGACCTGGGTTTGATCTCTAGGTTAGGAAGATCCCCTGGAGAAGGAAATGGCATCCCACTCCAGTATTCTTGCCTGGGAAATCTCACGGACAAAAGAGCCTGGCGAGCTAGCCCATGGGGTCGCCAAGAGTCAGACATGATTGAGCATAACCCTGGCAAGGGACTTTATAGACACAGAGGTGCTTAAAGTTTAAGTGGTGTGCCCAAGTTCATGAAGATGGTTTGGGGGTATAGTTCAGTTCATATAAAGGAGTAGCCAAGCAAACTGCTAAGATAATATTTTGTTCTTCTAATTTCTAATAGCATTCTACTATACAATGTTTTCTTAGCTTCAGTAACATTTACAGGGTGGTCACATTGAGATGCCAGCTTTTATGAAGTGGTTAATATTTATTGTTCTATATTTCTCTTCTTTGATGGTTCCAATGAATACTATGTTAGAAGATTTTTATGCAGATTCTGGGTTAGTTCTACTTACTGCTGGTTTTTGAGCCCTGGATTTTCCAATTTTACTGATCTACTTCTGAGGAGAGCCTGAATGAGCAAGATCATTTTTCTTGCTCCAAATTCATAATTCCAATCTCTGAATTGCTTGAAATCACCTCTTAATTTATTGGCTGTTAAATTATTTTATAACACTTTACAAATATGGATGTACGTTTGGTTCTTCAGTGCGACCTCCAATTATCTTGGAATAATTATTTGTGCAGTATAGATGACAAATAATTATCTATCGGTTGAATGAAAGCCCTCTTTTACATTCTCACAGATTTAATAACTGTAATAAAGGCTTTTATTTGAGTGGCATGTNCAATCTCTGAATTGCTTGAAATCACCTCTTAATTTATTGGCTGTTAAATTATTTTATAACACTTTACAAATTTGGATGTACGTTTGGTTCTTCACTGCGACCTCCAATTATCCTGGAATAATTATTTGTGCAGTATAGATGACAAATAATTATCTATGGGTTGAATGAAAGCCCTCTTTTACATTCTTACAGATTTAATAACTGTAATAAAGGCTTTTATTTGAGTGGCATGTTTCTTTGTGGTTTTGAAAATAGATGATTCTCTAAAATGACAGTTAAAAAAAAATCTGAGTAGAGATAATTATGGGCTTAATTTTTTAAAATAACACAATCAATTAAAATATTTATTGCTCATTTGCTGATTATGAGAGACAAAAGAAAGATATCCCTGCCCTCTCAAAGTGAATGTTTACTAGAGAATAAAAGATGCTTACTCCTTGGAAGAAAAGTTATGACCAACCTAGATAGCATATTCAAAAGCAGAGACATTACTTTGCCAACTAAGGTCCGTCTAGTCAAGGCTATGGTTTTTCCTGTGGTCATGTATGGATGTGAGAGTTGGACTGTGAAGAAGGCTGAGCACCGAAGAATTGATGCTTTTGAACTATGGTGTTGCAGAAGACTTTTGAGAGTCCCTTGGACTGCAAGGAGATCCAACCAGTCCATTCTGAAGGAGATCAGCCCTGAAATTTCTTTGGAAGGAATGATGCTAAAGCTGAAACTCCAGTACTTTGGCCACCTCATGTGAAGAGTTGACTCATTGGAAAAGACCTTGATGCTGCGAGGGATTGGGGGCAAGAGGAGAAGAGGACAACAGAGGATGAGATGGTTGGATGGCATCACCAACTCGATGGATGTGAGTCTGAGTGAACTCCAGGAGTTGGTGACGGACAGTGTGCTGCGATTCACAGGGTGGCAAAGAGTCAGACACAACTGAACGACTGAACTGAACTGAAGACAAGATCACAGTATGAGACTGTGTGTGAGTGCTGTGAAAGGGTTCCATAGTGTCATGGGGGTCAAAGGAGGGAGCATGTGTGGGTGAGGTTATGAAGCCTTCATGGGTTGGATTTCAGAAGAAACAGCTAGGATGGGAAGAACATTAAGTAGGGAACATAGTAAGCAGAGAAGTTGGAGTTTGGGGCTTTTGAAGATAAAATTGGTAGTGAAGAGGCTCAACCCAGAGTCATTATTTTAGTGTATAGGACACAAAAACATATGAATGAAAGGAGAGGGATTTTTCTTAAGGGGCAGAAACATGTCCATGAGTCTTAGCATCCTTTGAAAGACAGAATAATTCCTTGCTAGCTAACAAAAATCTGATTATCTCCAGAGTTTAGACAGGGAAAGTGGATTTTAAGTAAAAAATAATATAGGTTAATTGCTTAAAAGAATAAATAACTTAGAACCAAGAATTGAAGTACTCTTACTTTTGGGGTTCCCTTTCCCTTTTATAGTAGGGCCAAGGCAGGGTCACATAGCATTTATTCAAGTTATTCAAATATTATAGTCTTTTCTATTTGAGTATCTCCATTCCAACTGCCATGTTCAGTGAAAAACAAACCATGAACATTGGGATCAGATGGATACAGATTTAGACCCACTTATCAGCCAAAAGAAAATGGGCATAAATTCCATGAGGACACTGTTTTTCTCATTGCTATATATCCCCAGCATGAGAACAATGCTTGGGATATAATGTATGCTTCATAAATATTTGTTGGATAAATTAAATGATCTTGAACCTTAGTTTCCTTATTAATATATTGAGAAACACAATACCTAACTCAAGGAACTGTATTAAGAAATTAAACAAGAAAATGTAGGGGAAATTGTCTAATACAGTATATATTTCATGTACCAGGTTTCTAAACATGATTTGCTTTTCATCTTCAGATCAAGATGCACTAACTGTATCTTTCATTAATTAATTGCTTTTTGATTTTTATGACTGTATATCTGGTTTTGAAAAGTATGTGGTTTTCAATGACATGATCGACGAGCTTAGTTTTACAAAAATGAAAGGCCAGTTGATCTAGACTTCGTCCATTAATGCAGCTCAAGTTAGAAATAAGTCACTTAAAGACTAGCTCCTTTTATTCAATATAGATGAGACTCTTATATGAATAATTCCATTGAATTTTATGAAAATTCAATCCAATAAAATGTGGGCCAAGAACTATGCTAGATGTTAGGGATACAAAGACAAATAAGAAACTTCATCCTGTTTTTAGATTCAGGATAAGACTGGCAAGTGACAAAGAAGAAATAGCTAGGCTTTGCCTGTGGGTCAAACGACCTTTGAGAATAGTTAAGATATGCCCACAAAAGTGGCTACAGTTAGGCCCATGACTGGAAAGGCCTTTGAGTAGTAATAATTTGGCTCAAACTTAAAAATTAAAATCTCTATCACCATGCCTTGGATGATCAGGTCAACCTCTGGCTCTAGAGAAAGGAGAAGTCCTTCCCCATGCTTGTTGCAAGAACCACCTCCATTCGTATTCAAAGATGCTTGGCAGTGCACTGTTCTTCCTGTCTCTAGAGACTGACAGGGAAGCAGCCATTCCCTTTAGGCATAAATAGGAAAAAAAAAAATTCTTCTGCTATTAAGGGCAAAGATAGACCCAGTACATTATTATACTGAACACTGAACATCTCATTTGGAATTATGTGCATTCTAGTTAATGCTGACGAGGTGGTTTTCTAGCAAACAAAGATGAGTATTTGCTTAGTTTGGAGAATTTTATGAGAAAAATCTGTTCCATGGCTAAAGAAAAAAGAACTATCCCTCTTCAATGATACTTCCCTAGTTTAAGTCTCCGTCACCTACCTGCGGCAGAAACTGATTAAACCGGGCATCATAAGTGTCTGTGGTTTGTAAGTGACTGCACATCTGTGAAGGTGCAAGCTGGAGTCACATTGTGGTATCTCCCTTGTCTCCTAGTCTGTTAATGAGTATTTACTAATTGCTTATGGGGAGCATTACATTATATTCATTGCTTTTAATTTCTTGTTATTCCTTTAGTTATTATTCTAAGGGAATTCTGTGATTGAGCTAGTCATAATTATATTCTCTGGTGGGTTCTTTTGCCTGTATAATATAATAGATCTGCTTGTGAGAGCATATGAAGATTTTATCAGGTCTTGCAAGAGACAGCGCAGGACATTCATGGCAGCTGTCATATCCAGTTATATCAATCCAAATTCCTCTGTGAATCACTAAAAAAATTCAGAGGATTACATCACTATCAGCTATTGTCTTCTTTCATTAGTATAACCTAAAAGAATTTAAAAAATAAAAACACACTCAATGGTTGATAAAATTGACCGATAAATTACAGTGTGATGAAAGGAGAGCCAGTCAGTACAGAATAACACACAAAATCAGTGATGTAGGGAATCACTGAATCAAAGACTATGGGTGTGCACTTGCAAACCAAAATTACCCATGCATAACTAAGGTAGTCTAGGGAGTGAGGTCACTCAAATGATCAGAGAAGCTTCTTAGAGACTGAAGGATGTAACACAAAGAAAATCAAGCCTGGTCCTGTCTTCCACCCTCATGTTTCACTATAAGATTTAAACACAGAAAGGCTGAGCTACATCACTACTTAAGAAAAGCAGAAAACAAATACACCTTTACCAAGTTCAGCAATTGAGTGAAAATATATATGCAATAAGATTTCAGTGATAGCATTTATAAAAACTACAAGTCAATTTTTCTTCACTCTTCTGCTAGACAAGGGGGTGATGTCAGGCTAACAGGAGCTTAGGGAACATGTCATTCAGTAATTTCTGTTCCAATGGAGATGTTGAGAAATGGTTTTCTGTGAGGCTCAGGTAAAGAATTATTTACAATAGAGAATTTCACTTGAATTCAAAGGAGGTCACTGGCTTAGCCTCTTCTTGAGGAGAAAATAGAAGTCTAGAATATAAAATCTTTCTCTATTTTTTCTTTTGTTGGGTCACTTCTTTGAGGATTTTAATGTATATTCATTTTGGGTGAATTTTGTTACTATTATTATTTTGGCTGCTCTGAGTCTTGATTGCTGAGCTCTGACTTTCTCTCGTTGCCACGAGTCGGGGCTACTCTCTAGTTATGGTACACGGGCTTCCATTGAGGTGGCTTCTCTTCTTGCGGGCTTTGGGTTGTGGTGTTCAGGCTTCATTGGCTCATAGTATGTGGGATCTTCCTGGACCAGGGATTGAACCTGTGTACCCTACATTGCAGGGTGTATTCTGAACCAATGGACTGCCAGGGAAGCCCCATTTTGGGTGAATTTTAGATGTGCGGAGATGCTAAATTATCGGGCTAACGATTCACTCAATAGCCAGGCTCCGCTGCTGCTGCTGCCAAGTCACTTCAGTCGTGTCCAACTCTGTGTGACCCGAGACGGCAGCCCACCAGGTTCCCCCATCCCTGGGATTCTCCAGGCAAGAACACTGGAGTGGGTTGCCCTTTCCTTCTCCAATGCATGAAAGTGAAAAGTGAAAGAGAAGTCACTCAGTCGTGTCTGACTCCAGAGGCTTGCTATTAAGAATGGGACCTGGTTCTCCCCTCCTTTCAGCCTCTCTACTCAGTATTTCTTGTGTCTGTTGCACAATGTGATCAGCTGCATTACACAGGGAAATAGACGAGAGATAGATAACTCATGGAGGAGGGGATGTGTAGTGGGTTCTGGGTACCAGAGAACAGATGAGTGAGCCTTGCAAGAGGAATGCGGAGGGCAAAATAGAACCCAGAACTGCGGGATTGGTAGCATTATGGACTCAAGATTAATGAAAGGAGATATCTTGTGCCAGAGTTGAGGTAGAGAGACAAAAAAGGACAGATCTCTGCTATTGAGAGGGAATGGCCAACATAGACTGTGAATGGGAACAAGACTCAGAAGAAGACTACTTCTAGTTTTATATTTTGGCATTATGTACCTGGTGTTTCAATATTTCCATTTATAGATAAAAGCATAGGAAAAGCCTCGAAATATGCAGTAGATGCTAATATACTTACATCTAAAATCTGAGAACCAGAGGTCCAACACAGCTCTATTCCTGCTTCCCTCAGGGATGCGAGGCATCAGGACACATCGTGTTGACAGTGTAGATTGCTTTGTGGAAAAATAGTTTTAAGTGATCTGTTTCATTACCTTTTTTTTTGAAAACTGTAGGGTCAGAGAATGGTATCAATTTTAATGTTGTCTTCCTTCCCTATGTAGGCAGTTTTGATTGCTAGAAGAATCATTTATACTAAAAATAACTTAAATGTTAAAAGACAGAATGTTTATTTGAAATTTAATGTGCCTCACCTGACACCAAATTTATTAAATAACTTTCCTCCAAGTCAAGACATTTACCTAAGACCCTTCACTTAAGAGGCTTTCTCAGAAAATTAGGAACAAGCTACTTCCATATTGGTATAAATTGTTTAATAAACTAGTGGTTTTTTAGCATAATCACTCAGTTATTGAAGTTTAAATTTTATTTAATTTGTTGGTGCAGACTCTTATCTGTCTCTTTCATTGCAGGATGGATTTTCCTTATATTTTCCCATAATTCTTATCTATATTTTGGAGATTAAGACCACACCTGTAGCGTCTGATGCCAACTATATGGGAATTAAGGGCCCCTTAGGAGTGAGAAGCCACCATTGCAGTGTGATCCAGTAACAGATACTTTTTGAGTATCTGTTGTGTAAATACAAGTGATGTACAAGAGTACCCATTTCATTCATCTATATTTAGTTAAAATTCTACTTCAATAATAGTAATAATTGTACTGATGAAGTGCTAAGTGCCAGGTACCATGTAGACATTGTGCTAGCCAATAATGTATGCTGCTAAGTCGCTTCAGTCGTGTCCGATTCTGTGCGACCCCACAGATGGCAGCCCACTAGGCTCCACCATTCTGGGATTCTTCAGGCAAGAGCACTGGAGTGGGTTGCCATTTCCTTTTCCAGTGTGTGTAAGTGAAAAGTGAACCTAGCCAGGCCTAATTCCGTGGCCCCAGCCCTTGCCCTTGGCAATGGTTCACACCCTGAAGAGTGGCTTCTCTCTGGACCCTAACAAATCCATCTCTTATCGCTTTGTCTCTCAGTGAATTTTTGCAATGAGACATCAGGGCCTGAGTTTCATTAGTTTTGGCCGAGCTTGAGTCCTGGGAGAGAGCTGAAGGACAGGAGGAAAAAGCAATGGCAAAAACGTGCCAAGGAATAATGTATATTGTCTCACTTAATCCTCATACCCAAATGTACTTCAATAGAGGAATGGACAAAGCATCTGTGTTTACATACATACACTAGAATATTGGCCATAAAAACAGAACAAAATAATGCCATTTGCAGCAACATGGATGGACCTAGAGACTGTCATATTGAATGAAGTAATTTAGAGAAAGACAAATATCATGTTATCACTTATATGTAGAATCTTAAAAAAAATAGTACAAATGAACTTATTTACACAATAGAAATAGAGTCACAGATGTATGAAAACAAATGTTCAGCTACCAGGGGGAAAAAAGGAGAGAAGGGGTAAATTGGAAAGTTGGGATTGACATATACATCTATTACTATGTATAAAATGGAGAGTTTCCCAGGTGGCGAAGTGGTAAAGAATCTGCCTGCAAGGCAAGAGACCCAGGTTTGATCCCTGGGTCAAGAAGATCCCCTGGAGTAGGAAATGGCAACCCACTCCAGAATTCTTGCCTGGAGAATTCCATAGACGGAGGAGCCTGGTAGGCTACAGTCCATGGCCTTGCAAAGAGCTGGACACTACTGAGCAAAAGAGCAAGCATATATAAAAGAGACAACCAATCAGGATGTATTGTATAGCACAGGGAACTCTATTCAGTGCTCTGTAATGGCCTATTATGGGAAAAGAATCTAAATAAGAGTGAATATATGTACATGTGTAACCGATTGATTTTCCTGTACACCTGAAACATTGTAAATGACATTGTAAATCAACTGTACTTCAGTACCACTTGTATTGGTCTGCTTGGGCTGCCATAACAGTATACCATACACCGGATGGCTTACACAACAGAAATTTATTTCCGCACAGTTCTGGAGGCTGGACGTCAAAGATCAAAGTGTCAACAGAACTGGTTTCTTCTGAGACTTCTCTCCTTGGGTTGTAGATAGCTGTTTTCTCCTTGTATCTTCACAGTCTTCCCTCAGAACCTGTCTGTATCCTAATCACCTCTTCTTATGAGGACACCTGTCACATTGATTAAGATCCATCCCAATGATTTCATATAACTTTAATTTCTTCTTTAGAGGCCCTATCTCAAAATACAGTCGTATTTTGAATTATTGGGGGTCAGGACTTCAACATATGAATTTAGGGGGAACACAACTCAGCTCGTCTCTTCTCAAGTCATAAAGACTTGCATTGCCTATAAGAGGAAATATTAAGCCATTAATCATTGATACATATGAACCTGTTTTCCTACAACTAATTTCCTGCAGAAAGATTTTGATGATGAAAATAATGGAGAAAGTTGGGGCACTGGATCCTTTAAAGAAAGAAGAAAAATGAGCAAGAAAGGGGAACCAGGGATATTAGAAAGCTGGCATCTCCTAATTTGCTATTTTTGGTAGGGCCAGATTTATGGAAATAAATTAAACACAAGTGTTACTTTCTGTTTTTATTTCTATATTTCATCTTTCTAGCTTCTTAACATTTATTTTTTCTGAAAGTGTCACTGGTATCCATCCAAGCCAGCAGGCTTCTCAGCTCTTGNAGGGATATTAGAAAGCTGGCATCTCCTAATTCGCTATTTTTTGTAGGGCCAGATTTATGGAAATAAATTAAACACAAGTGTTACTTTCTGTTTTTATTTCTATATTTCATCTTTCTAGCTTCTTAACATTTATTTTTTCTGAAAGTGTCACTGCTATCCATCCAAGCCAGCAGGCTCCTCAGCTCTTGGAAAGGCTTCTCAATAACCTCATTGTCACTTCTGAAATAGTGTACACACACACACACACACACACACACCAGTTACAATCTGCTAGATTCTCTAACATTTAAAAGTAAGTTATTAAAAAATTATAGTCCTCCATTGATTTGATTGCAATTCAGAAGTTGTTAGGACGTATTTGGAATAGTTAATATAAATTTAAAGAGAGCCAATCAGGAGGGATGAGTTTTTCCCGGTGAGTTCCCAGTTTCCATCAGAGCTGTTTCATGGAAAAGAATATATCAGAGGGTAAATCTGAGCACTGCTCACATCCTGCCTTCCAGAAGCCCTGATTTCTAACAGTGTAACCTCCTGGGAGCTAACCTTAATGCGAGGGGGCAGGGCCTTCCCCTCTACCCTCATCTATCAAGAGCAGGTTCGCCCATGGCTCCCTCTTCTCCCACACTAGTGATTTTGCCTATGGATGCATCCTGCTGGAACTGCCACTTTTCCAGAGGCAAAATTAACTACCAATTTACTTTTGGACACCAAGTTCAGTGTTAATAACCCTACCTGACAGCCTGTTAAGAGCTTCCTGAGTCAGGAAGGACGAATAGGTTTCAGTTTGCATGCCAACTCCAGATGATTGATTGTTACTGACTGTCTAGGAGAGGATGGTGTTATATGAAGGTTGTGAGGCCATTTTTAAAAAGAAAGAAAGGCTTAATCAATTAGTGAAGTTTACTATTGGGAGAGAGACTAGTGGCACAAATATAAATTCATTTCCATCATTAATCAATTCAGAGCTTCAATTTACCGAGAGCTTACCCTGTGCCAGGCACCGGGCTCAGCCCAGTACATTCATCAACTCAGTGAATCTTCACAACTCCGCAGGATAGGTGATATATATCCTCTTTGTAAGAGTAAAGAAATGTAGGCCTAGTGAAATCGAGTAATAAGCCCAAGATCACCAGGCTAGGTAGAACCAGAGCAGGAATTAGCACCCTGGCAGGCATAGCATAGACTCCCTGAAACAATACACCAAATGTGTGGATTTGGATTTGAACTGAAGTTGCCACAAGCAGAGGTGCTCCAATCAACACTAGACAATCACCAGCAAGGGCCAGGGAGCGTCATTTCCTTACATATGTCCTCTATACAGCCTTCCTGGTTTGTAGGTGGATATGGAGGTAAAGCTGGGGTTTGGGAGAGAAAGACTTGTCTTTCTCTAGTTAAGGCCACACATATTTGATGAGCACCTACTCGGTGGCAAGAATTTGGGGATACAGCAGTTTCCTGCCTTCAAGGAGCTTATGCCCAAGTGCAGAGAGACAGCCAACAAACTTAAATAACTTCAGACCCTGATAACTGTGATGGAGATGCTTAAACAGGGTTACAGGGTGGGACTGAGTAGGGGATTACTTTAGCCAGGGATGAAGGCCTCTTGAGAAAGGGGAAGAAGACAGCTAATGGAAATCTAGGGACAAGCACCCCTAAACAGAAGAAGCAGAAATTGCAAGGCCCTGACATGTCAGGAACTTGCCATGTTTGAAAGAAAAAGGCTCCGGTATTTGCTATCACCTCATTCAAGACTAAAGACATGGCCATGCTTCAAGAACTGTCTGGAGTTCCCCTGCACAAAGCCGCTTGATAGGGGAGACAGAGGCCAGCGCTTTGCCTTCTCTTTCCTCCCTTTCACTCTCCAAAGGTGTTGTGTTGATAAATCAGTGAGAGGTCACACATGCCAAAACCTTCAGCTTTGGGAGGGATTAAATTCATTTGCTGGGAGAAGAATATGAATTACTGTATGCCTTGCCTGTTCATTTTCACATACCTTCCTTTGTTTTACCCTTGCACTGGTCTTTTGAGATAGTTATTGGTGGTATCCCCATTTTAAAGATGAGGAAACTGAGGCTGCTGCTGCTGCTAAGTCACTTCAGTCGTGTCCAACTCTGTGTGACCCCATAGACGGCAGCCCACCAGGCTCCCCCATCCCTGGGATTCTCCAGGCAAGAACGCTGGAGTGGGTTGCCATTTCCTTCTCCAGTGCATGAAAGTAAAAAGTGAAAGTGAAGTCGCTCAGTCGTCTCTGACTCTTAGTGACCCCATGGACTGCAGTCCACAAGGCTTCTCTGTTCATAGGATTTTCTAGGCAATAGTACTGGAGTGGGGTGCCATTGCCTTCTCCGAAACTGAGGCTGGGAGAGCTCAAATACTCAAGATAACTAATAAGGGGCAGAAGGAGAGTAGGTTGTAGTTAAGACCTTGGACTCGAGTCAGACAGGTTGGGTTTTTATTTTTAGTTTCAACTCTTACTAGTTTTGTAAACTTGGGCAAGTTCCTTACCCCTTCTAAGCCTCAGTTTCCCCATCTGTAAGGATAACGACAATGCCTTCCTCCCACAGGTTTTGTGTTAAATTAGAAATGTACTGAAGATGCTTAGTCCAGGGCTGGGACCACAGCATGCATCAGGTGAACATATCCTTTGCTATGAGGAGGCAGCGAGCTGGGACTGAATTCCAGCATTTCCAGCTCCTCAGTACAAGGCCCTTCGCGTGTGACTGTGAATGAGTTATTCAACTGCTCTGAGTTTCTGTTGCCTCATTTGTAAAGGAGAGATAAAATAGTGGTTACTCACAGGCTGATGTGAAGACGCTGTAACTTACTACACCTCCAGTGCTTAGAACAGTGTGTGCACACAGTAATCTCCCTAAAGCAATGTACTCATAAAGGCTGAAAGATGGAGGTGGGGTGAGTTTAGCTAGCAGGCTGTTTTCAAGCAGCACTTGTCACTTCCATCCTGATGGAACAAATACCGGCAGGAACCTACACGTACATCCTGCTCATCACCCACCTCGCACTGTTGGGGGCGGCATTGAGGCTTGATTTGCAAACCTACCTCTGCCGCCTCCTCCTGCACCTGTCAAAACTGTAGGGGCTGCTCAACAACACATGAGAAATCTAATTTGCTATAAAGTCATTTTTTCCCCCCAAACACATCTGTCCATACTTGAAGGTGGCAAAAACACATTTGAGAATTTGCAATCCCGCATAGAGGGTATGAACTTGTCAGCTTGCTCTGTCAACAGGCTTGATGTCTCAGCCTTGTTGTCATTATAGAGCGGCTTGTTATCTGCCAAGCCTGATTGTTTCTCTCTCAAGGGGCAACTTAAAGGCTCTCTAATGGGAGGAAAAAGCTTTACAAGCCCTAGAGATAATTAAAAGTCACAGCCCTTGACTTTGGAAAGTGGAAGGTTTGACCTCTGTGTTCTCAACTGGTTGAACTCTCAGGCCCTAAGGCTCTTGTCTGTTTCTCTCCTCTTGTCTCTGCACCTCTCCTCTTTCTTCCCTTCCACGGCCTGCCTAATGGGGGTGGGAACTGGGTCAGCTTTGTTTGCCACTCTGTAAGTTTCAAATTAAGTTTCTATTTATTGTACATCTATCAGGTGCTTAATACATGACCTTGTTTAGTCCTCAAAAAACCCCTGAGGATTTGATTGGCCTACTTCACGTCAAAGCCAGGAATCTAAACCACAATGCTTCCTCTGAGTCTATGCAAAGAGCTTGCCACTCTTGCCTGTTGAGTCATGGAAGTTTTGGGTTTTGTAATAGGGGACTGTAGTTTAATACTATACCTACATTTTGGACAACTGAGAAGGGTCAAATATAAGCAAGTAGTAGATTAAATAAAAAACAGGAGAAAATAATCCTAGATGCAGAAATTAAATTAGATGCATCTTGATGGCTTCTTGTAAGTGTCATTTAAGTGAAAGTGAAAGTATTAGTCGCTTAGTTATGTTGGACTGTATTTAGCCCACGAGGCTCCTCTGTCCATGGGGTTTCCTAGGCAAGAATACTGGAGTGGGTTGCCGTTTCACTTAAATAGATTTTATTAAAATCTGACTGGATAATAAGAAAGAGGTGGATCTCTGGCTGTGGGGTCAGACCCAGGTGGGACCATATTTGAGCACTATGTGTTGTCTCGGCAAATCATCTAAATAAGCTAATGTGTGTAAAGCATCTGACCCATGGGTACTCCTAAATTAATGTATACTTCCCTCTGTTTGAATCATATTTCTCTTTAGTGGATATAAAAGGGGACTTTTTCAACAACTTAAAGAACCACAGCATGAATGTAATTTTATGATGAAAGAAACAATCTTTCACCATGATCGGTCCAGATAGGTTAAAAAAAATTATTTAAAAGCTAAAACTAAGGAGACTAATGANGCAAGATTTTTTCTCATAGTAACATGCTGCTGTGGAGAGTTCTGACATGCAAAATACAAAGAGAAGTAACATCACAAAATTTACAGTGAATTTGTGACTGTGACAAGAAAACTATTAAAGTTCTAGATTTGGGTGTTTTGTTTTGTTACTCTAGGCACAGCATCAGGTTTTCTTGATTTTGTTTTGGGTGATAGTGTAAAATCAAGGTCATTGTGAGTTCAAGTCCTCCAAAAAGTAGATGCCAAGATGGGGTAAGATGTGCAAAAGAGGGTAATGGCTGTAAAGCACAAATGGAGAGAGAGCAGGAGAAAGGAGAGAGAGCTTTCAGATGGAAGCAAAGTCTGACTCTCATGGAAGGAGAATGGTTGGGAAGGTTGGGAGATGAAAGTCTCAGACTGGGTGTGGCTCCCAAAGATGTTCAGCCAAGCCAATGGGAAGTTCTTGAACTAAGCCATTGAAGTTGTTTCTGGATGAAGCACAAGCTGGAATCAAGATTGTCGGGAGAAATATTAATAACCTCAGATATGCAAAAGACACCACCCTTATGGCAGAAAGTGAAGTGGAACCAAAGAGCCTCTTGATGCAGGTGAAAGAGGAGAGCAAAAAAGCTGGTTTAAAACTCAACATTCAAAAAACTAAGATCATGGCATCTGGTCCCATCACTTCATGGCAAATAGATGAGGAAAAAATGGAAACAGTGAAAGACATTATTTTCTTGGGCTCCAAAATCACTGTGGACAGTGACTACAACCATGAAATTAAAAGATTCTTGCTCCTTGGAAGAAAAGCTATGACAAATCTAGACAGCATATTAAAAAGCAGAGACATTACTTTGCTGACAAAGGTCTATATAGTCAAAGCTTTGGTTTTGCCAGTAGTCGTGCATGGATGTGAGAGTTGGACCAAAAAGAAGTCTGGCTGTTGAATAATTGATGCTTTTGAACTGTGGCATTAGAGAAGACTCTTGAGAGTCCCTTGGACTGCAAGGAGATCAAACCAGTTAATCCTAAAGGAAATCAACCCTGAATATTCATTGGAAGGACTGATGCTGAAGCTAAAGCTCCGATACTTTGGCCAGTTGATGCGAAGAGCCGACTCACTGGAAAAGACCCTGATGCTGGGAAAGATAGAAAGCAGAAGAAGAAGGGGGCAACAGAGGACAAGATGGTTGAATGGCATCACTTACTCAGTGGACATGAATTTGGATAAGCTTTGGGAGATGGTGATGGACAGAGAAGCCTGGCGTGCTGCAGTCCGTGGGGTCACAAAGAGTTGGGTATGACTGAGCAACTGAACAACAATGTGTTTCTTAGGAACAGAACACATTTGATCATCATGCTCAGTCACTGATTAGAAGCAGCCTGTGGGAATTGTGGTGGTGGTGGTTTAGCCACTAAGTCGTGTCCAACTCTTGCAACTCCATGGACTGTAGCCCAAAAGGCTCCTCTGTCCATGGGATTTCCCAGGCAAAGAATACTGGAGTAGGTTGCCATTTCCTTCTCCAGTGGGAATTGTGACCTTGGCACAAACGCGGTGGTACATTCAGAGGGGCAGCTATTAGGGGCAATAGTCAACTATGCTCATCACAGCAGATATCTGAGCAGCACAAGTTTGGGGCCACCACAGTCATTAAGAGGCACGTTACAAGAAGGAATAGTTCCCTAAGTCTTTAAACACAGAATGAGTGACCTTGATGTTTTCTTTAAGTTCATCACTGTAGACAGATGTGCCAAGAGGCATTTGTGGGCTGTTAATGACTATCACTTTCTAATTGCCTCACAGATATAGAAATACTGTGTTTATATTTAATTTCTCTAGATGAACTTGGTTGGGTACAAGCAGCTCATCTATTCTGCTTTACCTGTGGCTTTGTTTTTGCTAATTCCCTATTTCAGGTAAATATAATAAAGATAATAATATATTGTAAATGAAACACCAATTCAAAACATTTCACAGCATTTCCTTTGGAAATATTGGCTCAGTGGAGACTATAATTACTGGAAAGCAGAAATGCAATGCTGTCATGCAAACTGAAGTGTTTCTACTATATCTCTGAGGCATTTAATCAATTCAGCCAAAGCAATCAACAAAACCAGTTGTATATTGTTGGAATTCCAAATCACCTAATGACAAACTGGGTTTCTTCAGATTTAATTGACTAGATGTTGAACTGCTGTGACAACATAAATCGGCATGCCCAAGTGGTCTTAAGGTGGCAAGATGGCAGAAAATGCTCTATAGCTGATATTAATGAGCAAAACTCCTTCCAGTTATTTTACACTTGAAACAAAACACTATTGCATTGTAAAATGGTCAAAGTAGCCAGGAAGTGTGGATGATGTAATAAGTGCTTATTTAAAAAATCCCCTTGCTATGATAACTGAGAGGTAATTATATATTAAATCTTTGTCTCTGGGATCTTCTTTACCAGTGTGCCTTTGCATTTCTGGGACAGAACAATTCCTATATTCCCTGCTCATGCTATGAGTTCAGTGACAAGTTCAATGACTACTTTTTGTTTTCTTTTATCGTGGTAAGAATATTTCATATGAGATATACCCTCTTAATAAAAAATTCTCATTGACTATAGCTAAAGTGTTGATCTCTAGAGCTTATTCATCTTGTTTAACTATGACTTTATGCCCACTGATTAGTAAGTCTCTATTTCTCCTTCTTCCCAGTCCCTGGAAACCACCATTCTATTCTTTGATTCTATTAATTTGATTAATTTTGATACCTCATATAAGCAGATTCATCCAATATTTATCTTCTATGACTGGCTTCTTTTACTTAGCATAACGTCCTCCATGTTGTCACATATTGCAGAATTTCCTTCTTTTTTAAGGCTGAATTCAACTGTATGTATTTACCATATTTCCTTTATCCTTTCATTTGTCAGTGGATATTTAGGTTGTTTCCATATCTTGGCCATTGTGAATAGTGCTGCTCACCCAGAAGTTCTAATAGCTCTTTGAGATTCTGATTTCAGTTCTTTTGGATAAACACACAGAAGTGGGGTTTCTGGCTTATACAGTAGCTCCATTTTTAAGTTTTTGAGTTATCTCCATGAAATGGGGGCTGCACCATTTTACATTCCCACCAATGGTATGCAAGGGTTAAAGTCTGTCTATATCCTTGTCAAAACATGTTGTCTTCATAATAGCCATCCTAACAGATATGAAGTGAAATCTCCCTGTGGTTTTGATTTTCATTTCCCTGATGTGTAATGTCATCGAGCATTTTTTCATACACCTGTTGGCCATTTACATGTCTTCTCTGTGAGAAAGGTCTATTCAACTCCTTAGCCTATTTTTAAAATTGGTATATTAGGATTTTTTTTTCTACTGAATTGTAGGAGTTAGTTACATTTTTTGGAGATTAACCGCTTATCAGATATGTAGTTTGTAAATATTTTCTCCTATTCCATACATTGCCTTTCTGTTGGTGGCTTGGGTGTAGAGAAGATTTTCAGTTTAATGTAGTCCCACTTGTCTATTTTCATTTTTGTTGCCTGTGCTTTTGATGTCATGTTTATGGAGCACTGCATAGACCAATGTCATGAAACTTTTCCTGTAGGTCTTTTCCTAGGAATTTTATAGTTTCAGGTCTTACATTTGAGTCTGTATTCCATGTTGAGCTGATTTTTGTGTGGTTTAAGAGTCCAATTTCATTCTTTTGTCTGTAGAGATCCAGTTTTCCCAACACCCATTGTTGAAGAGACTAACCTTTCCCTATTCTGTATTTTTGGTGTTCTTGTTGAAGATCAGTTGGCCATATATGTGCGGATTTATTTCTGGGATCTCTATTCTGTTTCGTTAGTCTATAGGTCTCTCTTTATACTGGTACTACGTTGTTTTGATTATGATAGTTTTGTAATATATTTTAAAACCAGGAAGTGTGATGGCATGAATTTTGTTCCATTTCAAGATTAATTTGACTCTTTATGGTCTTTTATGCACCCATGTGAGTTTTAGAATTGCTTTTCTATCTCTGTAAAACATGTCAATGGAATTTTGTTAGTGATTCACTTGAATTTGTAGATTTCTCTGGATAACATGAGGATTTTAACATAATTACATCTTCCAATCCATGAACATAGAGTGACTTTCAATTTATGCCTTCTTTCATTTATTTCATCAATGTTTTGTAGTTTCACTATAGAAATAACTTTCTTCATTAAATTTATTTCTAAATATTTAATTGTTTTTTGGTGCTGTTATAAATGGAATTTTTTTCTTAATTTCCTTTTCAGATTATTATTAGTGTATGGAAACATAACTGAATTTTGTATGTTGATTTTATATCCTATAACTTTACTGAATTAGTTTATTAATTCTAAGAGTCTTCTTGTGGAATCTTTAGGGTTTTCTATATATAAGGTCATGTCATCTGCAAACTGGGACAGTTTAACTTCTTCCTTCCTGATTTGCATGTGTTTTATTTCTTTCTCTTGCCTAATTGCTCCGGCTAAAACTTTCAGTACTATATTGAACAGAAGTGTCAAGAGTGTACATCCTTGTCTTAATCCTTATTTTAGAGGAAAACCTTTCAGTTTTTCAGCATTAAGTATGATGTTTAAATGTGGCTTTTCATATCTGGTCTTTATTTCAGTGACTACTTCTTGATCTGATTTGTGTTACTCTAGGATTCTAAAGGAAATCAACCCTAAATATTCATTTGACGGACTGATCCTGAAGCTGAAGCTCCAATACTTTGGCCACCTGATGCAAAGAGCCAACACATAGGAAAAGACTCTGACGCTGGGAAAAACTGAAGGCAGGAGGAGAAGGAAATAACAGAGGACGAGATGATTGGATGGCATCACTGACTCAATGGACAAGAGTTTGAGCAAGCTCCAGGAGTTTGTGAAGGATAGGGAAATCTGGCATGCTGCATTTCATGGGGTCGCAGAGTTGGACATGGCTAAGCAACTGAACAACAAAAACTCTATGAAAAGAAGGAAGGAACTAGACCATTTTTGTCTGTGATTCACTTTTAAAGTGTGGTTCCTGGACCAAGCAGCATCGCATGTGCCCAGGAACTCATTAAAATGCAAATCCTCAGGCCCACCCCAGACTTACTGAATCTGAAACTTTGAGAGTAGGGCCAGTAATGTGTGTTCCAACAAGCCATCTGGGTGATTACAATGCATGCTTGGAGGATGTCTGACTAACACTATTTCCCATGGTGTAGTATTCAGAAAAGTATCAAAGATATATTAACAAGTGTTATGCAACAGAAGATTCCTTATTTGAATAAGGTTGGGAAATCTGGGGCTAAAAAGGTTAAGTAGAGCCCATGGGCCATGCCCCTTCACTGAAGTCCCCTACAGGTCATTCCTCCAGACCTGCCACTATGTACATGTGCCTATTTATGCCCCACAAATAGCACATCCCTTGTTCTTTCTCCAAGAGCCCAGTGCCCTGTCTCTCTTAGCCACACACAAACACACACACACACACAGAGAGAGAGAGAGAGAGAGAGAGAGAGAGAGAGAGAGAGTTCGCTCCCTTTCCCTTGCTTCAAAGCCCAACTTTCTTTTTTCCACCCCAGTATGGCAAGCCACTCCAGTACTCTTGCCTGGAAAATCCCATGGGAGGAGCCTGGTAGGCTGCAGTCCATGGGGTCGCCGAGAGTCGGACACAACTGAGCGGCTTCACTTTCCCTTTTCATTTTCATGCATTGGAGAAGGAAATGGCAACCCACTCCAGTGTTCTTGCCTGGAGAATCCCAGAGATGGGGGAGCCTGGTAGGCTGCTGTCTGTGGGTCGCACAGAGTTGGACACTACTAAAGTGACTTAGCAGCAGCAGCAGGATGACAGACAGGAAGGAATCTCAGTGTGGACTGATGCCGCACCCCCTGCACTGCAAGGCAGTCACAATAATCGTCAACATATTAACCAAAGTGTAGGTTGTGGCTCCTGAGCTTAGTTGTGTCTGACTCTTACAACCCCATAAACTGTAGCCTGCAGGCTCCTCTGTCCATGGGATTTTTCAGGCAAGGATACTGGAGTGGGTTGCTATTTCCTCCTTCAGGGGATCTTCCCAACCCAGGGATCGAAACTGCATCTGCCTGCATCTCCTGCATTGCAGGTGGAGTCTTTACCAGCTAAGCCATCGGGAAGCCCAAAGTGTAGGTTATTCAGTCCTAAATAACTATTCTTTGGGGACACATTCAGGGCAGTTCAAATATATATTTAGAAAAAAGACATTTTTTTATTGAAAGGACACAGTCTTGCTAAAGACATATCCAGTTCCTATTTCTAAACTGAATGAAAATATTTCAGTCTGAGGCATCTATATTTGTATTATTTAAGTGGTTCAGGGCTTGCTTTTCCAAAATTAATGTGGGATTATTTGCTTTACATCTATCCACAATGCAAAACGCTTGCCTGCAGAATAGCTTCTGTTTCCATTTTAATGTGCAGAAATTAGTTATGAACTCCTAGACAGTTTTCAGTTTGGGCAACCTAAAATTCAAAATTTACCTCTAGCAACAGGAAGAAACTGCAGGCAACTTAAAAAAAAAAACTGGTTTGTCTCTGAAATTGTGGCTACTCAGTAGGACTAAAGGAGAGAGTCCAAACTACTTTTTCATCTACTAAAAAAACTAAAATACCCCAAAGCTTTAAAATCTTACTTTGTTACATTGTTGGATCATCATTGTAAGCCAAAGAACAGGGGAACAAGCATGCAGAAAAAGGGATTACTCCAGTCTCTAAAAAGTCCAATATTGCGTTTCTTGCCTGCTTTTGCATCAGTCAAGAAATATCCCCACAGGATGAGCTCTAGTGTTCATGTGTGGAAGAAATCCTCCAAAGCCTGGATCTTGAAGAAAGCGGAAAAAATCTGGGCAACACAGAACTTGGAGATTAACTCAAGCATGATTGGAGATTTAAAACCTTTGAAAGGAACATGCCAGATCATGCCAAGTTGCTCACGCCTGCTCATAATGAGACCAATTTGGTTCTGAAGGAGAAAGGGCGTTAATATAAGGGTTGCTGGCAGGGCAAACAATAGATGACGTCTCATCCCATTATATCCTATAATAAGTGTGTGTCATCCTAGCCTTTCCTCTAGTTCCTCTGACTCAAATTCATGCATTGTTAAAAACTTATTAAAATGCATTGAATCAGAGCTCTGCAGACAACAAAAATAGAGGGAGTTTTTGACGCCAAGCCAAATAATTTTGGCTTTTCTTCCCAATGTTCATGTAAACAAACTGTCAAACAGACATACATATGAATGGAAAATTATTCATGAGGGGGGATGTGGACTGAAGTTCTCAGAAGAGATACAACAGGGAACTAACGCGCTGACATGTTGTCTATGGAGGGCTGTTCCTTCACTTAGTGTCATATCGCATGAGCAGATATTTCACTTCACATTGTCCACCATTAAACACAAAACTCATGTGTAAATTACATTTATTAAAATTCAGGTTTTTCTAAGTAAAAATATAAAGACTTTCCCAAGTACTGATTCTTCTTTCTCCATGGGAGAAAAAAGAGAGAGAGAGAACAATGTGTGAAATAACTGTTCTGAAAGTTTGGAGGTCAGATCTTAGAAAATGATCACTGTTAAACCAATCACATCTATTTCACACGGAGCAACAAAAACTCCCACAGGAGTTTGAAGAACCAGAATCTAGCGAGATGACAGCAGTAAAAACATAACTAGACTTTGTGGTAAATAAATATATGCTAACGGTTGTGTTTTCATTGGATGAGGGGGTTATAGATTCTAATTAACCTTTGAAGCAAGTCAGGAAATAAAATTTTAGTTGCTGAAGTGACTTCTAAATGCCTCCCATTATCTACCCTCCCCATTTTCTACAGTCATAGAATTTGAAGCTGGGTACATGGTCTCCCCTTGTGGCTCAGGTGATAAAGAATCCTCCTGCAAAACACTCTCTGATATATATCAAAGCAGGATCCTCTATGATCCACCTCCCAGAATACTGGAAATANTTCTGATTCTCCCTCAGTTCTTCTTTTGTTGAAATCTTAAAATGGTTTGGCATTTCCTTTTCAAAAATGCCACCAGTCATGATTCAAGTAGCAGCTTAACTTCAAAATGCTAACTTTCTCTATGTTAGAACACAGAGTAGAAAGAAAAAATATTTATCTCAGGGGATTTTAAACCTGTGACTTTTATCATTTCAAATGTAGATATTATGAGTTATAATTATTAGTTATTTTCATTATTCATCCATTCACTTCATACTTTATGGTGTATTATGAAATAATCCTTTGGCAAATGAATGGACTAGATGGATAGAAAGTAGACTGATATATATTTAATTCTGAGGAATGCAACATGTTCTTGCCTCTGGGAAAGGGGGGATTTCCGTCCCCCCTCCACTCCTTGAATCTATTATGCTTCAAAACATCCATTGTTTCACCTGAGAAATCCATTGTTGTGGATATTCCAGCAGTCAATGGGCTAAAAAATGTAGGTATTTTGGGGTCCAAATGTTTTATGCTTACAAAGTTTCTTATGAACACAGGCATGTTTTACTGGCTTTTTGAAAAAGACAAATCAGAGATATTTCTTACATAATCATAGGCACTGTAGAAAACATTTTGAACTGATAATCCATTATCCAACATTCTGCCTTAGTCAAATTGCNGGTCCAAATGTTTTATGCTTACAAAGTTTCTTATGAACACAGGCATGTTTTACTGGCTTTTTGAAAAAGACAAATCAGAGATATTTCTTACATAATCATAGGCACTGTAGAAAACATTTTGAACTGATAATCCATTATCCAACATTCTGCCTTAGTCAAATTGCTACTGTGCCATAAAGCAGACTGCAATATTTTAAATAAAAGTCATATTAAGAAAAGATCTTTTTATTAGGTAGCTATCTCATGACCTTGTTCAACATCCAGATCCAGTGTATAATCCACCTTGCCTCCATGAAATTCTTTCCATGTCCAGCTTGAATTTTTCCAGTAATTATCAAATCCCTCTTTAGCTTCTTTCAAGAATTACTTTGGTAAAACACGGCTGTAGGACAGCATATGAGACCCACATTCACAACCATTTGATAGTTTTTTGATTGAACTTGAAATTTGGACTTTTCTTACCCATTTGTATGATACCAGAGGCAAAGCAGGACTTTCTTGATGGGAGCAAAGCAGAACCTGAGGGAAGAGACAGAAGGAAATAAAGATGGTGGAGGCGGCTGTGCCTCCTGGAGCTTAGTCCGCATGGAAGGTTTTACATCTCCAAGATTTCCTATGCATAATCCCCATACTCGCCTGGAGCTAATCACTTCTGCCTGTTTATCATGTTTATAATACATGATAATAGGAACATTTGATAATGTTCCAGAGGGAACATTGCTCTAAATAAATTCCAAAATTTATTAAAAGAAAGACCCAGCAAAAATGGCAAGCGGGTGAATGTAGAACTTATTAATTACTCCTGGTGAGGTGAACTGTGGGTGAGCTTAATGAAGTCTTTCAACACTACATTTCAAATGGCCGATAGACTTCCACAGGCTCTGTGAACACAAATGCACATAGTATTTTCACTGATCATAACTCACGGAGCTCAACTTTGAAAAGCATGCAGTGCAATCCACTGAACATAAAACACAGGCTCCTTTCTTCCTGTGAACTAAGTTAGAGCTCTTTTATGCACACAACCTTAATAAAGTATTCTAATTTTGTGGCATTAAATGGAACAATAAGCTATTATACAATTTTCCTTCTCTCCCCAGAAGACATGGAATGTTAAGTTATACCAATATTATTGATAGTTGTCACCAGTGAACTGTTGGTTTGAGGCTCTACAAAACAATTTATGTGAGATTTCTCTCCTTACATTTCAAGAAAAAAAATTATAGGTTCAAACATTAGTGTAGTAGAAAGTTTTTTGGCTTTTTTGACCAGGGAGACTGAAATTCTTAAATATGTGTGTGTTTGCTCAGTTGTGTCCAACTCTTTGCAACCCCATGGACTGTATGTTGCCTACCAGGCTCCTCTGTCTATGGGATTTCCCAGGCAAGAATACTGGAGTGGGTTACTATTTCCTTCTCCAGGGGATCTTCCTGACCCATGGATCGAACTCCTGCATTGGCAGGTGGATTCTTTACCACTAAGCCACCTGGGAACCAGAATTCCTAAATAACTGCACTCAATTTTGACATGTAAAAATCTTACTTAATCTTTGTGTTACTACTTTTTTGCTACCTCTATTATTGTTCTTGAAAATTCAACCTTTAAGTCCCCTGTGTACTTGGATTAAAACAATATGTAAATATTATATTTTACTAAAGATACAGTATCTTAAATGGTATCTCATTAAAGGATGATTACCATACTTATATTTCTTTTGATAAATTTAACTGCTGTCTGTCACTATTGGTATTTTGTAATACTTAGGTATAGAGATATTATTTTATTACATTTGTTGTATTTATAGAAAGTGGTGCCATTTGTATTAGAAACTTCTGAGAATTTTAATGAAATGAATTTATAAAATACAAAATAAATTTCATTTCTCGATGAAAATTCCAAACAGAAAGACGTATCAATGAAAACTAAGTTTAATCTGGATAAATTTCCTTTGTCATTTAAGAAAAATAAGTCCATGCATTTATCACATTTGAAGTCTGGTGCTTTTTTCCATAATGAAAAAGAAATAGTACTTATTTTTCTTGGCTAAACAATTGTGCATACAGTACTCCTTTAAGAAAAAAATACCAGAAACGCTGGCTTCATGGGCATGCAAAGCCTCTGGGTGGTCAGCTTATGTGTCCCCAAGTTTCAACGGCATTTGACCTCAGCAGTCCCCTCTCAGTGAAAATACGGAAAAGTGAAGACTCCTTAAAGCCATGGAGGGAAAAATGTGCATCTCTCCTGGGATGAAAACGTCCATGCATCCAGCACACATGACAGAAGGCTGGGAGGCCCAGAGTCACCTGCTGCCTTGATCCAGCCAGTCTCCCTCAGAAGGAGCTTTGCCAAAAGCAGCTCAAAAGTAGGGGCAGATCCTATGGCAAAAGGAGCTCTGCTGGAGCTAGTTCCTTCTTATTCTTTGCTGTTTTTTTTTTGTTTTTGTTTTTGTTTTTTACTTTACAATATTGTATTGGTTTTGCCACACATCAATATGAATCCGCCACGAGTGTACACGTGTTCCCAATCCCGAACCCCCCTCCCACCTCCCCCGCCTACACCATCCCTCCGGGTCATCCCAGTGCACCAGCCCCAAGCATCCTGTACCCCGCATCAAACCTAGACTGGCGATTCGTTTCTTATATGGTATTATACATGTTTCAATGCCATTCTCCCAAATCATCCCACCCTCTCCCTCTCCCACAGAGTCTTTGCTGTTTTTAATCAAGTTAACATATGCTACACCAGTGGCTACATGGGCTGGTGGTAGCAGAGGAGAAGGCTGAGACAAGGGAGGATGAGTGAAGTGATGATGAAGGATTACATGTCCACTCTGTCCAGGAAAGGTGTCTCCAGCACCCTACTCAAAAAACAGGGATAGGCCCTGCATTTCCTGGTAAACTGCTGATGCAAGATCAGAGACAGGACTCTGTGCTGCCCCAGAACTGAGTGCCAAGAGATGGTATCTCCTTGATCTCAGAATCCAAATTCCAGATTAAGAAAAATTACCATGTCCTTGAATCAATTCACATGACTCAATTTACATGTCTGCAAACTTGAAAGTATCCGGGTGGCTCAGAGATCTCCTTTGAGTGAGTGAATTTTTTTTTATTGTTTTTCTTAAATATATTGAAAACATACAAAGACAATATAACTTTAAGTTTAGGTCATTGGTGGAATTCATGTGTGTTGGGAAAACAAAAGGGTAGAGACTTAATTAGTTATGGTCATCTGAATACAAAGAGCCTGAGATGAGTATCAGGACTTTAAGGTATCTTACCTATTCATCTTTCGCTAAAGTTTCAATTTGAATTGGTCTGGTTCCTGAATTTTAATAGTCACCATTTTCAGCTGTTTCATTGATTGTCTCTCATTTGTTTTCCAGAAGCCATGTTTTCTTCAAAAGCGCCTCATAAATCACTTTTTCCCATTCTCCTTTCAAGCAGGGTATGATCTTTTCTGCCCATAGATATTGTGGTGCCATTTGTTCTGAATCCAAATGATATAAAACAGGCTGTGAGCCACTGCTACAATTTCTATTTTTGTATCTGCCCCTGCTTTTTGTAAAAGATACCTCCTTTGAACACAGCTCAGATTTCTGTTCTTAGATTCATGCAACACCTTAAGCTTAATTTTCTTGTTGCTGTTGGAAGTATTTTTAGTTTATCTAATTTTCATAATCCTTGCATTTCATCAGGGTGAACCAGAAGTTCTGCAGAATCACATTACTTAACAAAGGAGTAGCTAACAAACCCTTAAAATGTTATTTTACTTCTTATGGAATGATAATTATCTTCAATGCTGATTGTCAGCATAGGCTGAAGCCGCAAGAGGAAGCCCGCTGATGCACTGGCAGGCTGTTGCACTTTATAAAGATGAGCAGGTCTTGAGTTGGGGAGTTTGGGTTTTCATTTACGCAAGGAGTGGCTAATGTGCCAACATCCATTCTATATACTGGCCAGTAAGAACTTGCCCTTCCCTCCTGTGTGGGATCAGGATGGACTCTTGCCATGGATGGTGGCTGCTTGGCCCATGCTACCTGTCTCCTCCTTATCCTCCTCTCTCTACACCTCAGCTGCTGCTCCAAGAAGGCCCAGACCAGCTGTGTCTTGTAGTGGTGGTGGTTTAGTCACTAAGTCGTGTCCAACGCTTGCGACCCCATGGACTGTAGCCCGCCNTAATTTTCATAATCCTTGCATTTCATCAGGGTGAACCAGAAGTTCTGCAGAATCACATTACTTAACAAAGGAGTAGCTAACAAACCCTTAAAATGTTATTTTACTTCTTATGGAATGATAATTATCTTCAATGCTGATTGTCAGCATAGGCTGAAGCCGCAAGAGGAAGCCCGCTGATGCACTGGCAGGCTGTTGCACTTTATAAAGATGAGCAGGTCTTGAGTTGGGGAGTTTGGGTTTTCATTTACGCAAGGAGTGGCTAATGTGCCAACATCCATTCTATATACTGGCCAGTAAGAACTTGCCCTTCCCTCCTGTGTGGGATCAGGATGGACTCTTGCCATGGATGGTGGCTGCTTGGCCCATGCTACCTGTCTCCTCCTTATCCTCCTCTCTCTACACCTCAGCTGCTGCTCCAAGAAGGCCCAGACCAGCTGTGTCTTGTAGTGGTGGTGGTTTAGTCACTAAGTCGTGTCCAACGCTTGCGACCCCATGGACTGTAGCCCGCCAGCTCCTCTGTCCATGGGATTTTCCAGGCAAGAATACTGGAGTGGATTGCCATTTCCTTCTCCAGGGGATCTTCCTGACCCAGGAATTGAATCCAGGTCTCCTGCATCGCAGGCATATTCTTTACTGACTGGGCTATGAGGGAAGCCCAACTGTGTCTTGAGGTCCATACTAATCAGATTGGAGCCCACAAAGCATTTAAATAGATGGACAAAATACTCTTCTCAGTTTGCCAGAACCCCAGGGGTCTAATCCCAGTTTCTAAACCCTTTGCTAGGGGGGAGGAGAGCCCTAGACTATGACTTGAATTTTGAGATGGAACTTGCAACAGATGTTCACAAACCAACAATATAACCAATGATGCTTCTGGTGTCCAGGACTATGAGCACATTATTACAATTTACCTGTGTAATTCCTATGACAACTGGAGAGATCCGACAATGGAAACCACAGAAAACTGTGCTCTATTTTCATGGAAGACTTCTATCATGAAGAAATTTTCTAATCACACTGAGGATTACCAAAAGCTGTCAATGTATTACAGATCCAGTTGCTCCTAAGCTCAATTTATATTTCCCAGCCTATTTCCTATGTCTAAATGGTATTTTCCCTTCAGAAAGAAAAATTATAATCCAATTAAAAGATTTTCTCTGATATTTGTAAGGTGTTTCCTTCAGTTTCTGTCACCTGTATTTCAAGATGGAGAGAGCTTCTAGTAACTTTCCAGCCTGCTTGAAAGACATAAGGGTAGCAGACAGATCACTCAGATAACACACAACATACTTTAAAAGCTATATAAAGGCTGCAAATGGTTCTACACCTACTCTCTTCAAAAATATGAACAAGAACTTCTATGAAACAGAAATGTCATTCAAAGGAAGTCAAGACAAAGTAATATACTTTAGATATATGCTACATTCATGAAAGAATATTAAGCTCTGGTAATAATATTCTTAAAAAATTCTGGATTAGGATGGAAGAATCTTTTACTAATGATTACTAATCTTTTACTAATCTGATCTTTGGGAGATGTGATTTTGAGTAGAATATTGTCTGACTACATTATATTTTGTAGAGAAGATATTTTACATTTTGAAAGATTCATTCCATTGGATCTTATTGGTATAAAAGAAGAAGTAGCAGGTTTTATAGTTTTACTAAGTAAGTGAATGAAAAGCTTATCGTACTCCCAAATATAATATACTTAAATCTCACATTAGACCACACCAAGCAAAACAAACAAGTTACAGATCTTCAATTTTAACTTCAGCTTCATACCACACTGGCTACCATTCCCTACAAGCATGGTGTTAATGTACTTTATGTGAGGTATTAATCAATGACACACTGATGTGTCAGGCTTCCAGTTACACCCAGCAGGTTCCTACAGCCTAGCAGATGGCCCACTATTCAAACACATTGCAACACCTGTTCTTTAGGGGACTTCTCACCCAGGCTTTCTCCCTAAACCCAAAGAAAACTTTTTTCAACACTTGTAGAAGTCATTCCATTATCTTTTATTACACAAAAAGATAGTTTATATTTCAGATCTCTGTTGGTTTGGGGAGGCAGAGCTGGAAGAGCATGTTCTTGAGCCCCCAGTAGCGAGGTTTTCATTTATTTCTGATTCTGAAAGCTTCAGAGAGTTGTGTTGTGGCCTGTAAGCAGATGAAACCAGAGGGTGGGTCCCCAATAGCTACCCTCTGCTCACTGCACCATCTGCTCTGCAGCTGCGACAATATCAGGGGCGGGTTAGACAATTAACTTACCCTGCCGAAGGCCACCTTTAACCTAAAAAGCAGCTACTAAATTGCCCCAGATGGTGGATTAATGCCAGGCCATGGCCTATTTAAGATGATATGGGCAGCAAAATCTTGAGATAAAGTGCTTAATTGATTTTTTGGACAAAACAAAACAACTTTTAAGGGACTAGTCATTAAAGGTCTTACTTTAGAGTTTCCTTTTTAATCTACCATTATTTGAAGATACAACTGTACATATTTAGATAAAGTATTCCCAGTGGCATAGATAAAAGAGCCAGTTATAGAACCTTAAATTATTTTGATCATGAGGAGCACTAGGAAGATCCCTGGCGCTTGTGGCAAAAGTCAGGCATAAAATCCTTGGAGGAAAAAGTAATCCCTTGGATGGTTCTCTAAAATTTAGACTCTATAACTGACTCTGTTTACCAAAAGTATAATCAGAGGCAGTAATTATTTCATTGGTGTAGCAAATCAGTATTTTTACTGCAACTCAAAATTCAGATGTTACTGGTAGTTTGAATCAGGGCAAAATGGTAACCTATACTTTAAAATAGAATGCAGCCAAG
The DNA here is from genome assembly GCA_006410615.1 of Neotragus moschatus. Lineage (NCBI taxonomy): Eukaryota > Metazoa > Chordata > Mammalia > Artiodactyla > Bovidae > Neotragus > Neotragus moschatus. The sequence goes on along the minus strand of SJYA01001565.1, from coordinate 477,814 downwards.
ACACGGTAAAACTAAATCTCAAAGTTCGTCACTAAAAGGCAAATTAATGAAAACAGAATTAGGCCATGAGGCAGAGGGATATCTAATTGTAAAATGAACCAAAGCAGGTCATTAAATTGACAAACAGGATGAATATCTGGTTCTCAAAACCAGAGCCCATTTGACAACAATTGCTACATAGGAAAGCTCTTGACTAGGCATATAAAATAGAGGACAAAGGGCAAAGATGAAGCTTCCAGAACTGGGGACAAATTAAAATCTTAGTAACATTACTATCTGCATACTTCTTCACAGAATAGTCTACTGCTGTTTACAGCTGCTTGAGATCATTTAATCAAATATATTCTCTAGAAAATGTGCTAAAAAAAAAAATGTGCTAAACCCTTGTAGTGGATCGTAGGAGTGGTCTGAGAAGGGCAACAGTGTTGAAGAGCAGCAGTTTGTAGCTGTAGCTTTGACTTTCTAGAGCCAAATGGGTCATGAGAGAGTCAGAGTGAGCAGAAGGAAGACTGCAAATATATGGGGTTCTGGGGAACCAGTGTTGAGTCAGATGTATCCAGTCAGTGACCTGGTGGGGGTGGGGCCTAGGGTCAAGTCAATACAGATGAAAGGAAAAGAAAAAGAAGCTAGAATGGCTTCCAGTTATTGTCATATCTCCCCAGAAACCCTACTTTGGGTGTTGGGAGTGGGGGAAGGGAAAGAGGGAGGAGAAAAAGAAATAGAACTCAAGGAGAAAGGGAGGAAAGAATATAAATGTGAAAAATGAAATAAACACACCTGAGAAATACTAATGTCTAACACATTTTGAGAACTTACAGTGCCAACCATGCTATTTTGGTTTTAAGTAGGCACACCATATTTAACACACTTACATTAATATATATTATAAATTGAACTTATTCTTTAGGATGACAAATCATAAAAACAATATGAACTGGTGATGTACCGGTGTACTAATTAATGTTTAACAACCAACACTCAAGAAAAAAAGGCCTGAGTTGTAGTGTTTGCCTATTTCCACGTGTACATACACTCCACCATAGCCAATTTCAAGCTACCAATCTGATATCACTGAATATGGGACTTGGTCAGAAATTCACAGTAGCCTACACTTATATGCTATTTGCACCATATAGATTAAATAACTGTAAATAGTCTCAGAAATATAGATAAATGTAAAACTTAGTAAAATAATTAAAAAGTAATAAGTTTTGAATATTTGCTACCTTTGATTTAATGTTATTTATTAAATTATATAAAAAATTTTAAATACAGGCTGTCTCTAACAATGACTGGCAAAATTTCTGAAAATGTAACAGTTGGCTTTTTCACACCATTGCTTATGAAATAAGTACTCTTATTATCCCTGTTTTATGTTAATAGGAAAATGAGGCAGAGAGAAGTTTAGCAATTTGTCCAAGTTTCCATAATTTGTGAATGACTGAGCTGAGAGGTAACAAACTGGCTCCAATGCTTTTCTGCTTCTCTGCTGGGGAAAATGTAGACAAAACAGCCCCCAGTGACCCCAAATTCATCTCTATGTACATGCTAATTACTGGTTGTGGGAAAAATTATTTTGTAGCTCTCTAGTGGGGAGGGTAGTTTTAAGAAGGGTTGGATGACTCTCTAGCCTGGATGATTAGAAGGTTGGTGAGAGGGAATCCCCAACCAGCTGAAAAGGACTGCTTCTTTCCTCTGCCTCTAGGAGCAGGCTGCATCTGAACCCAAGCTATGATGCAGAATATTGTTGAATATTCTTTGAGGAGAGTAGCAAAGTAAACTTACTTTTCTTTTTAAATTAACATAAACATGAGATGTCATTTCTGGCTAAGATGAATGAATTTATAGAATTATAACAATATAATTAGAATAGAATTATTATAATAATTATAGAATAATAGAATTATTATAATAATTATAATTATTTGGGCTAAAGCCACATTTTCTCCAGAATCCTCACAGAGAGTTCTGAGAAGGTCATAATTCTCAATGAGAAAGACACATAATATTTAGGGGTGAGTGAGGAAATGTTACATTCAAACAGTTTGTTATGAGAATTAAGTAAACAGATGGTCATCACTACTACCAACACTAAACTGACAACAATAAATTACTTTCATTCATGACTTTTGATGATTCTCATTTTGTGCATATATTTTGAAATTATTATTTCAAAACTTAGAATAGAATAATATATATATATAGAACAAATCAAATACTTTAGAATAGAGCTCTAATATTAAGCTTGATATTATGTATAAGATTTTCTTTTCATTATAACTGCACATTTTAATGATTTGAAGCTCATAAAAGCAATTTTATTATTAAACTGCTTTTTTGCTATGACATTTTATGATGAACTAATTAATAACTTTAGACTCATAAAGTGAATATCTCAGTGAATTAATTTTATATTTATAACCTATGATCCTAGGCTGCATATTTATGAAACTTAAGTAAAAAAATCCATATTCATTTTTTGAAAAAAATATAATCACTTCAAAAATTATTTGAAGTGAATACATACATAAAAGCATTCATTGCTTGAAGGATAATTCATTTGCATTATGAATTTATGAAGATTGTGCCTCCTGTAGTTTCCATGGTAACAATAATAAAACAAGTTAACTGAAAAAGGTTTCTCTTAATCTCCATAAAAGGGGTTAAGGTCCTTTTATAACATATTCAAGTCTGAAGCCATCAAATAAAATTTACATTCAGTCAGCTTCAAAGATTAAAAAGATGATCAATACACTTGAATGTGATTTTCAATAACCAAACAACACAATTATCAAATTCAGAGCTAGGCATGTGTCCTTCATAGTATAAAGATAAAAACAATATTGTAATCTATTTCAAATATCACTAAAATATTCACTAATACATTTGCTTAATGAGCCTATAGCCTCATTAATTTTCTTATTCAGGTTGTCAGTTTTCATTCTACTAATGAATATTGGCCACATTGATTGATCATGAGTTCTCTGGCTGCCAGAGGTGGAGGCCAGGTCATGCTAAAGGCAGTGGAAAGTGAACTCAAAGGAGAGTTCTAAAGATGGCAGAAGGGCTCTCATTGTGGTATCTAGGCAGTACCATCAGTGGACTCAGGTAAATCTTAGCCCCTGTTTCAGCTACTATATATCCATTTTTACTCTTTCTATGCCCATCCACAGCCAGTGTCTGCTCTAAAGCCTTACAGAGCCATGTAACATTTTAGATGTCTCAGTAACAGAATTTACTAGCCAGGCAAGGACTGTTTCATGATCAATAAAACCTTTTTCTTTACCTCCTGGTCACATGGCTAAGCCACGGTTCCCCATCTCCCTTGGACATGACTGAGCTATGGCCCAAAGAGGGCAAAACCATGCTGACCATTTCTAGGCCTGACTTGCAAACTTTCTACGTGATCATCCATACACATTTCTATGTGAACAGAGAAATAAGATCCTAGTGAGTCACAGCCACATGGGGGAAGCAGACCCTGAATGACCACACTGAAGGCCATCTTCCAATCCAGAATGCCCTCATTAGATTTTAAAAGAGAGCAAAAGTAAACTTTTCTTGTTTTGACATTTGGAAATTTGACTGTCATAGTAGTTAGCCTTATTTACTTTAGTGCAATGGGGAAGGGGAAGTAGTTTTATACAATATGAAATTTTTTACTCTTGATGCCTTTGGCAAGGCTGCCTCTTTTTTGTTAAAGCTACATTACTGTTTTCAGTGGAGTGATGACCCATGACACTTAGCTAACCAATAGCTATTTTTAGTAGGAAAATAAAAAGTATTACAAAGGCCCAGTGAATTGGACAAAAGTACAGATAAAAATACAAAACATCTGACATTTGTGATTGCGTTGCATAATAATACATATACAAATCATGAAAAACATACAAATACAGGCAGTAATCTCTTTTTAAATAATAAACAGATAAATAGAATCCAACATTTAACTGGTGAAATTTCCACACAGAAGTTGCTGCAATGAGTTCACGCTCCTTTCCAGGGCCAAATATACCATCTAACTCACAAGATTCTTGAGAGGCCCCTGGACTGCAAGGAGATCAAACCAATCAATGCTAAAAGGAAATCAAGACTGAATATTCATTGGATGGACTGATGATGGAGCTGAAGCTCCAATACTTTGGCCACATGATGTAAAGAACTGACTCATTTGAAAAGACCCTGATGCTGGAAAAGATTGAAAGCAGGAGAAGAAGGGGACGACAGAGGATGAGATGGTTGGATGGCATCACCGACTCAATGGACATGAGTTTGAGTTTGAGCAAAATGGCATCATTTCCTGATTGTGAAGGACAGGGAAGCCCGGCATACTGCAGTCCATGGGGTTACAAAGTCAGACAAAACTTAGCAACTGAACAACAACAGAATATAGAAAAGAAACACAAGTAAAAAGATACTTAGGAAAATTCATCAGTTAGGAGGTCCAGCCCTAGGAGATTTTCTATGAATCATGTAGCCCTGTGATATTTCCACATGATCACTGCCCCATTTCAGATATATATAAAAGTCACACACTGCCACAAAGCTTAACATTAACCAGTATTGCCTCCGTAATCTCTCACTTTTTCCATTATAGCTTCCAGACTGTTTTTAAAGGTTTTTTTTTTGTTTTTTTGAAATAAGGAAAAATGCTTCTTTGTTAGGATGGATGTGTTCTGCTACTTTGAGGCTTTAGATAATGGCATCATTTTCTGAAGATAAGCACTTTGGGTTTCAAAAACTAATTTTTTAATGACATTTGATTTCACTTTATTTTCTACACATGTACTTTGACACCATTATAATATTATTCTTGTCAATTATACAGTGGCAGGGGACTTAATTTTCTTTTGACTAGAGAAAAGTATATAAAACACTGGTGAAAATTTGGCTTTCATTCATAAATTATCTTTTCTTGACATATAGCCACAATGGAAAGAAGATTTTGAGAGAATGGATTAAACATGGTAATTTGGAATAAGATTCAAATGGTGACTAAATGGGGAAAGCGATAAGAGATCGCTAAGGGCCAACACATCTGTTAAGTCCTTAATAAACTATTTCATAAGGCCTAAGCTCATAGATATTATAATAACATCTAAACCATGATATCTTAGAGTGGTTAATTCTTCTAAAAAAATTAAATATTTCCCAGTTCTGACAGTCGGTGGAATGAAGTTGTTAATCCCTAGGTGCTAAAATCCAACAGACCTGGTTTGAATCTGGTTTCTGCTGCTTATCTGTGTCTTGGGCATTTTGTTTCTTCTCTTTTCAAGACTCAGATTTTTCTTCTGCAAAAAGATTAACAGCGTTTGGTTCCTCTGGCTGCTGTGAAAATTAAACAGCACAATATCTGGACACCTCTTCATCTGATGCTTTGTACACAGTTATCATACAATAAGTAGCTGTGGTTTGATATTATTATTATTGTTACTATAATATAGGTAATAGACCAAAATTGCTACCTGCAGGGCCACTGGATACTAGTGTAACATATTAACCTATGAAGTGAAGCTTTTTATGTCTTCTATTATCAGTTTCCAACTGATAATATTTTTCAGGCTTTCTCATTGTGATAAAAAGAAGCATCCTCTGCCACCTAGTGGCTCCTTATGACCAGTCAAGAAAAAACATAAAAAGACACCCTCCAATCCCAAGAGCCACCATATTTATTTTAACAAAGGAATCGCGCTGTAGATTTTCAAAAGAAGCAAAACATAGTAGAAAAAATTTAATATATTAAGTTGAATTGATTGAATTTAATATATTATTTTTTCTTAATAATCTTCTGTTGATCAAATTGTGTTTCATTATTTAATTACTAACAGCATCCCTGCGGAATGACTGGGAGCCTTTATGGTTTTTAGGGGCACAAGTAAATTCCCTGGTTTCTTCATGACAGAGGTGGTACATAAACATAATGATTTCATCTTCAATGCTTTTAAAATGCAAATATCACAAATGCTGATTTTTTTCTTAACATGTGGAGATCTCGGGGCCTTCTATTTCTATTTCTTAACCTGTAAGAACATGTTTTTTTCAATTATTATTCTTTAACTACATGTGTCTGTTTTATATAAGAATGATAGTTCACTGGCAAAGGAAACAAGAAGAGTCATCCAAGGAGAGGGGACCCTGGAAGCAAAGGCAACATATGTGTCACAGCAAATTCTGGATACTGCAAGTAGTTCTATATGTTTGGGCTGTAAGGTTGATGGTGAAAGCAGTGGGTTGAGAGGCAGGTAAGGCCAGATTCCCATAAGCCTGGCATGTGATATGTCTGGATTTATATCTGTGGGATATTAAGATGCCACCACAGATCTTTACAATAGAAATTGTTCTTGTTGTTTAGTTGCTAAGTTGTGTCTGACTTTTTGTGGCTCCATGGACTGCAGCACTCCAGGTTCCTCTGTCCATGGAATTTTCTGGGCAGAGTGGATTGCCATTTCCGTCTGCAGGGGCTCTTCCAGAACTAGGGATTGAATCCACGTTTCCTGTTTGTCAGATAGATTCTTTACCATTGAGCCTGTTGGGAAGTCCCACGACAGAAATTAGATGAGGCTAATAGAAAATATCAATAAAGACAAAAACTACCAGTGAATAACTACCTCCTGTATACCAGACCTCTTTTATTCTAAATGTTGTGTCAATCCTTAAAATAACCCTTGAAACTCTCCCTCTCTGCTCATTTTGCTTTGTGGAAAACTGAGGCTCATGGAAGTTAAGTAACTTACTTGAGATCACAGTCAATAAGAGGAAGTTTAAATTGAAAGATAATCTATCTCTAAAGAATGAGTCCATTCTAGTAAACTAGAATATGCCATGCATCCTGAATATGGTCACATTTATTTTAGGACAGTAATTAGTGTTCTGTTAGTTTGATTGACTTTTTGAGAACTGGGGAATATACTTTTAAGGTGAGGGTAGTGTCTTTAAATGTGTTTGTCTACCACTGAACACAGTAACTGTTCAAATGCTTGCTGGATGACTCAATACTAGTTCCTAACTCTAGAAAGGGCAAGTGGAAGGCATCAGAGTGAAGTATTCTCTGATGTTACTATATTTTCACCCAGTTGCTCTTAAATGCACAAGGAGGCATTGTTTGAACAAACTTCCTAGGTTTTCTGCCCCGTTCATATAATAAATCATGTGTTTTGGGTATGTATTGCATATATTAACTCATATAAACCTTACAATAGCCCAAGACTGAAGCACCTAGAGATTGTAAACTTGTCTAAGGTCTCAGGGCACTGACTGGTAGAGATAGGATTCAAGGTCAGCAATCCTATCTTTCAAATCCTGACTCTTAAGCACCTTGCTATGCAGTCCCCACTGTGCTAGACTGCCTCTCCATCAAGACTTGTTCTCCAAAATAGGATTCAGCAGGATAGTCATCTCCCAGAAGGACAGCAGAAACATGGGTGGCCTGTGGGCAGCACAAAGGAAGCAAAGACTTCCACTGCTCACCACTGTGCTCCAGTGTTTCCAGCCAAAAGCTGAGTGAGGCTCAAATTCACCTTGCGTCCTGCAGAACATAAGACCCTGCTGTCTCTGCCAAGTCAAGACCCTTGCAGGGCTTCCTCTCCCAGGAGGAAAGGTTTTCTTTTGCTAATTTACAAGAAAGCACTAGACAGGCCAGCAGGCCAGTATGAGGATCTGACCCGCCAGGGAACAGTGGGTATGGACAGAGGTGGGGTGAGTGTGTGGAAGAAATGACTAACCTTCCAGGAGAATTCCCAAAGTTGAAAAGTCATAAAACCTGATCCTCTGCTTCAAATTTGGCCTAGAAAGATACAGGGCACTGCTCAACCATTAAAGGCTCTTTAAAAGTCAAATTTTGAAATAAAGAAGGACAAAGGAATGAAAAGAATGGCCAGGAAGGTCTCTGGGGAGGTAACATTCAGGTAGGGAGTCTCAATGAAGTGAATAAATGATCCATGAAAACATACAGGGAAAAGATGTTCCACGCAGAGGTAACAGCAAGTGCAAAGGCTCTGAGATAGGAGAGAACTTAACATGGGTGAGCAGAAAGGAGGCCAGTGGATAGAGCGGAGTGAGGAAGGGAGACAAAGAAACCAGATCAGAGCTAGATTAGGGAGTGGTGGTGGTGGCAGCAGTGGCTAAGTCAGTTAGTAGGTAGGTCTAGATCTGATAGACTAGTTAAATTCCAAGTTTATGGGAAGCCACTGGAAGACTTTAAGTTATAAAATGACATGATGTGACAGAAAGGACTATTCTATGGTCATTAACTCATTTAATGCTCATAACAAACCTATGGGATGGATCTACCATTTCCATAAAACAGATGAGGAAACAGAGGACTAGAAAGAGTAAGTAGGTAGACAGTGCAATTAAAAAGAGAGTGCTTATCTATCCAACCCCAGAACCAGGTTCTTAGCCATGAGATTTAAGCCATTATGATCATAAAAGTGGAGCTATTAGGTATGGTAGTCAGCCTCCACAATGGCCCCCAGTGATCCTTGTCCACGTGTATCACTGTCTTGTATGATTCTCTCTCACTATGGATAGGTCTGTCCTTTAAGACCAGTGGTATATTGCAGAAGCAACTGATGGTTAGTGGTCTCTAAGGCTAGGTCATAAAAGGCATCACTGTTTCTGGCTTGCTTTCTTGGATAGCTTGGTCTTGAGTCATGAGTTTATGGACAGACTTATGTGGAAAGATGGTAAAGCCCCCCACCAGTCAGCACCAACTTGCCAGTATATGAGAGCCACTTGAGACATGGCTCTTTCAGCACCACTTAAAACTTCCAGATGACTAACATGCTCAACAGGTTGTCAACAAGCTCATGAAAGACTGAGCCAGAACTACCAGGAATTAAGCCACTTATGAATTCTGAAACTGTGAGACATATACAGAAACTGTAAGAGAGCATGTTTACTGTTTTTAAGTTACTAGTTCAGTTCAGTAGCTCAGTCATGTTCAACTCTTTGAGACCCCATGAAAGATCTCAAGCACGCCAGATCTTTCTTTTCATCACCAACTCCCAGAATTTACTCAAACTCATGTCTATTGAATTGGTGATGCCATCCAACCATCTCATTTTCTGTCGTCCCCTTCTCTTCCTGCCCTCAATCTTTCCCAGCATTAGGGTCTTTTCCAATGAAACTCAGCTCTTTGCATCAAGTGGCCAAAGTGCTGGAGTTTCAGCTTCAACATAAGTTCTTCCAATGAACACCCAGGACTGATCTCCTTTAGGATGGACTGGTTGGATCTCCTTGCAGTCCAAGGGACTCTCAAGAGTCTTCTCCAACAACACAGTTCAAAAGCACCAATACTTTAGTGCTCAGCTTTGTTTATAGTCCAACTCTCACATCCATACACGACTACTGGAAAAACCACAGCCTTGACTAGCCAGATCTTTGTTGGCACAGTAATGTCTCTGTTTTTTAATATGCTATCTAGGTTGGTCATAACTTTTCTGTCAAAGATTAGCATCTTTTAATTTCATGGCTGCAGTCACCATCTGCAGTGATTTTGGAGCCCCAAAAAATAAGGTCAGCCGCTGTTTCCGCTGTTTCCCCGTCTATTTGCCATGAAGTGATGGGACTGGATGCCATGATCTTAGTTTTCTGAATGTTGAGCTTTAAGCCATTTTTTTCATTCTCCTCTTTCACTTTCATCAAGAGGCTCTTTAGTTCCTCTTCACTTTCTGCCATAAGGGTGGTATCATCTGCATATCTGAGGTTACTGATATTTCTCCTGGCAATCTTGATTCCAGCTTGTGCTTCATCCAGCCCAGCGTTTCTCATGATGTACTCTGCACATAAGTTAAATAAGCAGGGTGACAATATACAGCCTTGACATACTCCTTTTCCTATTTGGAACCAGTCTGTTGTTCCTTGTCCAGTTATAATTGTTGCTTCCTGACCTTCATACAGATTTCTCAGGAGGCAGGTGAGGTGGTCTGGTATTCCCATCTCTTTCAGAATTTTCCACAGTTTATTGTGATCCACACAGTCAAAGGCTTTGGCATAGTCAATAAAGCAGAAATAGATCTTTTTCTGGAATTCTCTTGCTTTTTTGATGATCCAGCAGATGTTGGCAGTTTGATCTCTGGTTCTTCTGCCTTTTCTAAAACCAGCTTGAACATCTGGAAGTTTATAGTTCACTTATTGCTGAAGCCTGGCTTGGAGAATTTAGAGCATTACTTTGCTACCGTGTGAGGTGAGTGCAATTGTGTGGTAGTTTGAGCATTCTTTGGCATTGCCTTTCTTTGGGATTGGAATGAAAACTGACCTTTTCCAGTCCTGTGGCCACTGCTGAGTTTTTCAAATTGCTGACATACTGAGTGCAGCACTTTCACAGCATCATCTTTCAGGATGTGAAATAGTTCAACTGGAATTCCATCACCTCCACTAGCTTTGTTCATAGTGATGCTTGCTTCCTAAGGCCCACTTGACTTCACATTCCACGATGTCTGGCTCTAGATGAGTGATCACACCATCTTGATTATCCAGGTCATGAAGATCTTTTTTGTACACTTTCTCTGTGTATTCTTGCCACCTCTTCTTAATATCTTCTGCTTGTTAGGTCCATACCATTTCTGTCCTTTATTGAGCCCATCTTTGCATGAAATGTTTGTTCCCTTGGTATCTCTAATTTTCTTGAAGAAGAGATCTCTAGTCCTTCCCATTCTATTGTTTTCCTCTATTTCTTTGCATTGATCACTGAGGAAGGCTTTCTTATCTCTCCTTGCTATTCTTTGGAACTCTGCATTCAAATGGGTATATCTTTCCTTTTCTCCTTTGCTTTTCACTTCTCTTCTTTTCACAGCTATTTGTAAAGCCTCCTCAGACAGCCATTTTGCCTTTTTTGCACTTCTTTTTCTTGGGGATGGTCTTGATCCCTATCTCCTGTACAATGTCACAAATCTCTGTCCATAGTTCATCAGGAATTCTGTCTATCAGATCTAGTCCCTAAAATCCATTTATCACTTCCACTGTATAATCTTAAGGGATTTGATTTAGGTCATACCCGAATGGTCTAGTGGTTTTCCCTACTTTCTTTGATTTAAGTCTGATTTTGGCAATAAGGAGTTCATGATCTGAGCCACAGTTAGCTCCTGGTCTTATTAAAACTTAGGTAATCTGAGGCAGCAATAGAAAACTAATATATTAGAGAAAGCCAGGGCACAGCCAAAAATAAAATAAAAGCAAAACAAAACAGATACTCCTATGCTACTGGGTCCAAATATTATCTAGAATGGCAAAAGAAAAGCATATTGGCATATTGACTTGTCTTAAATTTTTTTTTTTTAAATGACAGTGCTAGTCTATTCAGGCTGCTCTAACAGAAGACCACAGACTTGATTTAAATATTAGGCATTTCTTTCTCACAGTTCTAGAGATGGGGAAGTCTAAGATAAAGATGACAACAGTTTGAGTTCTTGGTAAGGACCCTCTTCCTGGTTTGCAGATGGTTGCCTTCTTGCTGTTATCCTCACATGACAGAGAAAACAAATTTCAGTCTCTCTTTTCTTCTTATAAGGGCACTAATTCCATCAAGGGGGGTTTCCATCTCCATGATCTGACTTAAACCACTTATTTCACAAAGGCTCCACTGGTGGGTGGGGCAGAGTGGGGTGGGTTAGTGCTTCAACATATGAACTTTGGGGAGACACACTCAGTTCATAACCACCACCAGTGGCCATTACCCATAGTTACTGAATTTCAAAGTGAGATTTACATGTAAGTATGATATTTCTGTGTACACATATGAAATTTGATACTTAATATAAGTAATAAAATAGGTAAAAATAAGTTAAGAAGTAACGTTGCTCTATATTAACTGCCAACTCTCATGGGCAGGGCAACTGTGAGATCCATGGTATGCTCAAATAACCATTTCTTTCCTGGTTCAGTTCAAGCATTTCTTGTTGTCCGGAACTGCATTATTTATGATCCTTTCTATGCCTTGAGCCATCTGTGTGGGAAAAGTTGCTACTTGTGTCAGAGATTTTCATGCTAAGTGAACACACTTTTATTTTTCTTCCTCAAATTAGCCAGACTTCAGAATTTAACTCTGGTTATCTATAGCTTTAGCTTACCTTGTGCTTTTGGACAATTGCAATAATATATATTAAGCTAACCTTGAGCTACAAATACTCTGCGACTTGCCAAGTAATTATGTCAGTGAATAGTAACTCCTTAGGTGGCCAGATCTTCATTTGTTAACTCTAATTTAGGGTTTCACATGATAGTACCCCTTTGAAAGCTAGAATTTTCTCTAGCTAGATTGAAACATTTTATGCATGGACATTATAAAATATTTAATAAGCTTCTTTAAAGTAAAATTATAAGGCCAACCTCATAAATTTAGAATGATCCTTACTTTTGCCTTTCTGTATCCAGATGGGAGAGGAGAAAATTAATCTTCTTAATCTTGACTTAAAGAGCTGTCAGATCATCTGAGGATGTTAGCTCACTGTTAATGTATCAGTAGTTGTTGGAGAGTTTGGCTAAGCTACTCTATAATATTGCTGCCTTGGCATCCATTTTGTGTGACCCAGCAGCCTGCAGGGGCCTTGAACTAACACCAGTCCCTCCCGTGAATGTATGCCATAGATAACAATCCTGAGGGTCACAAGTGAATGTAAGTTACTGATATGACCCCCCTCCCAGTGGCCCTTGTGATAAATAGTCCCCCTCATCCTCTCAGGGGCTTCACTGTGTACCTCTTAGATAAGACCCTTGTGAAACTTACCAAAACCCTGCTCTTCCTAGTTCAAATTGCCCAGGAATTCCAAAGCACTCTACCCACTGACCCTACTAAAAGCATGTGCCCCAAGTCCTGCTTCTCTCTGCCTACACCCTGCCTCACCCTTCCTGTGTGGGCCCTCAAGGCATGTTGCATACTTCCTTCAGGACTTATGAGTAATAAACTTCCCTATTTCTATTTCCTTAGTGGTCTTTGGTTGCACAGCAGCTATCCATCCAACACCCCAGAACTCTAATAACAAAATCACAGCAAGTGGCTCTACTAATATTAGACAAAACAGACTATATAAGAATGTTGGTAGATATAAAGAGGAAAGTTTTATAAAAGAGGAGTCAATCCATCAGAAATACATAACAATTATTAAGATATAGAAAACAGGCCCACAAACACATGAAATACAACTTTCAGAACTGAGGAGACAATAGTTGGAGACTTTAATACCCCACTTTTAGTAACAGAAAGAACACTATTAGGCAGAAGGTCAGCAAAGAATTAAAAGACTTGAACAACATTATACACCATCTTGACCTAATAGACATCTGTGGAGCACTCTGCCCAATCACAGAAAAATTCAAATTCTTTTCAAGGGCTAGAACATTCTCTGGGATAGATCATATACTAGGCCATAAACCAAGTGCCAATAAATTAGAAAGAAGTGAAATTACACAAGTATGCATTTTGATCACAATGGAGTGAAACTCTAAATTAATAACAAAAAATTTTGGGAAATTACATGGAAAAGAACAACAAACTTCTACATAAACAACAAAGAGATATCAAAAGGAAAAATCAGGAAATAGTTTGACATGAATGACATGAGGTACATAATATAACAAACATAACAAAAGTTATGGGATGCAGTTAAAGAAGTGTTGAGAGGAATTCAGAGGTTCAAAGCCTACATTAGAAAAAGAAGAAACGTTGAAAATCAATAACTTAGTCTTCTACTTTAAAATACTTTAGGGAAAGAATAAAAGCAAAAAAAATTGAAAGCATGCAAAAAGAAAATAATGAAAAACAGAATTTTAAAAAATAGAGAAAACCAACAAAACTAAAAGTTGGTTCTTTGAAAACATCAATAAAATTGACAAACTTTTAGCTAAACTGGCCAAGAAAAAAAAGAAAAAGCTCACATTACTAAAATTAGGAATGAAAGAAGAGACATTAATATTGACCTTGCAGATATTAAAAGGATTATAAAAGAATACTATAACCACTTGTAGGCCAATAAATTAGAAAATTTAGATGAACTAGATATAGTCCTAGAAAGACACAAACTACCAAAACTGACTCAAGAATAAATAGAATATCTGAATAAATCTATAAGAGATAATTCACAATGAAAAACCCAGCTCTAGATGACTTCACTGCACCCAGCATTTAAAGAGGAAGGCAACAGAAATTCTTCATGAATACTTCAAAGAATACAAAAGGAGGGAACATTTCTCACCTCATTCTATGAAGCCATTATTAGCCTGATAACAAAATGAAATTAAGACATCACAAGAAAACTACAGATCAGTATCTTTTGTGAATACAGATATAATGATTTTCAACAAAATGCTAACAAACTGGATCTAGCAACACACACACACATACACACATATACCCAAACCCCTAAATACCATACCTATAATAGAGATGAAGAAATCTGACTCCATACTGGTTCTGCCTCTTTAATCTTTGTATTCTATTGCTTTTGCTACAAAGTTAATCACTAAAGGGATTTTGCTGATAGCTTAAAGTATACATAATGTCCCATCTTCAGGGATTGAACCTTCCATGCCTGAGGGTCAAGCTAAAATTCCTTTGTTTAAGCTCACAGTAAACATGCTAACCAGACCCAACTGTGAATGACTGTAGGAAGTTCAGTTCAGTTGCTCAGCCGTGTCCAACTCTTTGTGACCCCATGGACTGCAGCACGCCAGAGTTTCCCCGTCCATCACCAACTCCCGGAGCTTGGTCAGGCTCATGTCCATTGAGTTGGTGATGCCATCCAGCCATTTCATCCTCTGTTGTCCCTTTCTCTTCCTGTCCTCAATCTTTCCCAGCATCAGGGTCTTTTCAAATGAGTCAGCTCTTTGGATCAGGTGGCCAAAGTATTGGAACTTCAGCTGCAGCATCAGTCCTTCCAANTTTTTTTTTTTTTTTTTTTTTACTTTTCCAACATCTCACCTTTGGGTGTGTGTTTTTGCAACGTACTGAATGTTATGGGTTGTTAAACTCTTATGTTTCCTAAGTGTTATTGCATTAAACATGCTTTTCGAATAAAGTCATTTCTGTGCTAATTCCATTATAATAATGTCCCTTTTGTATCGGTAGATAATAAACTATTTGCCTTTGTTTTTGTCGCTAAATTGGTAGTGGCAGTATTACTGATAGCAGTGATACAGGGAAGTGTGGCCTGCTGCAGTCCAGGGGGCCGCAAAGAGTGGGACATGACTGATCGACTGACCCAAACTGAAACACTTCTAAGCACTTTACATACATTATCGTATTAAATTCTTTACAAATTCTGTAAGATAGGTCTTATTTCCTGGATTTTACAGGTGAGAGACAGAGCTTTAATATGTTCAGGTGTTGCCATAGTGGCTTTCTGTTTGTCTCCGGAAACTACCGCAGTGTAGATATGCAAAGGTTATTAGAACAACCCCCTTCCTTAACAAGATTCAGGTGGGTGTTTTCTGGTATGATTGGGTTGCCAGTTAAGGAGGAAGGGGGAGGTGGACAGCCCCAAGGGAGAACCCAGAAGGCCAGATCAATAACTTCAATCATAAAATCAAACAAGGCATAGAACATTAGGGAAAATATTTATATAGTATGCATATCGTTTGTAACTCAGCAAAACAATTTTCAGAAACTGTTGAAGATGCAGGGGTGAGGAAATACAACCAGGGACAGCATTTGGCTTTCATTGTCCTCAGTAACTTGTTTTAGATTGTGCTCATAAAATACTCAACAATTTCATAAATAACGTGTTGAGCAATCATGATTGTGAATTCATATGTAAATTACTATCCAGTATTACTCAAGGAGATTTTTTAAATCAACTTAATTGATCAAACTATATCAATATAGCAGTCAAAAGTGAAGTATTAGGGGAATTTGAATTAGAGCATCTGTATGAAATTAAGAATACATATACCATAGTATTTTTTCCCTTCAGTTCAGTCGCTCAGTTGTGTCCGACTCTTTGCAACCTCATGAATCGCAGCACGCCAGGCCTCCCCTGTCCATCACCAACTCCCAGAGTTCACTCAGACTCACGCCCATCGAGTCAGTGATGCCATCCAGCCATCTCATCCTCTGTCGTCCCCTTCTCCCACCCCCAATCCCTCCCAGCATCAGAGTCTTTTCCAATGAGTCAACTCTTCCCATGAGGTGGCCAAAGTACTGGAGTATCAGCCTCAGCATCATTCCTTCCAAAGAAATCCCAGGGCTGATCTCCTTCAGAATATGGACTGGTTGGATCTCCTTGCAGTCCAAGGGACTCTCAAGAGTCTTTTCCAACATCACAGTTCAAAAGCATCAGTTCTTCAGCGCTCAGCCTTCCTCACAGTCCAGCTCTCACATCCATACTGAATATGAAATTAAACCTCATAAAAAGCATCTAAGAAACAGAAGGAACTTGAAAAGGGTCTAGTATTTCTAATAATAGGCTGCTTCTATTACAAGTTAGTTATCTATGTTAACTATTTTAATCAGGAGTTATGTTACAGAGATACTTTGATTGTAATTCAATTTATTGTTGTGGAGTTTGGCTTTTGTGTGTGGTACTAGTCTCTTTCCACAATGCCGATTACTTTTAGAAGTTTTATTTTCATAAAATAAGTCAAGAAAACAGGAAATGAAGTACAGAAACTGTATTATGTTCACCAGGTATAGGTTTTATTCTAACTGGTTCCATAAAAAAAAAAAACTGCGGTAAATTATGAGATAGTATACAATATGGGAAAAGTTGAAAGATTCAGGGCCTTTCAAGGGAATACCAGAAGAGTAATTAAAATGCTTAGTGTGCTTGGCCACAGATTTGAAAACCCAACATTGACCAAGGTCTGGCCAAAAAATTTCATTTGGCCTGCTTAGTGTTTGTGTCTGGGTTAAGTTTTGGGGTAGCATTTTTACATAAAAATGTGGATTTTCAGCTCCTTTTACATTAGAATAGCCTACAGTCCTGGGCCAGCTTCCCTGCGGCCAGCTGTTCTCCTGACAGTCAAGCTGGGTCGTGTTTCCCTCAATGAGGCACATGTTAACTATTCACCACAGCACTGGGTGCTTCCTTTTTTTCATACTGGCACTTTGCATTTGTGACTCTTGCACATAAAATCATTAAAACTGTTGAGCTTTCTGGCCCCATTATATAGAGAAATCCAAAGGTTTTTAAAGAGCTGTTTTGCACATAAAAAAGTCCCCTTGTGTCTTAAGCACTTATTCTCAGAATTGCTTTTCTGTAATTAGCATTATCAGTTCATAGTTCTTGATTTCCAGAGTGTTAGATTCATACTTAAAACCTTTTCGCCTTCACAAAGTTAAACCACTTTGCTATCTTGTTTTTAAAAGGTGTTCTTTACAAATTATACATTTTAGAATTTGGATCCCCAAATGCTCATATTAGAGTGTTTTAACTTTTCTTTTTAAACTGTATTTCTTAGTTATGCTCCATGGTGTCCTGCTTGTCAGAATCTTCAACCAGAATGGGAAAGTTTTGCCGAATGGGGAGAAGATCTTGAGGTTAATGTTGCAAAAGTTGATGTCACAGAGCAGCCAGGTACCGGAAGTCTCTGGTTCATTTTGTTGCTTTGCAGGTTGGGATGTGTGTTGATCCTGTTTTCCACATTACGTGGTCTTAATTCTGCCTTTCACTGGGTTTTATGACCAGCAGGCTAAGTTGATTTACCCACTTCCTTAATGAGGGTTCAGTGTGATGTGTGTTCCCTGGTTGTGTACGGCAGCTTAATTCTTTTCTGTATTTCTGTAAGGGAACTTGGAGGCATCTCCCTCTCCTCACTCTTCCCCATGTAACTTCCTCTGATCTTTTTTCCTTAGCATCCCAGGCCCCAGACAAGTATATAAGACATCTGTGAGAAGCCTTAGAACCTTATCGCTCAGGTGGACATTGGTCACCCCAGCATTTACATCTGTACCAAGCTTAGAATAAGGAGCAAGAGGTTGAAGTTCTTTGTAGAGTCCAGGTCACGTTTCCTGACAAGTTATCTAAGTCTCTGCAGTTGGGTTTCAAATTTAATCTGTTACTAATGATTTGAGGATATGGGCTCTTAATTACAAAGCCCTTATGATTGTGGCCTCCTGACTTGGCTCCCTGGACAGGTGTCAAGCCCTGCCCTTACGTGATGCTTCTTACCTGTTCTTGGCCACGGTAAACTTGGATTCTTGACTCTGCCCCGATCCCAAATGGGAATAATCTCTAGTATTCGGTGAGCACTCACTACTCTTACAGGTACTGCTCCAAGTGTTTAGCATTTATTTTGTAGTCCTTACACAACCTTGTGGGATAGATAATATCCCAGTTTTACAGATGTGAAAGCTGAGCCAGAGATTGGTCCTTTATCATTTTCATGTTTAACACATGGTTAATGTTAGCTGATATTGTTACTGCCCACTTTTTGAAAGAATCAGTTCCATTTTTAACAGTACTTTAGAAACTCTGTGCTTGTTTTTTGATTATCAAATGCAATTTCATTTGGTTTTAGACATAAGACTACAGTTATATTGTGCTGCTCCATGACTCATTGCTAGTAACCTTATAGTAGTATAATTGACCAAATGTTTCTATGTATATATGTTCACAAACGTCTTCAATATTCAGATTTTATGTACTTTTAAATTAATATATAATATTTTTTTAAGTTGCTTTAAGTATGTAAATGAAATTTCTTTCATTGTTTATATTGTACAGCTAAACTATNTACAGTTATATTGTGCTGCTCCATGACTCATTGCTAGTAACCTTATAGTAGTATAATTGACCAAATGTTTATATGTATATATGTTCACAAACGTCTTCAATATTCAGATTTTATGTACTTTTAAATTAATATATAGTATTTTTTTAAGTTGCTTTAAGTATGTAAATGAAATTTCTTTCATTGTTTATATTGTACAGCTAAACTATTTTTAGGTCTAATTTCATATTCTTTGCCTTTTAGTATTTAAATAATCTTGTCAACTTTTAAGTAGTAAAAGATTGGCTCATGTAAAACCTGTATGTTCTTTCTTGTATTTAGTTCTAATCTTTCTCATTTGTAGGACTAAGTGGACGATTTATCATAACTGCTCTTCCTACTATTTATCAGTAAGTATTTGAAGATTCTGTAGCTATGAGGGATGCATCATAACATAATCAGAATAGTAGCCTCCAGCCTTGATCATGTGTAAAGAGCCTTATATTCAGTAAGTTTGTTAGGTTTGTTTTGCTTAGTGCTATCTTAGGTACCTTTAGCTGCATGAATGAGGTGTGAAATAATCCGTGATCTCAGGGATTTCTAATTGTCTTAGAAAATGACGTGCACAGGAAATAGTGGCATAAGTGATTATGAGCTCAGAGTTGTGGTTAAGTACTGTAAGAAATTTGCTAAGGGGGAAATCACTGCGCTGGACTGGTTCCTGGAGAATATGAAGATTAAAGTCAACCTTGGAAGTAGAATTTTTAAGAGTGCAGAGTTAAGTGTTCCATCTGAGGATTGTCTCATAAACAGTCATAAATAGCATGGAATGTCTACACATGAGCTCAGAAAGTGCTCTAGCTCAGCCTTGGGAACAGTGGTGGGTGAAACAGTTAAGTTAGAATAAATACCATTATGTAGTCTTCAGTGTAGTCTTTAGTTTGTCTTTATCTTCTAAATTAGCCATAAGAAATTTTAGATCTCTGTATCTGCCCTGAACCTTAAACCGACGTGTTGACTGCCAGGAGGCACTTGTCTCCTAAAACAAGAAGGCAGCGATTCTGTGTGTATCTTCGTTTTCCTGTCTTTTTTCATGTTCGTATCTGTTTCCCTCTTTATTCCCCTTGTATCTGTTTAAATACCTGTTCTCTATAAGTGCCTCTCATCCTTTTCACGCAGTCCTTTTCTCCACATGCCCCTTATTAGTCTCCCAGCTTTTCTCAACGCTCCCTGAAATTTTCTAGAATTTCCTGCCCTTTTCTTTTAATCATATTGTTTATCATGCCCATTCCCCTAAGTTTTGCCTGTTGAAATCGTACTTATCCTTCAAAAATGTCAGATGCCCGTTTCTCCAAAAATCTTTGGTTTTTTGAGTGGGAGTTAACCTGTAATTTTTTTGGATGGATAAAGGGTCCTGTAATCTTACTATAAGTAGTGGGGAGTTTTTGCCCATAAGTGATCAAAATAGACGTGTTAAGTAAGTAGGCCTAGACTGGCAATATTATTTAAGATAGATTGGAAATGATAAAGATACGGGAACAGGGAGAGCACTTAGGATCCTGTGGCAGAGCGCCATACGTTGGAAAGGAGGAGGAGGAGGTGGGTGTCAGGAAGAACTCAAAGCAGACTATGAAACAGAATCACTGCACTGCGCCAGATGACTCCAGGGGCTTAAAGCTTGATGGCTGAGGTGATGTGCTTATGATTGAAAAGACCAGAAATTTGCCTCGAATTGTTCACCTCTAGTTCAATAGGAGCTAATAAGTAATAAATGTTAGATACTGTTCTAACCACTTTTTCGTGAAGTCATCTTTTTAATGTGTGTATTGTGGCTTAAAAGTAATTTTCTGAGATGTATCTACATACCGAATTTCTTTTTCTCCTCAGTTTTTTACTGAGACGTAATTGACATATGTAGGGTTTTCTCTGGTGGCTCAGCGGTAAAGAAGCTGCCTGCCAATACAGGAGATGAGGGTTTGTTCCCTGGTTTGGGAAGATGCCCTGGAGGAGGAAATGGCAACCCACTCCAGTGTTCTTGCCTGGGAAATCGCGTGGACGAAGGAGCCTGGTGGGCTGCAGTCCATGGGGTTGCAAAAGTTGGATACAACCTAGTGACTAAACAACAACAAATTGACATATAACTATTAATACTTATTCTATAGTTTTATTATTTGGAAGAGTGTAATAAATAAAGTCTGAAAGCTTATGACTGTTCAAAAATATAACCTCAGTGGTTAATGAAATATGGGGCTAAGATGTTAAGGATAGGTAATTAGTATAATTTGCTACTGTGTATTGCTCATTGCTGATTTTGAGTACAGGATTGATTGTAAAATGAGATTATAGAAATAGCAAAACAAGGTTTATTTATTCATTGCTAATATTTGCTTCTGATCTTCTTTAGTTGTAAAGATGGTAAATTTAGGCGATACCAGGGTCCAAGAACTAAGAAGGACTTCATAAACTTTGTAAGTGACAAAGAGTGGAAAAGTATTGAACCCGTTTCATCATGGTTTGGTCCAGGTTCTATTTTGTAAGTATAAAGGGTTTTTCTCTTAATTATTTCAGAATTAATTGGATCATGTATTTCATGTAAATAAAGCATTTATATTTCATTTTAATTCTAGGACTGTTACAATATGTACAGACTTACTCTGTGATATTTTTAGTTTAGACTTTTTATCTTCTAAGTCCAACAGGTAGTGTGGTCCTTTTTTAAGGTAGAGAGAGGCATTCTATAGAATTAAGCTGAAAGTCTTGTTAGGAATATTTTGGCTCTGTAAATATGGTCATTTATATCATCAAAATAATTCCGCTAGAAGTGACATAATGGGTAAAGCTATCATTGGAGCTTAATATTTGAATGAGAAGCCTCAACCATATACTTACTTGTGCTGCTTTTATATTTTACTTCCTGTTTTAACATGAGTGAATTATTCCACGTGTCTGATAACTTTTTGTGTGAATAGTATGGATGAGCAATGTCTATGCGGCAGTAAGGATTGTGCATAGGAAGAAGGTTTTTTGTTACTTTCTTGGGAGCAGGGCCTCAGAAGTCATTTGAGAGACCTCTGGGAATATTGAGTTTTTCTGAGGCCATAGTGGACTCATCCTAGTCCAGCTAAGTTATCTCTTCCTGTCCTCTTACCAGTTGTGTCTTTGGAGGATGGAGAATTGGAAATACCAGTATATAAGAGAATGCTCTGGATTCTGGGAGTGCAGGAAAGTTTATCCCTAAACAGTGTTTTAAAATAAAAGTTTTTCTGTAGGACCTTTTCCTTATACCTCTGAATTGAACTGTTAGAATTCCCCCGCTGAACCACCATGCCCACTAAACCCAAGTAAGGTACCTAGTGTTCCTGATAGAATCTGCTTAGCACAGGCTGCAGTGAGCCTGTCCGGTGATTCATGTTTTGGTTCCTTGTTCCTATTCCCATTTTGTGTTTTAAACCACAGAAGCAACATGATTAAAGTATGTTTCTCTGTTGGAGTAACTGATTCTATTTGAAATCTGTGTCCTAAATGATTCTTGCTCTTTCTGTTGAACTATGAACTCCTCAGGGTAGCAGTTCATACCTTTCTTGTTAGACTGAATAAAGGGTACTCCTAGGGTCGGCTTGGCAGGGGCACCCCCCTCCCCTGCCCCAGAGACTGGTGATTGGATTAGGCCATTCTGAATACAGGTGGTCTGGCTTATGTGTGAATTAGTATGTGTTGGGTGCCCGTTATGCTAGAGAGAACCCACAAACCTAATTTTTGGAGCATCCCTTTTTTCTGACTCTCTGTCAAAACTACTTGAGTTTAATTATGTGAAAATAGTTATTTTTACTTCTGTGGTGACTTATTTCTTAGGTAATTATTTTGTTGTTATTAAACTGTATCAAACTAATACTACTATAAGTTCTATTTAATTTTAATATGAAAGGAAGGTAATTCTTAGGTGGGAAGTCTTCCTTCAGGGTCCCTTCCTTATGTGTTCTTTGGAGGCTTTTAAGAGTGAATAAGAGTTTCCATTTGCTTATAGTGTACCTAACATTAAACTAGCTGGTTCCATAGAGCTCACAACCCATATTCACAGTACATTGGAAAAACCATCAAGTGAAAGGTTAAAGACAAAACAACAGGAGAAAAGGAAAAAAGATCAAGTGTTTTGTTTGAGGATATTACGTAGTGGCAGAAATTCTGAAACTGTTGATTTTTGCTAATAAGCCTTCTTATGGGCCTGAAATCAGTGATGTATCACTAATCTTGAGTAATATCACCAATTAAATCTGTTGTGTTGGCAATTATAGAGTAAAAAATAGAAAATATAGATAATACACATGTCTTCTACTTCAGAGCTGCATATATGAGTTGGTTTTTTCTTTTTATTTTAGGATGAGTAGTATGTCAGCACTCTTTCAGCTCTCCATGTGGATCAGGGTAGGCTCAGATTTACTTCTATTTTAAACATTTTGACACTGTCACTTTTTAAAGAAATGGCTATGATTTTTATTTTTTTTCTTTTGACTTCAGACTTGCCATAACTATTTTATTGAAGACCTTGGATTACCGATTTGGGGATCATATACAGTGTTTGCTTTAGCAACTCTGCTTTCAGGACTGTTATTAGGACTTGTAAGTTCTTCATTTTTGGAGTACTAGGAAGAAGAATATTTTAGAATTTTGCAATTTAATATAATTGCTCTAGCTTTTTATTATACATTAGATTCTTCTGTTTATTTTTGCAGTTCATGATATTTGTGGCAGATTGCCTGTGTCCTTCAAAAAGGCGCAGACCCCAGCCATGCCCTTCCAGTAAGTATATTTTTAAATTTTTTTGTTTTCTATAATCCCATTCATTTCTGTAATAAACACACTCATACACATAACAGGTTGCCTTTGTAGCTAGGGTTTCTAAATTCAGAGTAGTGGCAGAAGAGAGAGATATATTTCATGTAAGAACGACATGACAGCCTAGTGCATTTAGGAACATAATAGTCATTATTTTGGCTTTTATAGTGTGGAGAATTTTAACACTGCATGTACCTTAACAGATTCAATTTGTTTGAAAATTCCATAATATCCAGGGATCCATTTGCGTACATTTGGGTCAAAAAAAGTTGAATATATTCCAGTCTTGAAGTCATCTCATTGGTATAGTGACCACATTTGAGGCTTTTTCTTTTTATGTTGGTCAAGTCTAAGTTTTTCTGTTACGATATTGGGAAAAGCAATTCCTATCACTGCTTTAGGAGTCTCATTAGCTGTGTATTTTACTACAAGATGGGAATTAGAATACTCACTACTGTTTGTCTTAATATAATTTTACCTACCTATCATTTATCTTTAATTTTGAAAATCATGCTGTTATGAAGGCCTTCTTTCTTACTGTTTGTAAAGAACTTTCACTTTTTGTCATCCCATTTGCTTTTCAGCAGCTCTTTAAAGTAGACTGCATAAGTGATACTCTTCCCATTTTGTGACTGAGTAAACTAAAGCTCCAAGAGAGGAATTGTGTCTCCAGGTTCATGCAGAAATGAGAGCTGAGAGTAGAACCTAAATTCAACTCTTAGCGTGACATTTCTGTTTTGCTGCCTTCGAGACTTAGGACTTACTGAGGTCAAACTTCTGAAATGACATAGAGCAAGTGCAAGTCATAGAGAACTGAAACATTTCAGTGAAGATGGCAGCTAAGTATTCATTGTTGAAGAACTGATAGGATTTAAAAAAATTTCTTAGATAGTTGCATCAATAGCAAAAGTTGCATGCGTGGAGGGGAGGGAATAATTTTATCCACCAAGGGCCACTGATCTGGAGGCAAAATATGATAAGCGCAGATTACTTATTGGACAGTTAAGTCGGTAAATGTACTTTTTATTTATATTTTTTGCTTAGAAAACCTTAAACCTAACAACAGATTTGTCTTAGGTAATCTGTTACACTGCTGATGTTGATCCATACTTTAATGTGTTATTGCCCCTTTTATACCAGGCTTCTGGATTTGAGTTGTTTTCCATTTTGTGTTTTTGGCTTAGATTTTAAGTTGCTGGGAAAAGACTCAACTAAGTCTAATTTTAAGCGAAATAGGAATTTATTGGTTCATGTAGTGAGGAAGCCAGAGGACAGAGTTGACTAAATCCTGGGGCTCAGGTGTTTCTGAGTTGCTCAGTTCCCTGTGACTTTGTGCTTGTTCCATTTGGGGCTCTTTTTGGTCCTGAGCATAGAATAACTACAGAAAGCTGTAGCTCATAATTCCAGAGTAAGAAGGAAATATACTTCTGTCTTTACTCACTTACCTTTTGAAAAGGTTCTGGGTGTACTCTGCTTGTGTAGAAGGCTCACTTTTTTTTTTTTTTGACTGTAAATCAGAATTTCTCAGCATTGGCTCTGTTGGTCTTTTGAGCTGAGTAATTCTTACTTGTGACAAGCTGTCTTTTGTACATTATTGAATCTTTAGCATCATCCCCCTGGTTGCCAGCAGCACTGGCCCTCTCAGTTGTAGCAATCAGAAATATCTCCAGACATTGCTGAGTGTTCCAGCAGAATCAGCCCTGGCGGAGAAGCACTGCTCTCAACTGTTGTTTATACTCAACTACAGCTGCATGGGATGGGGCATAGGGAAGGTGTTAACCCAATAGAAAGAGCTATGCCAGACAGATGAAACGACAGATTGTCCATTGTATGGGAATTCTTTCCTGTGGTCTCTTCTACCTTATACCCCCTTTTCTTCCTGTTCCATTCTGCATTGCCTAGGATTAGGGATGGTCTTGGACCAATGAACAGAGAAAAGCTTGTTACCCAGATTCCGTGTTCTGTATCTCAGTAACATGGTATGTTCTAAGTGTTCTAAGTTTAAGTTAACTTGCAGTAGTTCCTGTTAACAACTGGGGTGGGGAGATAGTATGCGTGTGTACATACTAAAAAAAGTAATTGAGCTGTCTACTGAAGATAGGTATATTATGTTGTTTGTAATTATGCCTCAGTAAAATTATATATATGGAGAGGAGAAGGCACATTTATGAATCCACTTAAAAAGAAATCATGTCTAGGAAAATAGCTTTCATCTGATTCTTGTTTGCCTGGGAGCTGAAACAAGGGTACTATTGAAGTTTGTCTTAGTATCTTTATTAGCTAGAAGATTTAATAGTAAATTAATACAGTTTTATTTAATGCAGTCTATTTTCTTATATGCATCCATATTCACAGCATTAATTCTGATTCATTAATTTCAGTTTAGTTTATGAATAGGTGGGTAATAAGAATGAATTTGGTAAGTAAAATGGACCTTCCAAACCAATTGTTTTATAGTGTCATTTGTTCTTGAATATAGCTTTTTCCTTTTGGAAATCCAAACATGATTGATAAATCATTGCCAAAGCAGTTTATGGGCATATGAATTGTGTCTTGATTGTACTCTAACACAACTCTAATACATCAACAACAAAACACTTCTGGTTTTTATCTTTAAGGAAAATTAGTACCAGAATCTTCCCAACCTTTGAAAAAAGTAGAGGAAGAACAAGAGGCTGATGTAGAAGATGTTTCAGAAGAGGAATCTGAAAGCAAAGAAGGAACAAACAAAGACTTTGCACAGAATGCTGTAAGACAACGTTCTGTGGGTCCTTCTCTGGCCACAGATAAATCCTAGTTAATTTTTACAAATATTTTCATATGATTTTGGCAGAAACAGAAGATCGAGCATTTGGTTTGGTTTGAAATGAACTGTGACTTGCTTGTACATTGCAAGGTTCAGCCTGGATTGTCATTAGGTTGAACAGTCTACCTTTGGAAAATAAAAGTAGCTCTGGAAAAAATAGGATATGAAAACAGTATGGTGGTTCAAACAGTTCTTTCATTTTTGGAAAATCTGGTGCCAAGCAATAAGATTTCTGTGTGTTTGTTTCATAATAACTTTCAAGTCTGAGTTGAAAAGTTACATTTCCCAAGTATTGCATTATTGAGGTATTTAAGGAGATTACTTTAGAGAAGAAGATTTCTCATTTGATATAATTTTTGTCAGTTTCACTGTGTGAAGAGAACATATTTCCCATTAATGGGAACTTTGCCCATTGTCTCAAGAAATGTGTATTTCAGTAACAACTCTGAAACCCTTTGTCTCCTTTAAAGTCCAAAATTTATTCATATTTTTAGATTATGCGACTAGTAAAAAACTACCTTACTTGAATTAGTTTTCTACCCATGATAATACAGGATATGTTTAGAAAGTTTATAAAGGTTGGTTGCCTTTTTTGTTCTCCTGTGTTCAGTGTATGATTTGTATTTTTCTTACCATGGGTTACATTTTTTATTTTACAAATTGGATAATTTCCTGGAAATGCCTTTCATGTTTTAATACATTGTTTCAAACTGAAGTTTACTGAAGAATACTTAAAGTGAAGAGCCATCTGATAACTTAAAATTTTGGCTACTTATTTCAGATTTTACATCATTTTTGTTGAACCTATACTTGAACTTCTTTTTTTGGATGTGAAGGTGAACATTCCTGATTTTTATTTGATTTTGTGGAAAAGCCTTGGTATTTTCTATTTTGAAAATTCACAGAAGGTTAATATGATATAAAGTTAGTATTCTACTCAGGAAAAAGCATCTTATAGTGTGTGTTTTCAATGTATAGTTATCCTCATCCAAAAAGTTTTTAGTTGATTGTACCAAGTCAACGTATGTTTGATGATTTAAACTCATAAAGTTTTATGTTTTTGAAAAGACAAACTGTATTCTCTACTTTCTATTGTGGTATTTCACGGATGGGTATCAGCAAGATGGGACATTAAATATATTTTTACTCCTTAAAGAGAATAGTTTTCATCTTACAGCAAAAGAGGAAGTGAGTGGAGTTGTGGGGCAGCAGTAAAGAATTGTATTAGCTGCAGTAAAAGGAAAAACCATAGATTCTGAATGGATCACTTTTCTGTTATGGTAATAGACAGTTTCTATAATGTCCCCTTTAAAGGCCTCTCCTTTAGAATATTAAATATTCTACCACTGAAGAGTTTGGTGTGTAGTAATTTTGTGATGCTTTAGAAAAATCTAAGCACAAAATAAACTTTTCTAAGTGCTTCCCTGAAGCCGAAGGCAAGTGTGATTTCTAATTGATGGTTAATTAATACTTAATATTTAAATATTTAATTGATGCTTAATATGTATTTAACAGTGTTCAAGTTAATAGTGATGTCACTGTATACATACTTGATACATGTAATCAAAAGGCTAGAGTCATACATATCTCTGTTATCTGGGATGATCGAGAAATGCTGCTCATTAATTAAGCATTCTGTTTTTCTAGTCTTACACATAATATATTTTTAAGTATTTAAGTGGTTAAAAAATGTAGTATGTACAGAAAGTTACAGGTAGACTGAACATGTAAACTTGATATTTCAGAAAAGATATGTGTCTTGTATTTCTTCATGATTGTCACTGTAGATACCTGAATAGTCCATTCTCTCTCACACCAGAGGCTTACTTACAGAAACTATGGGGATCATTTTACATTTAACAGACCTCTTTTGTTTCTGCATTGGTTTAAAGGGACTCCACATGGCAACTTAGCTCCAGATCATCTCATGAGTGAATAAGATGCAGGAACAGCATCCTGGGGAACCCTGCTCCCCTCCCTGCCCCAGGCATTCAGCTCCATCATTGAAGTATTGAGATCTGATCACTAGAAAGGACAGCATTTACTATGTACCGCCTAAATACTTAAATGAGCGAGACGGACAAAAGTTTAATGATTCCATAGGTAACGTTTTTCATTCATTGAGTATTGGAGTGGTGCTATTTTTCTGTGATTATTTAGTCTACTGCAGTATGTGATAGCTGAGCCTTATATGTCATTCAGTTGAAGGCTCAGAGAACTGGCAGAAATAGGTAAAACTTGAATCTACAAGATTTCAAGTGTTATGCTTTTCTTCAATGTGAGTACTGCACGTCTAGCAATTTCTATATGAAAATACAATTTAGAATTTTACTCCTATCAGAATATTGCAACAAATGGTATGAAGAAATAACCAGAACTCAGTACTTAAAGTCCTGTCTTATTGGGTAATATATAACGAAGGTTATTACAGTAAATGATGCTCTTGAAAGAAAATTTCTCTCAAGGCAGTTGTGTCTTTATTGAACTCAGTGCATAAAAATGCATCGTTCTGGACTTGTGATGAGAGAGACATTTTTGAATGAACATTTTAACTCATTTTAGAGTTACTTAGGATATTCTGATTTATCATGGTAGTTAGATTCTTTCAGTAAAATTTCCCCCCAGCTTTATTGAGGTATGGTTGACAAATTACTTTTGATATGAATGGTCATATTGAGTATAATTGTATAATCCTAAAGTAAATTTTAAATTGACTATCCTACTGCAGTTTTAGATATGTTGGTATTGCACATCCAGCAACTTTTGTACCTATTTAAAACTACTGAAACTAGAAAAACATTAAGTTTAAATTAGAACTTTGATAATCTGTAGGAAGTAAGATTGAGTTACACACTTGAACTAACATCTAAACTGTTCCTTCTTTAATGATTTTTTTTTTTTAATGTTGATTCATTCATTACAAATGGTGATAATATCAGTACCGGATTGTGGCCATTAATGGAATCAGCTGTCCTTCCTTTGTACCCATTTGACTATGTGTGACATTAATTATAAGCTTGTTTTCATCATCATATCACAGCTCAGACTGGTTGAATCTTGAAAATGAAATAGGTTGACCAAGATTTGATATATCCAAAACTTCTTTTAAATCAAAGCATAATTGAGAAAGTCCTGTTTTAAATTCATTGAAAGTATGCTTCACTTTGAAGAATAATTTTTTTTTTTTTTAACTTTCTAAGCTTCCATGTTTTAATAAACCATATAGTAGAAATAAGGTTGTTAGTGGATTAGACTATATCAACTGAAGTAAGTACTTAGAAAGTTTCAACATACCGCTACCAAGGCATTCCTAAGAAGCTTTCTTTAAATTTAGTCTTTCTGTGTCACCAGAATCAAGTATATACTTGGTTGGAAACTTTAAATGCTCTTAACTCTGTCTCTCCTGCCCCAGCGCAACTAATGTTCCTGAAACTACTCGAACAAGTGAAGCTATTATTCTGTGAGGCTATCTCATTACATGTTGGTTCAAGAGTCAGCTCAAATCCTTTAAGACCTTTCTGGCCCACAGTCATTTCTTTCATAAATAAGCAATTTTGCTATTTTTACCATTTTAAATGCCATACTACTTTCTAGTATTTCTTCTCTTGGATTTATTTATAGCAATTAACTGACCGAGTAAATCATAATACATCTCTAGGCCTCAGTTTATGAGGAAAGTGATTCCTGAGGTTTTCTACCTTCAACAAGATAAACATTGCTGTCATTGGGAGTGAGTCTCTTTTTAATAAACAGCACCTTAAGTATTAAGACAATTTAAAAAGTTATTTATTTTGCTAACTCATCTTAATTGGGTTTTGGGCTGAGAGTTAGAACCCTTACTGTATCCAAAGCACTAAAATCATGGTCCACCCTCAAAGCATGTGTGTGTGTTGAATCACTTTGTTGTCTCAAAAACCTGATTGTTACCTCTTTGAGGCCTGACACTTAGTTTGAGACTTCGGGGCAGAGGTCAAGGGACTTGGCTCCAGATCTTGTCTCTGCTCCACATCATCATGGGATGTGACTGCTGCCTCTCTGGACATTGATTTTCATGTTTGTGAAATGAGGGTGAGTTGAGTAGTCTAGTATTCCCATAAATGACTTGGGGAAATTCTTGAACATTGACGTTATTTGTAACTTTAGCTTCCTGGGCAAGTTTCCTAGAATATTAATGCCATTTGAATGAAGACAGTCAAGTAGTAAAGCTGTTACTGTTGGCTGTAAGCTATGAGAGTGTTACTAGGAGCTAACTTGGGTCCTTTGTCTACTGAGATGGGGGAGTAGGAAAAGAGAAAGACTCTCCTGCCTTTTTACTCTCACGGTTAACACTGATGTCATCCTTCACACCAGAGCCCAGATTTTAAATTCTCCGTTTCTTTGCATTCGTGTTCTTTAGAGGAAGCAACTCCAGCCTCACGACGGGCAAGTTTAAATTCTATTTTATTTGGATTTTATGTTTAGTGAGCAAATTCTTACATGTCAATTTTGATAGCAACTTGAGTCTTCTACTGAGAATGGGAGCAGTGTAAGTTTGAAAGTGATGAAAAAGAATTACTTGGGTTTCCCTGGTGGCTCAGACAATAGGGAATCCACCTGCCATGGAGGAGCCAACACACAGCCTTGATGTACTCCTTTCCCGATTTGGAACCAGTCTGTTCTTATTAGTATGTTGTTAAAATATTGTTATTAGTAACCAGTCTGTTGTTAGTATAATAACTTTTCCTTTATCATGCTACTCTAGTATGGGATTTTTTTTTTTTTTTTTTGTATGGTACCTTATAATTTAAGCTTTCTACTCTATTGTCCTATGCTTGCTCCCTGAAAATACACCAAATCATCCTATTGATAAACCAAAGCTGAGTTTATTGCTATTATATTTGGTAAAGACAGTCATTACATTGATAAGTTTTAGTAGTGACTCAGAGTCGGGTTATGGTGTTCTTTTGGGATTCTCTTTAAGGTGTTTATGTTTTATTTGAGGGCTTGTTTATGATTGGACATATTAGGGATGATTTTCAAAGTGAATCTTACAAAGTAAACAGTCATTCAGTGCCATTTATTGTTCTGAGAAGGAAGTATTTACTTTGCTGAGGGTAAGTTGAGTAGTCTAACATTCAGATAAATGACATTGAGGAAGTTCTTGAACAATAAAGCTATTTGCAACTTTAGCTTCCTGGGCAAGTTTCCTAGAATAGTAATACTATGTGAATGAAGACAGTCGAATAATAAAGCTGTTGATGGTTAACTGTCTGTTTCAGTTCTCAGTATGGTCCCCTTATTGCCGTTCTTTGGCCTGAATTGAAGGGTTCACAACTGGGAATGTGATCTCATGATCTTAACAGCAGAACTTCAGAACTATATGCAGCAGCATGGTCACGTGTCAAGTTCCCCACACGGTTGTTTCAACATCCATAAGGGTTAGATTTTTTTGTTCCTTTACTTGATCATTTTTTAAATCATGTGGTGGATGACAGCTGCATGTCATCTGTTTCATAGATAAAACTTGTAGTCTGTAAAACTTGCAGTCCCCCATCTGAGCCACCAAAAACCAAGGGAAGGGTCAGTGACCAGAATTTGTAGTTCTGATGCATGAGCCACGTGCTTGCTTCAGCAGCATATATCCCAATGCATGAGCCAAGAGTGCCCCAAATTAAGCTGGAAGAACAGATGTCATTTCTGATGTAATGAGCCTGCAGTACCAGATATGGGATTATTAGCCAAATTATCCAATTTTGTCATTTTTTCATTAGTTTACCAGATCTCTTAAATAGTAATACTGATGCTAGAAAGTTTTACATGGATATAAGCTGGCTGTTGTGCCCTGCCTGCGCCAAAAAGGACATGTTCCTCCTCAAGACACCATATATCTGATGGGCTCATTCCATTCAATTTCCTGAACCTTTTGGATGGTGAGTTCCTTGGTGGAACTTTATAGCCTTGGTGGCTTTGTTTAGCTCACCTGTGTCTGCTTTTCTCTGAACCATTGCAGGTAAGGTGTCTCCCTACTTCTAGGCCTTTTAGAAGGTAAGGTAAAGAGTCTAGAGGAGAAAAAAAGCAACCCAGAACTCCCCAGGAGTTGTTAGGGTTTCAGTTCTCCAGTTAAGGCCTGATTCTCCTCTTTCTTAAGTTATCTAATCTCTAAGAGGGAAATTAATGAGTCAGAATGAACCCTGGATGATGTCAGGGTATCCTTAGAGCAGGCTTCCATTTACCAAGGTAACTATCCCCATCCATAGAATGCAGGTTGTAGCCAATAGGCTTTTGTGTTTAAGAAGTAATTGTGTTACAAATTGAATTTTGTGTTACAAATCTAGTCACTGGTGGCTACCCAGTCATCTGTCTTTGGTCAAAATACCTCTGCCGCTGCTAAGTCACTTCAGTCGTGGCCGACTCTGTGCGACCCCATAGACGGCAGCCCACCAGGCTCCCCTGTCCCTGGGATTCTCCAGGCAAGAACACTGGAGTGGATTGCCATTTCCTTCTCCAATGCAGAAAAGTGAAAGTGAAGTCGCTCAGTCGTGCCTGACCCTCAGCGACCCCATGGACTGCAGCCTTCCAGGCTCCTCTGCCCATGGGATTTTCCAGGCAAGAGTACTGGAGTGGGGTGCCATTGCCTTCTCCGCAAAATACCCCTATGAGTTGTCAAATAGTTTTTTATGATTTGGAGGCCACCTATGAAGACTAGTCTGGCTCCAGGTGATATAAGGGTCAATAGCGTTTTCTTTTTCACTTAAAGAAGATCCTTTCAGTTCAGTTCAGTCGCTCAGTCGTATCTGACTCTTTGTGACCCCATGAATCGCAGCACGCCAGGCCTCCCTGTCCATTACCAACTCCCAGAGTTCACTTAGACTCACGTCCATCAAGTCAGTGATGCCATCCAGCCATCTCATCCTCTGTTGTCCCCTTCTCCTCCTGCCCCCTATCCTTCCCAGCATCAGAATCTTTTTCAATGAGTCAACTCTTCGCGTGAGGTGGCCAAAGTCCTGGAGTTCAGCTTTATTCCTTCCCAAAAAGTCCCAGGGCTGATCTCCTTCAGAATGGACTGGTTGGATCTCCTTGCAGTCCAAGAGTCTTCTCCAACACCACAGTTCAAAAGCATCAATTCTTCGGTACTCAGCTTTCTTCACAGTCCAACTCCCATACATACACGACCACTGGAAAAACCATCGCCTTGACTAGACGGACCTTTGGTGGCAAAGTAATGTCTCTGCTTTTCAATATGCTATCTAGGTTGGTCATAACTTTCCTTCCAAGGACTAAGCGTCTTTTAATTTCATGGCTGCAATCACCATCTGCAGTGATTTTGGAGCCCCAGAATAGCACTTCAAGTAAGGTCAGTATCAATAAACTCTTGTTTGAGAAGCTCTTTATCTTTCCTTCAATTCTGAATGATAACCTTGCTGGGTAGAGTATCTCTAGCTATAGGTGTTATTCCTTTAGCACTTTAAATACATCATGCCACTCCCTTTTGGCCTGCGAAGTTTCTGCAGAAGAATCAGCTGATAGACTTATGAGGAGGTCCCTTATATGTGACTCTGTTTTTCTCTTGCTGCCTTTAGAGCTCTCTTTAACTTTTGCTATTTTAATTATAATGTATGTGCTTCCTGTGCCTGGGTATCTGTTTCCTTCAGGTTTGAGAAATTTTCAGCCATAATTTAATCAAATACATTTTTTACCCTTTTCTCCTTTTCTACCCCTATATAATGCAAATGTCAGTATGCTTGGTATTGTCACAGAGGTCCCTTAAAGTTTGTTTTTCTCTGCTGTTCTGATTGAGTGATTTCCTTTCTGTCTTCTGGACTGCTTATGCCTTCTGTATCACTTAATTAGCTATTAATTCCCTCTAGTGTATTTTTCATTTCAGTTATTGTACTCTTTAGTTCTGATCAGTTCTTTTGTTTTCTAGTTCTTTGTTAAAATTCTCACTGTATTCATCTACTGAAGTAAAATTATCATTCTTATTACAGTTGCTTTGGACATTTTATTACGGAAATTATCTCTGCTTCATTAACTTTTTTTACCCCCGGGTTTGTTTCCTTGTTGTTTTGCTTGAAACATATTCCTCTGTTTTCTCATTTGAACTTTTCTGTCTCTGTAAAATTAGTTAAAACAGTTGCTTACCCCAGTCTTGATGGCATGCCCTTGTGCGGAACCTCCCTGTGTAGTCTTCATGTGCCCAGTCGCTTTAGTGAGAGAGCTGAACCTGGAATGAACACTGACTGCATCTCCCCCTAGGGTGTGATGGCAGCCACAGTCTTGATGGGAGGTAGGGCTAGAGCCAGGTGCAAGCTGGGTTTTCTCTTAGGCCATCACCATCCTATGGAGGAAGGGGGACTGATCAGGGCCTGAGGTTCCGAAGCAGGAGCCCTGAGGGAGTTGGGTTTCTCCCAGGTGTGATGGCAGCATCTGCCATGGTTAGGGGCCTGACGGGCAGAGGGCTTGGGTCTGCATTTCTGTGCTGGTTTTCTTTGTCCCCCAGTGGACGAGCCTTGAGCCTTGGTTAGAAGCCAGGTTGGGGCTGGAGGGGTTGGTACTACATTACTGAGCTGGTTTCACTCCCTCCCAAGTATATTCACTGATGCACGGACTGGCAATGGCTGCTTCCGTCCTGGTCAGAGGCACGGCTGGGGTCCAAGCCAGCTTCATTTTCTTCGAGTGTACACACTCTCCCTGGCAGCCTCCACCGCAGTGGGAAGTGGCACAGGAGCAAGAGGGCCTGGAGTAGCAGCCTGGTGTGGGTGGGGAAATGATAGGGTGGTCCTGGGAAGCAGGCCAGAGAGCCCCAGGCAGTTTTTAGTTTCTTGCATCCACACTGTGACTGTGAATAACCAAGTCTGTGCACGTGCCCTTGTGGAGTCTTGTTTTTTTTACCGTCCTCCAGTAAGTCCCACTCATTTTCAAACCAAATTAGGGGCTTGTCTTCCTGGTTTTGGACCTTGTGGCTGGGACGCCTGATATGTGGATCGAACTTCTCACCATCCCCCACCCCACCAGGGAGGATCCTTGAGCCTGTGGTATCTCTCTCCTTTTCTATGTCCTGTATTAGGGTTGTGGGTCTCAACCAGACCCCTTGCCCTTCCTACGAGACTCTGTGTAGATCTTTCTTTACAGCCTTGGATGTAGAAAGGCTGTCCTGCTGATCCCTAGGTAGATTTCAGTGAGAGTCCCTCTATATGTAGTTGTAGTTTTGAGGTGTTTGTGAGAGGAGGTGAGCCCGGTGTCTTCCTACTCCACCATCTCGATCTCTCCTATAACTATACGTGTTCTACTGGTGCTGTTTCTTTGGAGGACTCTGACTAATACAGGAACCAATGTTGATTCAGTCCAGTGGCCACAGTGCCCAATATTTCCTTACTGTGGTGAGTAATTTCATGTAAACTTTACAACATTCCATGGGGAGTGGGCTGCTGTCTCTGGGGTCGCACAGAGTTGGACACAACTGAAGTGACTTAGCAGCAGCAGCAGCAGCAGCATGCTGGGGATACCAGAGATGATCCTTAGTTCAGGTCAATTCAGTTGCTCAGTTGTGTCTGACTCTGTGACCCCATGGACTGCAGTACACCAGGCTTCCCTGTCCATCACCAACTCCCAGAGCCTACTGAAACTCACGTCTGTTGTCAGTGATGCCATCCAACCATCTCATCCTCTGTCGTCCCTTCCACCTTCAATCTTTCCCAGCATCAGAGTCTTCAAATGAGTCAGTTCTTCCCATCAAGTGGCCAAAGTATTGGAGTTTCAGCTTCAGCATCAGTCCTTCCAATGAATATTCAGACTGATTTCCTTTAGGATTGACTGATTTGATTTCCTTGCGGTCCAAGGAACTCTCAAGACTCTTCTCCAACACCACAGTTCAAAACCATCAATTCTTTGGCTCACAGCTTTATTTATAGTCCAGTTTTCACATCCATACATGACTCCTGGAAGAACCATAGCTTTGACTAGACACACCTTTATCGGTAATATTTCTGCTTTTTAATATGCTGTCTATGGTGGTCATAACTTTTCTTCCAAAGAGCAAGTGTCTTTTAGTTTCATGGCAGTAGCCACAAAATCTGCAGTGATTTTGGAACCCAAGAAAATAAAGTCTGTCACTGTTTCTCCATTTATTTGCCATGAAGTGATGGGACCGGATGCCATGATCTTAGTTTTCTGAATGTTGAGTTTTAAGTCAGCTTTTTCACTCTCCTCTTTCAGTTTCATCAAGAGGCTCTTTAGTTCTTCACTTTCTGCTCTAAGTGTGGTGTCATTTGCATATCTGAGGTTATTGACATTTCTCCTGGCAATCTTGATTCCAGTTTGTGCTTCAACCTTACATGATTTGTGTCCAGATTTCTACCAGCACCTCTTTTCGACTCTGGATCTAATTGCTGGCATTCTGTAATAGCCTCTTTGAGCTGCTCCAAAAATTGTCTTTGGGGATTTCGTGGAAGCTAGGATCTTAGCAAGAGATGCCTGTGTCACACACTGGCCAGCCGGGGTGTTTTGTTGAGGGTTAGTTATTTTGGAGATGGGTCCCACCTTTTTTAATAACCAGCACCTTAAGAAGTTTTCAGTTCAGTTCAGTCACTCAGTTGTGTCCGACTCTGCGACCCCTTAAATTGCAGCATACCAGGCCTCCCTGTCCATCACCAACTCCAGGAGTTAACTCAGACTCATGCCCATCGAGTAAGTGATGCCATCCAGCCATCTCATCCTCTGTCGTCCCCTTCTCCTCCTGCCCCCAATCCCTCCCAGCATCAGAGTCTTTTCCAATGAGTCAATTCTTCGCATGAGGTGGCCAAAGTACTAGAGTTTCAGCTTTAGCATCATTCCTTCCAAAGAAATCCCAGGGCTGATCTCCTTCAGAATGGACTGGTTAGATCTCCTTGCAGTCCAAGGGACTCTCAAAAGTCTTCTCCAACACCACAGTTCAAAAGCATCAAGTTTTAGACCACTTAAAAAGTTACTTATTTTGCTAACTGATCTCAATTGGATTTTGGTCTGAGGCCAAGAACCCTTATTGTATCCAAAGCACTCTGAAACATGGTCTACCCTCAAAGCATGTGTATGTCTTCAGTCCTGTCTGACTCTTTGCAATCCTCAAAGCATATCTGCTGTCAGTTTATATATCAATGCTCTTATCTTTAAATAACCAACAAGCTCTGGTGAGTGTAATGAGTTCTGCCATCTAGGCAAATTTTGCCACTTGCAAGGGGTCATATTCTAGAGATGAAGTGAGACCTGTTATGGTGTATCTCTGTTGGGTTTTTTTTTTTAATGTAAATCTTAAGATGTGATCCATCAACAGAGAAAGTTTAAATTTGGATTTTCTAATGAATTAATTTGGAGAATAGATTGTTCACACATAGAGATTAAATAGTCATGAATTTCTCCTTCTCCAGGTAATAGAAAAGTTGTGTTGTTCAGTTGCTAAATTTCAGCCTCATAAACTGCAACATGCCAGGCTCCTCTGTCCTTCATTATCTCCCAGAATTTGCACAGATTCATGTCCATTGAGTAGGTGATGCTATCGAACCATTTCATCCTCTGCCATCCCCTTTTCCTTTTCTGAAAGTAAAAGGCATCAGGATCTAGCATAGGGATCTTTTCCAATGAGTTGGTTCTTCACATCAAGTGGTCAAAGTATTGGAGCTTCAGCTTTAGCTTCAGTCCTTCCAATGAATATTTGGGGTTGATTCTTTTGGGATTAACTGGTTTGATCTCCTTGCAGTCCAAGAAAATAAGAGCAGCATCATTTAGAATATTGTAACAATGAGTAGAACGTGCGGAAGAGAAAATAATAGGATTTCATATGGAATAAGCCCACTTGCTCAGAAATGTGTGTTTTCAGCAAACAACAAAGATTATGCAGCCTAAGACACATCACGAGGCTTCAACAGTACATGAACTGAGAACTTCCAGATGTTCAAGCTGGATTTAGAAAAGGCAGAGGAACCAGAGATCAAATTGCCAACATCCGTTGGATCATTGAAAAAGCAAGAGTGTTACAGAAAAACATCTACTTCTGCTTTATTGACTATGCCAAATCCTTTGACTGTGTGGATCATAGCAAACTGTGGAAAATTCTTCAAGAGATGGGAATACCAGACCACCTTACCTGCCTCCTGAGAAATGTATGCAGGTCAAGAAGTAATAATTAGANGTGTTACAGAAAAACATCTACTTCTGCTTTATTGACTATGCCAAATCCTTTGACTGTGTGGATCATAGCAAACTGTGGAAAATTCTTCAAGAGATGGGAATACCAGACCACCTTACCTGCCTCCTGAGAAATGTATGCAGGTCAAGAAGTAATAATTAGAACCAGACATAACAAAGGACTGGCTCCAAATTGGGAAAGGAGTACATCAAGGCTATGTACTGTCACCCTACTTATTTAACTTATGTGCAGAGTACATCAGACAAAATGCTGGGCTGGAAGAAGCATAAGTTGGAATCAAGATTGCTGGGAGAAATATCAATAACCTCAGATANATGCTTTGGCCACCTAATGGGAAGAACTGACTCATTAGAAAAGACCCTGATGCTGGGAAAGATTGAAGGCAGGAGGAGAAGGGGACAACAAAGGATGAGATGGTTGGATGGCATCACTGACTCGATGGACATGAGTTTGAGCAAGCTTTGGGAGTTGGTGATGGACAGGAAGCCTGGCATGTTGCATTCCATAGGGTCACAAAGAGTTGGACACAACTGAGTGACTGAACTGAACTGAAATGAAGACAAGACACATCAAGTTTAAAAGAGACCATGAAACAAAATTCACAGAAGCTTTCACTGAGTTAAATGCTGTAACTATCAGAGCAGTATGTTTTCCACTAGGTCAAAAAGAAGATTGTGGTGAACCTTTGACCTTTTGATTCTCATGAAATTAAGTCAAGAACATTAAAAGCTTGTACACATTGCTATTGTACAAATAGGCAGAGAGATTTATAGTAACTAGGAAAACCTAGAGTGAGACATTGTCGAAGAGTTCAACTTTGCCGTTGTAGCATAAAGACAGCCTTGGACAATGTATAAAGCAAGTTGTGTAACTGCATTCCAGTAAGGCAGTATTTATAAAACAGATGGCTAGATAAGGACCTTTTATTGGAGAATATAGTCCTTTAATATTTATTGTTGTTACTGATATATTTGGATTTCTTTCTACCATTTTATTTTGTGCTTTGTAAGTGTCCTGCCTTTTATATACATATTTTCTCTTTTCTTTTGGATTGATAGAAATTTAAGAATTAAATTTCCATCTTTCTCCTCTGTTGAATTTGAAGCTATTTTAATTTTTTGTGGTCCTAACAAGCATGTTTAACTTAACAAATTCAAAATCACTATTTTTGCCTATTTCCCAAATTACATAATTTTAAAATTTTAGTTCTCTATATTTAACCCCACAATTTAGATATTACTGTTGTTGCTCTCTTATGCAGTCAATGTTAATTTAAATTTTTCCACATAGGTTCCATTTATTTTGCCCACCGTTTGGTTTTATATTATGTACCATGATTTTGGGCCTATTTTACTTCTTCCTGAATTTTAGAAGCCAGTTATTAGACTAATTTTTTTAAAGGTAACTTGTCTTTTTTCCTCTAACTGAATATATGACCTGCCTTTTGTTATTCTGTGGTGTTTAGGTGTGAATCTCTATATTTAAGCTTTTTAGAATTCATCCAGATTCTTAAATCTGAGGATTTGTGCATTTTATCATTTTTGGAAAATTTTCAGCTGTTATATCTTTGCATATTGCTTCATCCCTATATTATCTATTAGCTCATTGTTACACTCTTATTAGAGGAATGTTAAGCATTCTTCCTTTGTTCTCAATATCTATTAAATTCCCTCTTAATGTTTTTTGTCTCTTTATTCTTTCCTTATTCAGACCTATCTCCAGTAGTAATTCTTTTGTCAATCATGTCTAATCTTCTTTTTCATCTCTTCATTGAGTTTCTAAATTCAGTTATGTTTTAATTTCTATATACTTACGAAATCTGCCTGTTCATATTTTAAGTGCTAACTTTTAAATATATTCAGTGTAATTATTTCTGGTCATCGTGAGTCAGATGTGCTTGTAATCTGTTGAGTGTCAGACACGCATGCTAATTTGTTTCCTTCTGTGCATAAGAATTTTTGATCTGAAGGTAAATCTTTGGAGGCCTGGCTTTAAGATACGCTCCTCTAGTATTTGCCTTTATTCCTGCCAGTCAGTTGGAGTGTTTAAGCTAAATTCTTACCATGGATTTTTTTCCCATGTAAGGGAAGTACAGATTTTTGTCTTTGTGTGCAGGGCCAACATGGATGGAAAGTTCCAGAGAAGACTTTTCCTTTCCTCCCAAGTGAAGGTAAAATAGTTTTCTCATGATGTCTGTGTTCATCTTACCTCTGAGGGAGTTGTTGGCAAGTCTCATCTCATCTGACCTGCCATCTTAGGGTTTTTCTCTGGTGCCCCTGTTTTTATAAAGACCAAAATACTGGAAATCAGACCTCCCAAAGGTGGGCAGGTCTTCAGTGGTAGTTGTTAGCTATAGCACCTAGCTGTCTCATGCATTCAAGTCTTTGCTTTATGTTTGGCCTGTGGAGCATTTCTCCTTAAATGCCCAGCCATAAATTTAAAAAAATAAAAAAAATTTTGTCTGGATCTTTTAGATAACTGTCTTGGGAGTTTTTCTCGAGTTATCCACTCCACTGAATTGTGTAAAACAGAAGTATTCTCCTATTCTTTTTGATATTTTGTAGATTTACACTTAAAAAATCTCTCTTAAAGTAATCACCATTACTTTAGCTGTGTTTTGAGAAAATTAAAGGTGAACAAAATGTTTTATTGTGGAAGATCATTTAATTATAATATTTGGGGCCATCTTTATGCTGAAGCATAAGGGTGATGTCACAAACAACAGAACTGAATAGTTTAAATTTATAGATGCCTCTATAACTGTGTGATGCATTAGTTTGTGTGATGCTTTTGTTCTTCCCTTTCATTGTAAAATATTATTATTAAATCAGTTGGGTTTGACAGATAAATGTACATATCTAAGGAAATGTTGCTGCACCATTTCACTCAGTTAAGCTGTAATAACTGATAGTTTCAAATGATAAATTCTACTCATTTTAGTGAAACTATAAAATCATACAAAATAGGTATTAGACCATGGGCTCACAAAGAGTCGGGGACGACTTAGCAACTGAACAATAACAAGTGCTTTCTATTATATTAGCTCTTTATTAAATTTATAAAGGTCACAGAGTGTTCTTTCATGGGACAGAAGAGAAATTGTAGAGAGAATACTTGGAAGTTGTGTTAAAATCATTTTTAGATAAAAATCTATGTTTTGCAGCAGAGGATGAAATAATTAATCAACTTGGTAGAGATAAATTTTGTTTTCCNTTATATTAGCTCTTTATTAAATTTATAAAGGTCACAGAGTGTTCTTTCATGGGACAGAAGAGAAATTGTAGAGAGAATACTTGGAAGTTGTGTTAAAATCATTTTTAGATAAAAATCTATGTTTTGCAGCAGAGGATGAAATAATTAATCAACTTGGTAGAGATAAATTTTGTTTTCCCTTGAAGAACGCACATTTGTAATTAATTTTGTGCCTCAGGTTGGATTGAGTCAGCAACAAATTGTCAGTTCCCATTGTTTGATGCAAACCTCATTTATTTGGATAGAAATGAATAAAGCAGGGATTCTGAACTTGTGATTTGGGCCTCAGAAAGTTTGAGATCCCCTGAAATTACAAACAGTTTGTACCTATATATTCCTACAATTTCTTGGGGCCAGCCAACCCCTTCGTTGGCCCTCACATCCCCTTGGTACATTCGTGCAGTGCAAGCTGTATAACTGTATGTGGCGGTTAGATTTCCTAAAAGCTTGCATCCTGTAGTTTGAGAAACTAAAATAGATAAATGAAAGCAACATGATTTGACCTATTGAGAAAAGTTTGTCTCATGGGGATGATAAATCACATCTAAAGTTTAAGTTTCTAAATCAAACTTACAAATTATCTTCATCATATGTGTTAAATATGGAGATGATAAGAGTAAATTCTCAGAGTAAAACCATTTTTAAAAAAAATTAAGGTGTAGTTAATTTACAACGTTGTGTTAGTTTCAAGTGTACAACAAAGCTCCCTGTGCTATATAGTAGGTCCTTGTGTTTACCTATTTATACATAGTAGTATGTATATGTTAATCCCAAACTCCTGTTTTATTACGATGTATAAATAATGTATAATACACATTATTTTTTATTTGTTTATACTAAACTCCTTTGTGCATGTGTTTACCACACTTGGGAGGAGCTATTCATCCCAGGAGAAGTAGCTGTCTTTCGAATCTTTCAAACCTTGCTGGATTTCTTGACCAGGTTTAAGATACACTATGTTGAGTAGCTGATTATTTTTCCAGATGAAATTTCAGATTGGCAAAGGATGTGGTTACTGGCTAACCACAGTCTTAGTTCACAATTCCTATTGTTTCTTCTCAAGGGGAGTAGCTAATACATCTTATAAAGGAAGCAAGCTAATGTATTACCATAAAGAAAGGAAATTCAGAGAGAGAAGAGCAACAAAAATTTTGTGTTCTAAATAACAGAATAATGTGACTGTGATTGGCATAAATTGATAGCTAGCTATTGTTTTTTTTTTTTTTAACTGTTTTAGTATCAATACAGCTGAATTTATTTTTTTTAACAGGTTGGATGGAAATTTTGCTAAACTGTATTTCTTTTAGGATCCTCTAATTTTTTTGTTCCTGCGTAAAAAACCCAAGTATTTCTTATCTGGTATTTCACGAAAGAAACCCCTCCCTTTAAAAACTTGTAGGACTTATATAAGCAAGTCGGAAATAACATCTTTTTCCTACCCAGATCAAAATATTCTCATTTTTTGTCTTTGCTGGCTAATAGTGGACTTCTTTCAGAGCTCATGTACATAAAAAGCCCTTGAGCAGTGGTGGTGAAGCCTTTTGACAGTCTTGTTTTCCACGTGGCAAAAAGAAAACCGGTTCCTGAGTTGTCTCTCCACGAATGAGGAATGCCCTCTGCTTATTCTGTCACTCTCTCAAAAAGTTACTGCTCCTTCAGGGATCAGTTCGCAGCTTCCCTCCATCTGGAACAGATTGTTCGCTGGGTAGAATTCTCATTGTGGACATCTTTATGACTGTTTTATGTACTTGGTAATATACTCCCATTGATTGGTGTCCATTTCATACTTGTGTCTGCAATTTATACTTAAAGGTAAGCCCATAACTTTCTTAGCTTGTGTCTCTACCATCCGTTCCACCATGCCTCCCTTTCACCCCGTTCTCTCTGACCCCCAAAAGCAGAGCTCAGGACAAAAACTGGTGAGTAAGTAGTTTGTTTGGAAGTGATCCCATTGAGCAAGGATGAGGAATCAGGGGAACTGAACTGGAAGGGAGGGAAAACTAATACAATGAAACATCAAGTTTTCCATTCCTGTGGGTCAGTGGTGCTCAGTATTGATAGGAGATTCTTTTAAACGTGTCTCTGAACTATTTGCCTGGGAAGCAAAAGGGGGAAGCATTGTTCACTGCTTTCTGCCTCCTCTTGGTTGAGGCTGACCCATGCCAGTGTTAACGCCATAAGGTGGGACCAAAAGGATTCACATCAGTGTATAAGAACTGTTCATTAAAATTTCACAGACCTAACAGGCCCCAATTCAGTTTTGAGTGTATAGCATGCACTAGTGACATCTGGGTTATATTTCTGAAAACATGGAAATAGCACAAATAACTCATTATTATTCCTAGTTCCCAAATCTGCTAAATAAACAAATAGGCTCTATTTTATTTTATGATTTTTAAACAAAGTATTGTTCTGCTGATGTTTTCTCTGGTGTCCAACATTCTTCTTACAGAATTTACATATTACTATCTACAGAGCAATTTAAGGTCAGTAATTATGAAAAGGTGTTACACATGTAATACTCCTCAGAAATGTACCACACAGACGTGTTTTCACTTTACAGCATCACTTCTTAATCCTTTAAAAAGATTTTTATTTTTGAAGAAAGTACAAAGTGAAATGAAGTTGCTCAGTCGTGTCCGACTCTTTGCGACCCCATGGACCCCATGGAGAAGTTGTGCTGTGCCCTTCTA
Organism: Neotragus moschatus; assembly: GCA_006410615.1. Taxonomy (NCBI): domain Eukaryota; kingdom Metazoa; phylum Chordata; class Mammalia; order Artiodactyla; family Bovidae; genus Neotragus; species Neotragus moschatus. The sequence goes on along the minus strand of SJYA01001565.1, from coordinate 433,428 downwards.
ACTGCATTCCATCAGGGGTGCATGATGTCGCCATGTCTTTTTACTGGTGATGTTCACGTTGATCGCCTGACTAGGATGTTGTATGCCAGGTCTCTGCACTGTCAGATGACTGTTTCTTCCTTTGTAACCCTTAAGTATCTTGTAGGGGGATACTTTGAGACTATGGAAAAACCATGTTTCTCATAATACTTTTTGGCTGTACTTTTATGACCCATTGATGATTCTTGTGTGTAACAGTTATTAGGTACTGTGTTTGCCTAACCCTGATTCTCTATTTCCATCCCTCTTCTACATTTATTAATTGCAAGGCTGATTTTCATCAATTAGAGTATAACCAATCACTATCATATGGATTGTTGCTCAAATATCAAAATGTATGTTGTTCCTGTCTTAAGCTCCTTCCAGTTGGCTTCTGTNTCAGTGGTGCTCAGTATTGATAGGAGATTCTTTTAAACGTGTCTCTGAACTATTTGCCTGGGAAGCAAAAGGGGGAAGCATTGTTCACTGCTTTCTGCCTCCTCTTGGTTGAGGCTGACCCATGCCAGTGTTAACGCCATAAGGTGGGACCAAAAGGATTCACATCAGTGTATAAGAACTGTTCATTAAAATTTCACAGACCTAACAGGCCCCAATTCAGTTTTGAGTGTATAGCATGCACTAGTGACATCTGGGTTATATTTCTGAAAACATGGAAATAGCACAAATAACTCATTATTATTCCTAGTTCCCAAATCTGCTAAATAAACAAATAGGCTCTATTTTATTTTATGATTTTTAAACAAAGTATTGTTCTGCTGATGTTTTCTCTGGTGTCCAACATTCTTCTTACAGAATTTACATATTACTATCTACAGAGCAATTTAAGGTCAGTAATTATGAAAAGGTGTTACACATGTAATACTCCTCAGAAATGTACCACACAGACGTGTTTTCACTTTACAGCATCACTTCTTAATCCTTTAAAAAGATTTTTATTTTTGAAGAAAGTACAAAGTGAAATGAAGTTGCTCAGTCGTGTCCGACTCTTTGCGACCCCATGGACCCCATGGAGAAGTTGTGCTGTGCCCTTCTAACTGCATTCCATCAGGGGTGCATGATGTCGCCATGTCTTGTTACTGGTGATGTTCACGTTGATCACCTGACTAGGATGTTGTATGCCAGGTCTCTGCACTGTCAGATGACTGTTTCTTCCTTTGTAACCCTTAAGTATCTTGTAGGGGGATACTTTGAGACTATGGAAAAACCATGTTTCTCATAATACTTTTTGGCTGTACTTTTATGACCCATTGATGATTCTTGTGTGTAACAGTTATTAGGTACTGTGTTTGCCTAACCCTGATTCTCTATTTCCATCCCTCTTCTACATTTATTAATTGCAAGGCTGATTTTCATCAATTAGAGTATAACCAATCACTATCATATGGATTGTTGCTCAAATATCAAAATGTATGTTGTTCCTGTCTTAAGCTCCTTCCAGTTGGCTTCTGTATCCTTTCAGCACACCCCTATCATTCTTTGAGCACTCCTTACTTTCTGGCACCAGGACATTTTGGAGGTACATCTCTATTTTTCCTGTCCCAGGCTTGGATCCTGCCATTTCTCCAAGGAGCTTTGGTTCCATTTATTGGAGAGTGGAATTTGGAAACCAAAATTGTGGAGTGAGGTGTGCTCATTCATTGTTTCTAGGCCCTCTCAGAGGATAGAGCTAGAAAATACGTGTATGTACGTTAACCCATGCACACACACACATTTTCAAGTATTAATATTTTCATAGCTATCCATCTGTACACATATTAAAAAGTACGAGTTCATATTGACACCTCCAATTCCAGTCCAGTACCATAGAAGGTAGCACTTTACCTCCACTTCCTTATTTGCAATGTCTTTCTTTGGTAACAAGAAACCTGGCTCCTGTTCATAATATATTTACTTGTTTGTTCACAACCAGTGTTCACAACTTGACTAAGTAGAGCGCAATATTTGTGCACATTTCTTTTTACTTCTTTTTGTAGTAGATAGTCAGAATACTGCGTCTGAGGATAGTTCTTCCTTTTCCCACCTCCCTCAAATGGGCACATTATCCATCTGTAATCCCAGTAAGTTCATTTGTTATTACTCATTCCATTTGGGCTCTTCCCACCTCCTAGTTTAATCATTTATTTTATTTTTGGGTACATGAAACATTACATTGTATTAAATATCAGAGTTATTTAAATCAAAGTATACTCAGAATACTTCTACTCCTTCCATCACCACCCTATTTCTCTTTCCCCATTTGTTTCTGCCTGTTCCCAATCACTGTAGGAAACCAATATCACTAATTTAGAGTTTATTTTTTGACATTTTCTTTGTACAAATGAATATATCTGAATTCTATATATGAGTATTTTATATATGTGTATATCTTCTTTCATGAGATGAGATCAAGGTGTTATGTGTGTGCATGCTCAGTCGTGTCTGACTCTCTGATTCTCCAGGCAAGAATAGCAGAGTGGGTTGCCATTTCTTCCTCTCCAGGGGATCTTCACAACCCAGGGATCGAACCTGCGGCTCCTGCAGCTCCTGCATTGGCAGGTGTGTCCTTTACCACTGAGCCACCGGAAGCCCTAAAAGTCAGTTATTCAATTTGGATGAATTTTTCAAAGAGAGTGTTCATGTTTGCTCAGCTGTGTCTGAGTCTTTGCAACCCCATGGACTGTATTCCACCAGGCTTCTCTATCCATGGAATTTTCCAAGCAAGAATACTGGAATGGGTTACCATTTCCTACTCCGGGGGAATCTTCCAACCAAGGGATTGAACCCGTGTCTCTTGACAGGTGGATTCTTTACCACTGCATCGCCTGGGAAGCATATATATATATATATATATATATATATATATACACACACACACACACACACACACCACACACACATAGCCGCTATATATATATATACATACACACACACACTACCATCTGTCTTATATGAAAGATAGCATACTATAGATATTCTTGCATTTTGCTTTTTAAATTTGTTTCTTCTGTGTGTCCTGGAAAGAAATCACTCCATATAAATTGGTCTTCATTCTTTTTTATAGCTGCTTAGTACTTCATTGTATAGATATATCATAGTTTATCCATAGGAGATTTTAGCCACTCTCTGATGTATGGCATTGAGCTCAGTTGCTTCTAGTATTTTGCAATAGTGTTGCAGTGAATAACCTTGTAAACATCCATTTTGTATTCTTGGAGAGTTACCTTCTTCAGAAGATTTATCTATCAGTAGATTCCGTTAAGTACATCTATAGATTTTTTTAAGTACTGTCCAATTTCCTTCTAGAAGAGTTGTACCAATCTTCATTCTCACCAGCAATGAGTCTTGCCAACCTAATGTATTACCATATTTTCTACTTTTTTCCAGTCTTATAGATAAGATTTTCAGTATTGTTTTAATTTCTCTAACTGTAATTTTTTATATATATAAGGACTGTTTTATATTTTTTGGGTAAATTGTCCTTTCTTCCTTGATTTTTAAAGAGCTCTTTACATATTATGGGTATGTCTGTTACGAGGATTTTCTCCCATTTTGTTAGTTGTCTTTCACCTGTGTTTGTGGGGTGGTATTTTCCCCCCATGCTTTATATTTATTTTTATGTGGTCAGATTATCTATCTTTTCTTTTACTGCCTCTGTATTTTAGGTCTTTGTCTCAGCACTGAGACTGAAGAGGAATTTACTCATTTATTTCTAGTACTTGTAGTTTTATTTATATAAATCTGATACGTTTAGAGTTTATTCTTTTGTATGACATGAGATAGATCTAAGTGAACCATTTTTTTTCTAAATGGTCACCCATTTATCCTGACACCATTAATTAAAAAGTCCATCTCTGCCTCAGTGAATTAAGACATCACTTTTATCGTATAATAAATTGCTCAGTGTCTCCTTTAAAAAATTCGTTTTTGTTCTTTTTGTTCTTTGTCATGGTGTGGCTTGTCTTATGCTGTCTTTTCATTGCCTGTGGCCACAAATAGCATCCCAGATTGGTGTTTGTTCTTCTGAAAGTATAGTTAATTGTTAATTATTGCACCAGTAATCTTGAAAGCTAGAGAAATGTACCCTCTGGCTATGTATTTATAAAACACTGTTACCCAAATTGAACCCAAAGCTATGAGACGTTGCTCCTTCTGTCCATATGTTATCAGTATCTGTTATAATGTAAAATCATGAGACTGAAATGAAGCTTTCTAAAATTATTCTCAGTGCTACTTTGGAACCGCTGTCTTGAAACCTTGAAGAATGACCTCAGGAGCACCAGCTTTATTAGGGTTCGTTGTCTTTGGCTCCTTGACTTGTTTTCTTAATTCAGCTGCTGGATCTAGGTAGACAAACTGTAATACTGTGATTACAGCCAGAGTAGAATTATGAGGTCATTTAGCTTTTGTGTACACCTGCATCTGGAATCCAAAGTTGCCTGGCAACAATGATATCCTTGTTAAAATACAGAAAACCTGGAACAGAATCCAGACATTGTCCTTCCAGAATGACTTTAACATTGAAGTAAGAAGAATGCCATCTGACAGACTCCTCCTGTTTTCAAAATAAACAATGAACAGTTTGGAGAAATAGATTAGTGAAGGCTGTTGCAATATAACCTTTTCCCATTTTCTAAGGTATTCGATTAGTACTGTAGGTCTGGCTTTGCTTACAAAGCACTCTGAATTCTTGGTCTTCAAATTTCAGAGTATGAAGAAGGTGCTGGAAAGCCAGAGGAGCCTTAATTTCTTGTCTTTGTTTTGTTCTTTTGATACTTCTTTATTTTTTTCTTTCTGTGTTTTGGCCACACAGCATGCAGGACCTTAGTTCCTCAACCAGGGATGGCACCTGTTCCCCCTGCAGTGGAAACATGGAGTCTTAACCACTGGTCTGCCAGGGAAGTCCCAGTATTGACTTAAAGCGAAGAAGAAAGGCGCAGTGAAAAATGAAGCTTCTAGTACAGTGAATTTTCTTTTACAGGCATGTTATTCATGATCTTGACCTCCAGAGGGAGCAAGAGGGTTATAGTTAAGTAATACTAATTCCTGAAAAAAAAAAAAGTTCCTCGTTCTCCTTGCCTCTCATGTGCTCCCTCCTCTCTTTTTCTTTTTGCTCTTTCCTTTGTCTTTCTCTTCCACCCTGCATTTTGAAGAATGATGTCCTCTTCACCATTTTCTATTTTCCTAATACTTTTATGTGACATTCACAAAGGTTTCCCTAAATCTTTATTAAGCCTGTCTGTCTCCAGGTTGTCAGACATCCACTTCCTGATGGTGGAGATCTCTTACTGTTTCAGGAGAGTGATTCTAAAGGAATCTAGATGGAAATGGGTTTCCGTAGGTGGGGTTATTTCTTTGGAAATAGTATATTCATCCTTTCACCCCCATCCCTCCACTCTGCCACCTCCCCTTATTTAGTGAGAGGAGGCCTATGTGTTCTTCTCCTACCCAGCAACAAAAACGTCTGAGTGTATGGTAAAAAGCCAGAGCCAGAGCTTAGGTCTTTTTCAACAGTTAGACACCCAGGCTCCAGGTAGCTTCTGGTTGAGAGGTTGGTCTGTAACCAGCTCCTTTTTGGGAATAAAGGGAGGGGGTGCTTTGTTGCTTGTTGGTCTCCTGCTTGCGCGGAGCATTTGCTCCGTGATGATAGGTCCCAAATGTATTTGTTGCTCTCTCTGGTATATAAGTCTACAGAATGCACGGCCTAGTTCCAGCATACACATGCTTGCTCTCCTCTGTGGTTATCGCTAAAATCAAGTGGGTTTGTGTTGCCTGCATCCTTACCTTAAATGTTATGCTGCCTCTGAGAGCTTGCCTTGAGAGAGGTTTGGATTGGGTCAGGATTTCTCCTCCCTGTCCTGACATGGCTTGGCCTACAGAAGCTTCCAGCCCTGATACAGTTGTGCATGGACCGAGCGTTTTTTCATCCCACGGTTGGGCTTTATGTGCCATCTGTATGTTGGTGGTTTCCGAATTATTATCACTTCTGACCTCCCATTCTGAGTAGCCTGTTGAACATTATCCCTTGGATGTCTAACTGAAATTTCAAGTTAACTAGATGCAAAACAACATCTTTGATTTATCCCACCCCAAACCTGTTTCTTCCCCAGCATTCTCCATTCCAGAAAAGTGGACTACCGTCTGTCTGTTACTCACATAGGAGTCATTCTTGGTTTCCCATTTTCTTCACCCCTTACCTTCTAATCCATTAGCCGATTCTATTAGTTCTCCTTCTGAAATATTTTCTCCCCCTACTTTTCTCCCTCTTTCCTGCTCTCTCCTCACTTCCACTAGGTAGCAAGCTGTACTTACCTCTCAGCTAGACTGTTAAGATAGCTGCTTAACAATGGAATGTAATGATGGGCTCTGTGCATTCCCTTGAGTCTCAGCTAAGACGTCACCTCCTCAAGGAGGCCTTCCCTGCCTGCCTACCATTGCACTGCCCATGCCTGCATCCTGCCTCCTACCTTTCACTCTTTGTTGTTTTTGTTTAGTCACAAAGTTGTGTCTTGTTCTTTGCAACTCCATGGACTGTAGCCTTCCAGGCTCTTCTGTCCATGAGATTTCCCAGACAAGATTACTGGAATGGGTTGCCATTTTCTTCGCTAGGGGATCTTCCCAATCCAGGGATCAAACCCACGTCTCTTGCATTGCAGGCAGNGTTTTTGTTTAGTCACAAAGTTGTGTCTTGTTCTTTGCAACTCCATGGACTGTAGCCTTCCAGGCTCTTCTGTCCATGAGATTTCCCAGACAAGATTACTGGAATGGGTTGCCATTTTCTTCGCTAGGGGATCTTCCCAATCCAGGGATCAAACCCACGTCTCTTGCATTGCAGGCAGATTCTTTACCACTGAGCCACCTGGGAAGCCCACCTTTCACTCTTTATCACAACGTATTTTTAATTCTTGCGTTACAGTGACCATAATCTGACAGTCTTTTGTTGTTTCATGTTTGTCTCTTCTAACTTAGGTTTTAAGCCAAGAGCAGAAGGAATCTTGTCTGTTTTATGCCTCACTGTGTCCCTAGCTTCCAGAATAGAGCTTTTATGTAGTAGGCAGACAAATAAATGTTTTTTTGAGAAATGAATGAACTGATTTTTCTGGCTCCTGAGAAGCCTGGATCTCAGGGTGACGTGTACGGAGGTGCCACCAGAACATCAAGAAGTTGCCTTCTTTCCTTAAACCTTCATTACATCAGGTGCCAAGAATATTTCTGAGGTACTATTTGTTAACTAGTTCAACCACCAATACAGGAAGTAGAAAAGATAATAATTGTGTTTCAGATTAAGCTCTTTTCATGGAAACATGGAAATGCATCCTCTCCCTCTGTTGCCTTTAGCCTAGATCAGGTGTATTCAATCTCAGCTGAATAAGGAAAGCTCGTTTGTATTTCTTTTAAATCCTGAGCCCATGGAACTGGGGGTGGTGCCAAAAGAATATAAAAAAAGCTTCTTTCATGCCAGAAAATGGAGAGTGGGCTCTGAGAAGGCTATGTTGGAATGCTCAGGCTGCATAAAAATACTAAGATGAGTGCTAGGCAGTGTATTTCTCACCATCAGCTGATGGCCTGAATCGCTTGTGGAACTTAACGTGGCTCTTGGGCTGCTTCCCAGGCCCGTTGAGTCATACATTCCAAGAGCTGGGTTCAGGAATCTGTACCTTTTAAGTTCCATAGATACTTGTGGGACAAAGCCAAGTAAGAGCCCCTGGACTGGTGCAAAGAGGATGAGCTCTTTATGTCGTGTTAGTCACTCAGCTGTGTCCAACTCTATGTGACCCCATGGACTGTAGCCCTCCTGGCTCCTCTGTACATGGAATTCTCCAGGCCAGAATACTGGAGCGGGTTGCCATTTCTTTCTCCAGGGGATTTTTCTAACCCAGGGATCCAACCTGGGTCTCTTGCATTGCTGGCAGTCTTTACCATTTGAGCCACCAACTTAGTTCCGTAAATTCAAGGAGCTAATTTTGTTTTTTATCCTAGCTTCTACTTTTTTTAAAAAATTGGAGTACAGCTGATTTACAATATTGTGTTTCTGCTGTGCAGCAAAATGGACCAGTTATACATACCCATATATCCACTCTTTTTTTAGCTTCTGTTTCCATATAAGTCATTACAGAGTATTGAGTATAGTTCCTTATGCTATACAGTAGGTTCTTACTAGTTATCTATTTTATATATAGTAGTGTATCTATATCAATCCCAATCTCCCAGTTTATCCTTCTACTCCCTACCCCCTTGGTAATCGTAAGTTTGTTTTCTACATCTGTGACTCTATTTATGTTTTGTAAATAAGTTCACTTGTACCACTTTTTTAGATTCGACATATAAGCAATATCATATATTATTTGTCTTTTTCTGTCTGACTCATTTCACTTAGTATGATAACCTCTAAGTCCATCCATGTTGAAAGAATGAGTTGATCTATATAAACTTGGAGAGATTCTTCCTAATATTTTGTTGCTGTTATTGTTTTTAATGTCCTTAGTTGGGGAGATGAAGATGCAGATAAATACCTATGGTAGATTCCATTTTCATTAAAGGANATTTCACTTAGTATGATAACCTCTAAGTCCATCCATGTTGAAAGAATGAGTTGATCTATATAAACTTGGAGAGATTCTTCCTAATATTTTGTTGCTGTTATTGTTTTTAATGTCCTTAGTTGGGGAGATGAAGATGCAGATAAATACCTATGGTAGATTCCATTTTCATTAAAGGAATGTTAAACATACTGCCCTCCGACTTCCAGTTTGGTCTGGACAAACTGCAACAGTTTCAGGATATCAGCAGGTGGGAGGAGCGAGAGGTCAGAGGGTTACTCCCATTCCCCTGCCCATCCCCTCCTTGCTTGGCCCTGATTTGGGCAGCATGAGGCAGCCTCTCTCTCACAGCCATGAGCCTGATAAGGTTTTGTTAAGGTAACATCATTCCTTCCTCCTGCCCCTTAGGCTTCAGGGTAGTAAATGTCTCCTGCTATTTCCAGTTGCTGGTTGTCTTACCATTCCCTTAACCCTGCCCACACCTTTTGTGAAACCACACCATTGGTCAGCTAATAATGCTCAACTGCTAACCACCCTATACCCTGCTTTTTAGTGCTGGGCTGTGACTTTGCAAATTACACCCTTATTTGGGACAGCTCCCCACCAGTTCTATACCTGTGGGGTGCAACAGGGAGCCTTCAGGGGAACTGGTCTTCCCCTAGCTTACTCTTCCTGTTCCAGGGGCCTCACAACAGCTTGTCGCCCTGCAGCGGGGTCCAGCCCTCTGCCTTTTTCTGACACTCCCAGGACTGTCCTCAGTGCTTTCAAGTGCTAAGTTATAACCACCCCAGGCTTTTCCCTTCATTCCCTGGCCCCAGGAGTGTCAGCTGCTTTTTTATAGTTACTTTTCTGTGTTACCNTGGAAAATCTTATGGGCAATTGCAAGCACTTTTGTTTATCATTTAAAATTTATTTTAATTTTTTTATTGAAGTAGACTTGGTTTACACAATGTAGCGATAGTTTCAGGTGTATTGCAAAGTGACTTAGTTTTTTCAGGTCCTTAATTTGTGCAGCCTTTTAGTGAGTATTTGCTAAATTGAGTGTATTTTAGCAAACTTCAACTTCTAACGAATTCACAATAAATACTTTTCATCTTGAGGGTGGACTTGTGATAGGAGACCCTTTCCAGGGTCACGGTAACAGGTTCTTCTGTCTGTGGAGTGACTGATCCAACATGAGTCAGCATCAGAGGAGATAAACCCTGATGTGAGAGGCTGAGTACTAGTACTGGCTTCTCCACCAATACGCTATGCTTTTAGTTTTTCCTACTTTCGTCATTTGAAAAATCATAGCCTCTTCCTATTTCTCTTACTACTCAATCAAGTTTTATGCAGAATCATGATAAAAATGAGAGAAAGGAATTTTATTTTAAATTCAAAGTCAGATAGATGAAATAGAAGTCGGGTACTTGCTTTCACTTCCGGGTTATCAGAGAGGAAAAAAAAAAGACAAATTGAGAGAGGAAAAAGAGATGTAGTGAGATGCTGTCACTAAGACAATTATAAAGTAACATGACATAGGATAAAAGGTAGCTTTGAGTCCCTCACTTTAAGATAAAACAGTAGAAATGAGCCAGACTCATGAAAAGACTATATATTTTAACAATTATCATCTTCTTGACGAGTTATTTTCTTCCTCATTTTAGTTATGACTCCTGGTATAAGTGAAAAGTTAAGACAATGGGATGGGATAGGAAGTGGGCATCATATTTCAGTGATTCTAAAAGGCACATTTTCCACCTTCTAGCATCTCTGGGGATCAGTTGATGGTGTCAGCTGGGCTCAGTGGAGACGCAGTTGTAAAGGTGCTCCAACTTGGACAGAGTGGCTCATGTTGCCAGTCATTCAGACTAAGTTCAGTATTGTTACTGAAGGTGTTGAGTTGCCATTTAAAAGGTCCTTAAAAAGATTACACTTGGCATTGAAATGAAAAATTACCATGTGTGCAAAAATTTGTGGAAACAGAGCAACAGGTCTTTGATATGGGTGAAGCAGATATGCATGGTTGGAGGAATGAACACAAACTCATGGTTTTTGCAGAGCACCCACTGAGCACTTTCTGGATGCTAGGAGAGGAAGAGCCATCCCTGAAGTAAAAGACACTGGTGCTGAGATCCACGATAGGGTTGCCATCACAAGCTCAGCTGAGCGACAGGAGAGAATGTCAACCCTGCTTGAAGGAAAAAAAATGTCAAAGCAAAGAGAGGTTTGCATTAACTGTGGAGTCTGTCGTCAAGCCATAGTTGAATGGACAGTGTTTTTTCCTTCGTGGTACATAAGGAAAGGTGTGTTTTAGAATCAATGGTAAATGGTACAAATGCAGGCTTAGGATGTTCAGGGAGTCACTATCATTTTACAGAAAAGGAAGACAGACCCCCAGTGCCTCCTTTGCTGGTGGGCTCGCTCTTAGGAGATTTGACACAGAGATGGGAGACTGTTGGCCGTGCCTGTGAGAGTCAGGGCGTCTGTATGTGGGTGACAGTCCAGGTGGCTAATGAACAGGAGATAGCATGGGTCTCAAGTATGGAGGGCAAAGAACCAGTCCTCCTCTTAGACATGTGACCTTGAGACAGATGGGGATTTAAAAAAAGGCATGGATTTTTATTTTAAGAAAATGTTAACAGTTCTGGGGGTACTTATAGTAAAACTTAAACCTAAACACTTAAAACAGTATAGTAGTTTCATACCCCACCACAAATAGAAAATATTTTAAAGTCAATTCAACTAGTAAATATTGTTTTGAAGATTATGCTTTTGAATTTGCCAAGCATGATTATGTACGTGTGTGCATGCTAAGTTGCTTCAGTTGTGTCCAACTCTGTTTAAACTATAGACTGCTGCCCTCCAGACTCCTCTGTCCAAGGGATTCTCCAGGCAAGAATACTGGAGTGGGTTGCCATATCCTCCTCCAAGGGATCTTTCCAAGCCAAGGATTGGACTTATGTTTCTTATGTCTAACTTGCATTGGCAGGTGGGTTTTTTACCATGAGTGCCACCTGGGAAGCCCATGGTTATGTATAAGCAGGTTAAATTTGTTAGTCCATGATTAATATCCCCAAAATAACAAAATCAATTCAGATTAATAAAAGCACAAGAAAATCAATTATTGCCCATATCTATATTTCTGCCAGGAGAAGGCAATGGCAACCCACTCCAGTTCTCTTGCCTGGAAAATCCCATGGGTGGAGGAGCCTGATGGGCTGCAGTCCTTGGGTTTGCTGATAGTTGGACTCGACTGAGCGACTTCACTTTCACTCTTCACTTTCATGCACTGGAGAAGGACATGGCAACCCACTCCAGTGTTCTTGCCTGGAGAGTCCCAAGGACGGGGGAGCCTGGTGGGCTGCCATCTATGGGGTCGCACAGAGTTGAACACGACTGAAGCAACTTGGCCGCAGCAGCAGCATATTTCTGCCAAATGTCTATTAGCAAATGGAACATGAACAAAAAGAATGGAGACAACTTGTGTCCTTATCCATCAAAAACCCCATGCCCACCTTGACTTTCCTCACATATGGATGAGAAAGCCTCGACAATTCTGGTTCTTAATCCTCCATCATGTTTGTGATAGTTCTTAAGCTGCAGCTCAAGAGCAGAGGTCCATGGATGGGCTCCAGTGAGCCTGTGCACCTCTGAAGTTATATGAAAAATCCTGAGTATTATGTGCATTTTGTTGGTATTGAGTAGAGGGATTCTGGTTGTCATCAATTTCTCAAAAGTGTCCAATTTTTTTGAAAAAGAATAAAAGAATCTATGAACTGGTCAGCATTGTGGGTCAGTTGTGACCTGGCCCTGGGCCCTTCTTGACTAGGGGCACTTTGGCAGGAGTTTTGGCTCAGCAGGAGGCTGGGTGAGACCCAACAGCATCTTCTGAGGGTGCCTCTTGAGACACAAGACACCTGGAGGACGAGCTTTGTGATTCTGTCTTGATTTGGGGAATTTGGCTACTCAGATGTCCCAGCTCTTCCTCAAAATAAACAGAGACAAACCACTGCATTCCTGTGCCATCCAGGTCTAATCTGGTACTTTGAGCTATTTTAAGTGACAAAAACCAGGTCCTAATCCTTTATTTTCCTTCTGGCAGGTCAGAGATACCCTGACCGTGATAAGGAGAAGCTTGTGGGTGCTGAAGGGGCAGAGATCTAGGCCACTTGCCAGGGGTGGTGACTTTTATGCTCCAATTTGAAAATGTAAAAAGGTTAGCTTGGATGGATTCTCACTGAGTTCCATGGAGTTCCTCTGTCTCCTGGGCCTGGTCTGGCTTACACTGATGCTCAGCTTCTGAAAGTTCCAGGTTAAGAGGGGACTTGAGAGCTAAGACTGACCCACACTTAACCCAACATCAGAAATTATTGAAGAGCTGGTTTAAAACACAGATTTCTTGAATCACCCCTAGAGATTCTGCTTTAGTAGGGTGTCCTGGAATTGTTACATTTGTTATATATATATATGTATGTTTTTAAACGTTTGTTTGTTTTTGTCTGCGCTGGGTCTTTTGTTGCTGCGTGCAGGCGCTCTCCAGTTTGGGGCAAGCAGGGGCTACTCTTTGGTTGTGGGCATCTCACTGTGGTGGTTTCTCTTGTTGTGGAGCATGGGCTTTAGGGATTGTGGGCTTTAGAAGCTATAGCTCGCAGGCTGTAGAGCACAGGCTTAGCAGTTGTGGTACATGGCTTAGTTGTTGCCTGGTGTGGGATCTTTCCAGACCAGGGATTGAACCTGTGTCCCCTGCTTTGACAGGTGGATTCTGAACCCCTGGACCACCAGGGAAGTCCTTATGTTTGTTTTTAAAATTAGTATCTCCAAGGGATTTTGAGAAAGGGACCCTGAAGGGTTTTATTCTTCAAAATGTTGCGAGCTAGAATGAAGAGAAAGCAGGCTGGGCCCTCAAGCATTCGGTCCTTCTTTGATTCTGTTGGGTCTGGGAGCTCTCCTGCTTGTCTTCAGAGAAGGGAGCCCAGGGCCTATTTCTGCCTCCTCCCAGATCTGATGCGAAAGCCAGGATGACATAGGTCCTGGGGCCATGGCTCCCGCAGGCTCTGCAGCTGGGAAGCTCCTGCTCGGCCCTGCCACCTCCAAGATTTCAGCTCTTCTTGCCACAGAGAGAATGCCTACCCAGGAGGGGCGCTGAGTATGACTTGAAACATCGTGGCTAAATCTGTAACCAAGATTTGTCTGATGGGGGCTGCCCTTTTCCCATCCCTGGATCCCACCAAGGCTGTGCACTGAAGACTGAAGAAGAGAATGTTCTAGTCAGCAGTTCCTGTGGAAAAGCACCAGTCTCAGAGCACTGTTATTGATTCATTCATTCACTGAACAAATACTTAATTGCTTACTGTGTGCTAAGCACTGTGTTAGATTCTGAGATTCAAGGGTGAACATGACATCGTCCATGCCTCCATGGAGTGTTTACCCTAACAGTGTGAAAGATGCTGAAAGATAACTCTGAAGGTTCTCCAGGGGCAGGGGCTTCAACCTGATTTTAAGAGAGAAAAGGGAGTGGCATAGAGATATATCTTGAAGATGATTTTGCATTGCAAAATGACTGGTCTCCTTGCATGCTGTCTGTTTATTTGGAGTAGGTGGAGAGGAAAAAGCTGATGAGGACTGCCAGGTGGCCCCCTCCCCCAACATAACACTGAGCCAACATCAGAGATTATCTAATTGATTTAATCATTCATTCAATCAATCACTTGGTTAGTTAATGACAGTTGTAAGTGCTAAGAAGTATCCAGCATTGTGGGAGTTCTTAAAGGAATCCTAAGTCTGGGATAGGACTCAAGGTAAAGAGTTCTTCAACAGGTAACTTTTAACCTGAGACCAGAAATAAGAGGTACGAAATGGAACAGATTGGGTGGTATGCCGGGGCCTGGCCAAAGGGGCTGAAGCTGATGAAACACGAGGGCTAGGGTCACCGTGAGGTTAGGGGGAAGCAGGGTAAGATCCTGCAGGGGCCTCTGGAGTTTTGCCTTTCTACTTGTTGGTATGTGATCTTGAGAAAGTTTCCTACTTTCTCATCTGGAAAATGTGGGACACATTCAACCTGGCAAGGCTACAGCAAGGATGGAAAGCTGCCTTGTAAAAAGTAGCTTTCCAAAAACAAAATGGTATGAGTCCTCGGGATCTGACAGGTCAGTGTGCTCACCTGAACGTGACAGACTGTTTGGACAGGAGCCCAGATGGGCCCCTCCGTCACTCGGACTCTCCTTCATGCCCAAAGCCTTTCTGTGTCAGGGAAGGAGGCAGGTCTGCCCTGTCGCCTCAACCCTGGCCCACATCTGCTCAGAATCATCCCTGGGCTCAACCAGAGGTGGCATTTCCTCCGACGGGCTGACCAGCCTCTGGAAGTTTCCCTTGTTTCTGGATGTGCTGTTGCTTTCACTTACTTTTGTGATTTCTCTGACTTAATAAGATTGTAACTCATTCATTTTTGTTGATTTTTAAAAAGTAAGTTTGGGTAAACAACAAGGACCTGCTGTATAGCATAGGGAACTATATTTGATACCTTGTAATAAATTATTATGGAAAAGAATCTGAAAAAGAATATATATATACACACACATACATACGTGTATTTATCTGAATCACTTTGCTGTACACCTGCAACCAAGACTGTAAATTAACCATATGTTCTTTGAAAAAATGATTTAAAAAAGTAAGTTTGGGAATAACAACCTGTGATTAAACAAGCCTCCATTTTTTATAACTCAGTAAATCCATATTAATGGAATCTGTGGACACTGATGAAGCAACAAGACATTTGTGGCATCATGGAACAGGAATGGAACCTGGCATTTATTTAAATTTTATGTATTAAATACCACGTGGGATACAAATGGTCAGTGGAAATGTTTTGATGAAATGAGGATCTGTCTGCTCTTCACTGTCTCTCTCTTTAAAGGTTGGGTAAACACACACATGCAGAATTTCTAGATTGGACCTGATTGTCCACCCTGAAGATCTTGTCAACTATATGAGGGTTTATATAACACCTCTCTTCCATGAACAAGTGTACCCTCCCATTAGCAATTCTCCTTCTTGATTCCATATGTATTTACTAAGATTTAGTCAGAAAGATTTCCCTGCCTTAATGATGAAGAGGTCATAGGAAAAAAAAATCTCTGGGCTGAGTCAGGGGCCCTGAGTCCTAATGTTGACTTAGCCACCTGTGTGTATGATACCACTGGGATGCAGTTGACAGCAAGCAACAGAAAACTCTACAAGTGGCATCTTACACAAAAAGAGATTAATTTTTTCCCCGTAACGAGAAGGCTAAAAGGAAGAAGTAACTGCTTAATTCAGCTGCCAGCTGAATGATGTCTTCCAGGTACCCCAAGTATTTCCTTTTTACAGTCCTTAACATGTGGACCTTTTTTTTTTTTTTAATGAATGCTTCAGATTTTAAACATTTTCTAGCAATTCAAATTTACTTTCTAAAAATTTAATTTTAATTGGAGGATACTTGCTTTACAAGGTAGTGTTGGTTTCTGCTGTACAACAATGTAAGTCAGCAGTGTGGGGACTTTTAATCTTCATGCTTGTAGCTTTATTATTACAAGATGCCCACCCCCGCACTAGACTACTCAGGCAGAATAAACAGAAAATCCAATGTCTGGTTTACATTCCCAAGAAAACAGTTTTCCAAGAAACCCTCCTGGTAGATGCCACTGGTCAGAACTGTCAGATAGAGACTCAGCTGCAAGGGAGACTGGGAAAATGTTTAATTGTTTCACCTTGTAAAGTGGAAATATCAAGGGATGAGGGGGCTGTATAGGATTAGTCAAGGGGCAGCCTCTGCCCTGGTGTCCTTGGACAGTTTATGTCATTTTGGACACTGACTTTCTCAGCTATAAAACGAGGTCGTTTAACCAGGATCTAGGTGATCTCTGGGGCTCCTTTTAGTTCAAAAGCAGGAATTCTCAAACTTTAATGTGCATTCAAATCACCTGGAGAGCTTGTTAAAATTCTGGTTCCAGGGGTGCGGTTGGGGAGGGTAGGGTGCCCAAGACTCACATTTCTAAAAGGCTCTCTCTCAGGTGATGGCTGGATCACACTTTGATTTGCAACATTCTGTGAATCCTTAGATATCTTTCTGCTTTCCTTAGTAGACAAACTAGCTTAAGGCAAAGACCGTACAAACCCCTGCCTAGAGTGACTGAATTCTCAGAACTGTGTGTGCACATTCCTCCTGTTTTTCTCCCCTAGCATTTCTAGATACAGAAGAAGTGAAAGAACTAGAGCTTCCACCTTAAAGGCAGTGTAAGTAGTTAGAATAGAGACTAGGGCAGAGGAAAGGGCTTTTCTAATTGAATTTTCACAATAACGCTGTGAGGTCAGCGTCATTGCTCTCATCTGACACATGAGGAATCAGATACTCAGAGTGAATTACTTTCATAAGATTGTGCAGCTGGTTTGGATTCTAACTCAGGTCTCTGACTACAAGGCCATGTTTGTACATTACACTAGGCAACTTCTTACAGAGGCCCATGTGTGAGAGACAAGGATGAATACAAGTGTGTCGCCAGTCAATTGATGATTAGCTTGGTACAAACCTGTCTGTGCTGCCTAGTCTCCATTTTTCTCTCCAGTCCCATTCTCTACCGTCCTTTGCATATCTGGGGAGACTGACCTACTGCCTGGTGGCCTCCAGTTGGGACTGACCAGTAGAATCGCCCCAAGAGACTGGAGTTTGGAAGAGAAGGAGGTTGAGATACATTAGTTCACCCCTTACCTCGTGGTTTGACAGTTGCAGGTTCTCAACTTCAAAGCCACAACTCAGGTGCCCACTTTGTGCCTCTCACTGGTTCCTAGTAAGTACTCCCTGCCCTGTGCCCTTGGGCCTGGGGGGTACCTGCTTCCCCCTCCTGATGGTCCCTGGGTGTCTCACTGTCCCTTCGCCCTGCCCACTCGTCTGTAACTAGTCCCTTGATTGCCTTTTTGAGGTGCTGCTTGTTTTCTGATGACATCGTGATTCACTGACGCATTTCCCAAAAATGTCCAGGAGTGGTGTGTGTGTTTGTGTGTGTGCCTGTGTGTGTGCTTAGTCAGGTCCAGCTCTTTGAGATGCCCAGCACTGTAGCCTGCCCTGGAATTTTCCAGACAAAAATACTGGAGTTGGTTGCCACTTCCTGCTCTAAGAGATCTTCACGATCCAGATATCCAACCTGCATCTCCTGTACTGGCAGACAGATTCTTTACCACTACACCACCTGGGAAGCCCCAGGTAGTGGTAGAGATGGTCAAATATTTATTACAGACAGTAGCAGGAGATTTGGGAGGCTGCAACAGGCAGACCTTGGGGAGAAGGCAGGGCTTCCCCTAGGTGGTGACAGGTGGGGAGGATTTGTAGAAGCAGTGAAGACCAGAATATTTGAGAAGAGTTATCAGGCAAAGGCAAGGATTAAAGGGGCCTGTGTTTGAGGATCAATTGTATAGTAAGTTGCCTGGGGTGATAAAAAATACGAGTGGCTTATAGCAATAAGAATGCTAACATTCTGCAGAGCTGTGTGTCACTGTGTTCAAAGTGCTTTACTTGAACTCCCTCGTCTCCACCAGTCCTGGATTAGCCTTGTTTTTAGAGAGGGGAGGAAGTGAGCCACAGAGAGGTTAAGAACAAGTCCAGGGTCGCCCAGTTCCAGGATTAACTTTAGTGGTCCAGCTGCAAGCTCGCCCTCGGAAGCACTAGGCTGCGGAAGGCACAGATGGCATCGACTGCTTTGCAGCAGGGCTGAAAGCTGAAGGGAGCCATGTCTGAGAGAGGGATCCAGGGCGTGCTGGGGAGCAGAGGAATCAGCCATGCTCCCCCTTCCCAGAGGTGAGTTTCCGCAGAGCCTTCACAGGTCAGGGCAGCTGGCTCTGGGTCGAGTGGCAATTAGATTGGTTAATGCTCTTCATCCTGCCGGTTTCTGTACGTGATGACAGAGTCTGTCTCTCCTTTCCACGTGCCCCAGGTCAGAATTCTGTTCCTTTACCTTGGTGGCAGGGACAGGGCCTGGAGGAAGATGATGCCCCAGTCCTGGCAGAGCTCCTGTGTCTGCTTTGTGGGGATTTAGAGACAGCCTATTAGGTATTAGCATAATTGCTTTTGTTTTTAATCTGCTCGGAAATGAATTTCTTTAGCAGCCTAAATAGCTCCAATTGGCCAATTTGTTCTCTTTCTAGTTTCCATGTGGGAAAGTAGATTTAACCCCAGTCTAATTTTCTTCGTCTGTACAATGGTAGCAGTAACATGCACCTGCTGGTCACGTGAGTACACGTGAAGGCCACATCACAGATGCTGCCCCACGGGAGGAGTTCACAGATGTTAGTGGTAAGTTCTGCCCCAATCCACCTTCTTTCTCTCCATTTGGTCATTGTGAAATGTTAGGAAATGTATTAGAGGGTAGTTTCCCTCCCTTCCTTCCATCCTCTCCTTCCTTGACACTCCTCATTGGTGAAAACTTTCAAATATACCTAGATATAAGGAGACAGTGAAATGTACCTTCCTTATTATCTAAATTTAATGATATTCAGTGGCTTGCAACTTTTGCTTATGCAGTTCATTTTTGTCAAAGTATTTAAAAAACAATCTCAAATGGCATACATTGCACTTCAAATATATCAGCATGCATTTCTGAAAGATTATTTTCTTAACATAATGCCATTAATACACCTAACAAAATGCAACAATAATCCCTTAATAGCAAGTCATACCCAGACTGTATTCAAATATCTCCAGTTGTCTTGTAGTTGAACTGATTGTCTCAGGATCCCAACAAGGCAGGGCGCAGAGGAGAGAGCAACCGGTGACACAGGGCCCTGTTTACAGTTCTGAGAGTTTAGGAATTTCTTTGCGTTTTGCACAATGACTCAGCATTGGCGGTAAAGTGCACCCTAACATTTGTGGTTTTGACTGTCTGGAAACAACTGCAGATGTCCATGACATTTAGCAGTGTCTGTCCAGGCATAAATGTTAGTCCTAGAGCCTTGCGGGACTGTGCCTGGAGGGAGTGTCCAGCGAGAGTGTGCCTCGGTGGGAGCTGGCAGTTGGCTTTTTAGTGATGCGCTGTCATTCTCACGTTTTGCTCTTTGCTGATTTAGGATTTCACAGATTGTCCCACTGAAAAAAGATTGGAGTCATACATAGAATGATTGGGTTTTTATTTTGCCAAGTAAGGATATTAAAAATGATCTCCTATCACCCATTATTTCATAAAAGAAAGGGCCTTCGAATACTAAAAGAGCAGGACGGATATTATCTCAAAGGGTTGTCTTCTCTTGGAAATGATAGTTGGCCACCTAATGTTGAGATACATGTAAGTATATATATATATATGTGTGTGTGTGTATATATATATATATACGTATGTCTGTGTGTGCAATGTGTGAACCACACATTCCATGGTTCGGGTTTTCCCATTTTCCATTAACTGGTGAGGACTTTCTCATAGTTTGGTGTTTGGGAAACATTCTTCCACTCAAAAGTTAGAAGACTGGATAGTAAAATCTGGTAAAATGATAAAAATGTCATTCTTATTTGAAAAGTAGTCCTTGAATGGGAGATGAAACTTTAGTAAAAGTTGAATACAAAATAAGCTTGCAATGTAGGGCAGGCATAGGAGAGATGCCACCTTTTTGAACTATGGTTTGGGAAGCATGTTGGAGCCAGATGTAAACATGTCCTTATTCTCCAATAATTCTGGTGTTGGATCAAGGGCTGCCAAGAATTATTTTCTTAAATCGTTATTCTTCTTTTGGCTCACAAACCTTCTTGTTGATCTTGCACACATTTTCCAAACCTACATTCCCATCCTAGTTCTGTAACACACACTCCTTGTCCATTGTGTGAGACCCCAGCGATTTCCTACAGCCTGACACTGGTACTCAGTATGTATCTCCCAGCTACTCTGCTCTGAGCTTCAGACCAATGATTCCACTTGCCCTTCCTCCTCTCCATACAGAGCTCCTGCTCAGCTGCCTCAGTCTGGCTCCGCCTCCTTGCTTCTGCATGAAGTGGAGAAGTTGCTCCTGCCAGAACCTGGGAGTTGTTTCTGACACATCCATCACCCCATATCTACCCTATTGCCTAGTCCTGAAGCACTTACTCCCAAATATATTCCCAGTTGAGTTGGTTATGCTGTGACCACTGCTACCACCTCAGTCTTGGTCACTGTTAGTCTTGCTCAGGTTGCTGCAACTGTTCCTGTTAATCTCGAATCCCATCAGTCCATTCTTCACACAGTAGCCGGAATAACTTTCTTAAAATGGAAATTACATCATGATGTACTCCCTGCTCAAAACTCCGAGGACATTTGGAACAAAATGAGAAAAAGAAATCCCTCACAGAAGCTACACAGCCCAAGTGATCTAACTAGCTCCCAACTCCAGCTTCATCTCAAACTGCCTTTCTCTCCATTTACCGTGTTTAATTGACACCTGCTGGAAGCTGATTGCCTTGAACACTCAAGGCGCTTTCCCGCTTGGGGGTAGGAGCACATGCTGTTTCTACTCTGTTCAGTTTCCCACACCCTCCCCACTCTCTGCTCTTGGCCCTCTGCACTGTGCTTCCTGAGGGCAGACCTTTGACTCTTCCTCTCAGTAACGAATAGCCAATATCTAGCATAGTCCTAGGCAGGGGTTGCTTGGCAAATCTCTGTCGACTAAGTGAATGACTCTGCCAATTAATACCAAAATTCTTCCCTCCCTATAAAAGGACAGAAAGGAGATGCTGAATATATTTTAAAAAAGAAAAAAACCCATATCTTTGCTAGATGGACCAAATTGGTATTGGGCCTTGAGTATTCAGGCCAGTATTTATTTTTATAGTTATAATAATGGAACTTTCTGTAAAATAAATCATATTTTAAGTGAGTGCTAAGTTCAGTTCCATTTAATCGGCATGCCCCAAGTTGCCAAGTTTCCTGTAAAACTCCTGTAAAGGATTACCTCTCTGTCTTTAATAGGGTGCTAAATCCATCCATTTCTCTGAGAGACAGAGACCTATAATACATCCATTTAAAAAATCAGAGTGCCTTATTAGTCCTGGTTATTGAGAAGGCTAAAATCAAACATACTTAAAATGGCCCTGTAACTTAGGTTCACACTTCTATTACAGTTTTAAAAGAGAAGACTCAGCATACTTGTAGCACCATTTTCTAGAGTATTTTTCAATAGATTACATAACTTAAAGCTTTCTTTGATATATCAGGAATGAGATGTCCTCTGAGGACTGTAGGTCCACATTGAACTCCCCCTTTTCTAATTCCCTTTTGACACTTTGTCTGAGTGACTCCCTCTTAGCACCATATCTTGTTTGCTGATTACCTCTACTTTCCGATTCAGCTTTTCACTACGCGCTGCTCTAGTCCCCATTTTTATTTTGCAGGTATGATTTATCTCCTCAGCTATATTATAAGCGTCTTATAAACAAGAAGTTGGTGTTTCTTTCTCCTCGTGCATCCCCAGAATAACAGTCAGGGCAGGCTAAGACATGTAGCAGTAACAAAACGATCCCAAATCTCGGGGGATTTATTTCCTACTCCATTTGCACTCTAGTGTGGGCCAGCAGGGAGCTTCAGATGATGTGTGTCATGGGTCTCTCAGGGACCCAGGCTCATGAAAGGCTTCATCTTGACACTTGCTTGCCTGATGAAAACATAAGAAACCATACTGCTGGCTTTCAAAGCTTCTATCAGGATATAGGATGTATCATTCCATAAGCATGTCATTGGCTAAAGCAAGTTACGAAGTCTTGCACGCCTAACTTCAAAAGGGGTAGGCAAGTGAAACCTGACTGTGCTCCTGGGAAGAGCAGAGTCAGGAACATCAGAGGAGTGGACTCAGAACCTGCGGAGCCCTGCTCGGTTCCAGGCTCATGGCGGAAATTATTTGTGTTTGACTGAAGATTGAAAACATCTGGAATATATGTGAGTATAGATAAAGGAGAAGGCAGTTGCTAGTTCAAAATGACGAAAGTATTGCTTCAGTGTATCCTTTCTCCTAGGTTTAACTCCCCTCTTAACATCTGGAAATAAAAGCCCTGGGGAATATCTCAAAATAAAAGACCCAAGTGAATACCTGTCATTACGCAGCCAATAGCCACGTATTGGCAAGTGATCTGGTCTGCCCCCTAACCTTGTACACTTCTCTGCCAATGATCTGAAGTACTGCAGATGCTGATACAGAAAACACTTGCCAGCAAACACCATGAATCTGGGAGGGGAGTAAGGGATTTGGTGAAAGAATTATGATCTAAAACTGGACTCATGGGTTAGAATAATGGGTTCACTCTAAGGGGTCATTGTGTGATGTTTGAGTCTAAAGACTAGTTTTGTATAACTACAGGATGGCAGAGCTTTACAGCATGTGTGAAAAATCTCCAAGGCTTTCTGTTGACATGAATCATACTGTTATTCATTGTGGAATGGGATTGCCAAATGAGCCAATGGAATGTCTGTTGGCATGGACAGGACAGGGCAGGGATTCAAGGATTCTGCACAGCTAGAGTGTGGAGGCTTGAGCTCAGTTTGGGATGTTACCATCTGAGTAACCTTGGCAGATGAGCTTGCCCAGTGAAGAGTAGTGGGGTTACCATTGGAACAGGAACACTTAAGAACTGGATGGAAAAACTGGATCAACTGAACCTAGAAAACAGAGAGATCGGATTGGGGAAGTACAGGATGAGGGAAGGCGAGGACTACCAAGGAAGAGAGGGAATATACTTTTGTTTTGCTGCTGAAGACAGAATAAGGATAGGTAATAGGGACACAGATTTGACTCATGATTGGGAAAGAACCCTGTGAATGTTAAGTCTCTCGTAGGTTATATCCTTGAGGAGGTGTATGGATCCAAAGACAGGAGTGAATGGCTACCCCAGCTTGCCCAAGACTGAGATTTTCAGTGTTTAAAAAAAAAAAAAAAAATCCAAGGCAAACCTGGATGAAGAGATCACCCTACCAAAGAGGATCGCCCTTAAAGTCATCGCAGGTCTCTTTCCTCTTAGAGGTTTTGTAATTTCTGGGATAGATACTATGTTGACTTTCCCAGAAGAATTTCAGGCAGAGCAATGAAATACAGTATTTTTGGTTTGTAATCTCTGATTAACTTAATCACATAGGACTTTTTTGTGCTCACTGAACAATTGTCCCACACTTGTATTTAAGATTTAATTATTGCTGCTCAGTTCATGCCCTAAAATTGCATCATATAATCAGGTGAACATATCCCTGCAAGTTCAAGGTCATTCATTACATAAGTGAGCATTTCAGAAACAAAGAGCTGCACCTTTCTTAGGAAATCACAATGGATAATTTCTTGATTGTTTGAATTGTTATTCTTAGAAAAAGCATGAAGGAGGTGAACGGAAGTGCAGGAAGTTAAATATTTCCATTATAATAAAATTTTACTTAGCTTATGCACAATGAAAGAGCTGTGTGTGTTTAACACATCCAAGTAAAAGGTTTATTCTTTTAATCACATTGTTATTTGTACTTCTGGGATTAGTTTGTGAAATCAAATTGCAAACTTGCAGTTTCTTTATTCTTTGGGGTTCAGTGTTTGTGCATTTAGAACCAAGAACTCTGCCAAGAGGTTCTGTAGGTTTCTTGTGTTATTCTTAATGATGTGCTACCTACCTGTTCTAGCTGTTTAACTTCAATAAAATCATAAGTGATAGTTACCAAGGTGAGCCAAGTCTTTCCTAAGTCTTTTCCCTTTTAACTCACTTGATAACGCTCTATAAATAGAACCCTTTGAGAAGAGAAGAGTAGCTGGTGAATGGGCTCTATTTTCATCTGTTTGGTGATTTTTGGAGAAGAGGGGTCCTTTTAAGTTCCTGGCTCTGCACCCAAACCCGGAACAGAAACCCATGGAGGTGAGAGGATCACGGGAAGACTCTTGATGTGGCTTAAGGGAAGTGATGATTAAAAGAAGAGAGGAGAGTAGTGGGAGACCAGCTGCTCATTGAAACCCATCCCACCACATGCTCCCTCCTGCTTTGGTTTGGCATCTGGGAATTCTCCTTGAAAATGCACCTGACTCTTCTGTCTCTTGAACACATATCACTCTCTGTTCTTGGACTTGGTGCTGTTCATTGTAGGTTTTAGTAAGTTTTAGACTACAGAGCCAGGAAAAAAGTCTTGTCATTCATGATAATAAAGGCAATAATGGTGAGTATGGTCCTGGATATTCTACTCCTTTAGGTGTTATCCATGCAAGTGAGGCACACACCATTGTGTAGCATTGTGTATACTGTGACTCTAGAGCCCCTGAAACTCTAGTGAGTAATCTCACCTGAGTAATGCAGTGAAGAAGGACAGGCCTGCATCCCCTGGAAAGCCTCATGGAGTAGAGGTGCACTTGTTACTAGAATCTTCAACCCTACTCACAGTCTCAGCAACCTGTTATTGTTGTTCAGTCTCTCAGTCATGTCCAACGCTCTGTGACCCCATGGACTACGACGCGCCAGGCTTTCTGTCCTTCACTATCTCCCTGAGTTTGCTCAAACTCAAGTCCATTGAGTCAGTGATGCCATCTAACCATCTCATCCTCTGTCACCCCCTTCTCCTCTAGATCTCAGTCTTTTCCAGCATCAGGTTTTTTTCTAATGAGTGTCAGGTGGCCAAATTATTGGAGCTTCAGCTTAGCATCAGTCCTTCCAACGAATACTCAGGACTGATTTCCTTTAGGATTGACTGGTTTGATCTTCTTGCAGTCCAAGGCACTCTCAAGAGTCTTTTCCAACATCACAGTTCAAAAGCACCAATTCTTTGATGCTCAGCCTTCTTTATGGTCCAACTCTCACATCCACACATGACTACTGGAAAAAACATAGCTTTGACTCTATGGACCCTTGTCGGCAATCTGCAATCTGTTAAATTCTCACAAAGAGCATTCTGGAATATCAAACTGGGCACAGAATTCTATGCTTACCTTGTGCAGACTTCCCATTGATTTGTAAAGAAAGTCAGGACTATGAATCTTTTGAGTGAATTCTGCCCTTTTGATCCAAGATCTCCCTGAACTTTTTATAAATCAACTTAATGATAGATTTTGGAAATCCAGAAAAAGGCTCACTAAAGATAGTTAGTGTGTTCATCACTGATCATTAGCTTTATTTTGTTCTGCGGTATTTCAGCCATTTTTAAACCCTCATGAGAATGTGATTGCCCTTTTCCTGGTATGTCTCTGAAGTTGTCTTAATGCAATAAAGGTGGATTGCACCACCCCTCCCCCCCCCCATTTCAAGTGATTGCTCACTTCTTCTCTCTTTTCTCTACTCATTTCTACCTGGATTCACATCCTTGTTTCACACACTTCATGCTGAGGGAAGGTGAATTTCTTCTCCCCATTTCCCTTGATTGGGGTGGAGATGACATGTGGTTGTTTCAATAGAATGGAAATCTGCCCTCCAGAGTGGTAACCCAAAGCGTGAAAAGTTGAGAAATAATTTGTTTGTGGGATAAAAGAGTATGAGAGAGACTTCTGAGTTTAGGGTCTGAAAACACAGGATGGGAAGGATGATGTGATGAAGTGACTCTATATCACAGGATGGAGCAGGAAGGTGGTGTGTCCCTTGTGGCAGAGCCTTCTGTGGACCCATTGTGGTGGGCTGTCACTAACCACCTATTTGTGATCCTCATGTCTCTTCCCATAATGGATATAACATGATCTCAGGTTTACTGTGATTGTACTTTTCAAAGAACAGTGTTTTAAATTTATGAATTTACTATGAAAGACAATGGGTTGAAATTTATACCACCCATTGGGAAATCCTCCTTCACTACTATAAACAAAATGAATAACTAATGAGAGTCTACATATAGCACAGGGAACTTGACTCGATGCTCTGAGGTGACCTAAATGGGAAAAGAATCTAAAAAGAGTGGATATATGTATGCATATAACTGACTCACATTCCTGTACAGCAGAAACGAACGCAACATTGTAAAGCAACTATGTGCTAAATCACTTCAATTGTATCCAGCTCTTTGTGATGCTATGAACTGTAGCCAGCCAGCTCCTCTGTCCATGGGATTCTCGCAGTGAGAATACTGGAGTGGGTTGCCGTGCCCTCCTGCAGGGGATCTTCTTGACCCAAGGATTGAGCCTGTGTCTCTTATGTCTCCTGCATTGACAGACAGGTTCTTTACCACTAGTATCACCTGGAAGCCGTGAAGCAACTATGCTCCAATAAAAATTTTAAAAAAATTCTCCTTCCCAAGTATGCAGGGCATCACAGAGCTCAGTTATCTCCATGCCTAACTGCTTGTCATATCTGCAGTGTTTTCCTATAGGCTGCCTGTCAGTGTGATGCTTACACGCCGCCTGTCCTGTCATCTTTAATCTATCCCATGCCTGAACTGCCCTATCAGATTATAAATCCATCCAAAGGCTCTTGTTTTATTCAAACTGGCATCAAGGCAGAATTATCTGAAGACAGCCAAGCTGTTTTCCCTTCCCTTGCTTTCAAAAAGCTTTATAATATAATAACATGCATGGTTTATAAGTTTAGTTATTCTAGGAGAAACAATCTCCAAGTTATTGTTTGTTTTATAACTTTTTCCCTCACAGCATTGTCAGATGCCTGAAATAAAGAGCTAACAGCAGCCTGCTCTTTTATCTCCTATGTGATTTTGTCTGTGTTCCCTATATGATTCTCAAGCACTTCAAACAAGTTCAGGCTCCATCTGTCATTTTCATTAAACCTACAAAATCACTGCAGGTGGCGTTTTCTCTTGTACACTAAAGTTTCAAATGAGCTATTAGGTCCAGTGTCTGAGGCAGTCAACACAACCATGCTGATTCCTTTTTTAAAAAGTGCCTGCAGCCTACACAAAGTTCAGCCTCTCATCTCATTTGTATTTATCATTACACATGAAGGTTTTGCCAGAGACAGCAAAATTTGCTTAACACTATCTCTTTGGTTCAGAGAATGAGTGTTGTGTGTGTGTTTTAACATAAAGAGAAAAAGTAGTAATGAGAAAATTTTCACCAAAATCATTTGGAATGTAATAATGTAATAGTGTTCCTTAACATAAAGCCAAACTACTCTGATATGCTATTTTCCTACCACATCCTAGAATGGCTGGGTTGTAAACTGGGGTTATGTTCTATTGATTTTGTGATCATTGTTAGACCCTTATGCTGATAACTAGCATTCTCTCTATGTGTTTGTAGATTACAGCTTTAACCCTGGACATGTTTCTCTTCTGATGAATTACTTCCAGGTATACGGAAGAATTTTTGTGATTATGTATATGAAAACCTGTCCTGCCATCACTTTCTTTTCAACTAGCAAATACTTATTGAGCTTACTCTTGCACATACGAATGCAACAAATGGGGAGAATCTAAAACCCATGATTTGTGATGTCCTCTTGAACTCTTGCCTAGCAAATCCCATGGATGGAGGAGCCTGGTAGGCTGCAGTCCATGGGGTTGCTAGGAGTTGGACAGGACTGAGTGACTTCACTTTCACTTTTCACTTTCATGCATTGGAGAAGGAAATGGCAACCCACTCCAGTGTTCTTGCCTGGAGAATCCCAGGGATGGGGGAGCCTGGTGGGCTGCTGTCTCTGGGGTCACACAGAGTCGGACACGACTGAAGCGACTTAGCAGCAGCAGCATGAAGTTTCCACATGGGTTCACATACAGATGAGAGGCACGAATATGAGATTATTAAAAAGAGTCATTTTTAAACCTGTCAGTGAAATGTTTCTGCTTCCTGTGAACAAGGACAAAAACAGACACTGCCAATGAATAAGTTAAATAAATGTATTTAGTTAGGTTAAGAGCATATGAAAAGTTTGGTTGTGCATATTCCTTGTACAAACACACATATGTGCATATATACATGCACACACACACACTGAATTAGATCAGTAGCTTTCAAACATATTTTATCTCTTAAAGTAGTAAAGACTGGCTGAAGGGAGGGCAGCAGAAGTCTTATCCTTTAAGCTCTTTATGCCACTTCCTGTCTACATCAAGTAGCCTGAGCTTAAACTAAAAAGCCCTGGCTTGGACTGTTAAATATACAAACATTTATCTTAAAATATTAAATTACTACAGGAACTTCCCTGACATCCAGTGGTTAAGACTCTGCACACTTCCAGTGCAGGGGGCAGTGGTTTGATCCCTAGTTGGGGAACTAAGAAACCACATGCTGTCTGGCCCCCCCCTCCAAAAAAAGTACATTAAACTATTACAGTTGCGATTGATTTACACAAAGATGATTCAGTACACAAACTTGAAGTAGTCCTAGTGGTTGATCGCCGTGTTGCTTAAGTAATCTTGTTCTAATGTATTTGCTGCTCCTCCTTAATTCAAACCTTCCACTTCATTCAGCCTATTTGGTCTTCAAGTTCTGCTGTCTCTGACAGTTGATGTTTTGGGAGCACAGCAGTGATGATGCTTTGGTCCCTGGATTTCCATTAACAGCTATTGTAACCTACTCTTATCTCTTTGATTTTGGCCCTTTCCTCACCTCTCTCTTAAATGTTTTAAAACTTTTGTTTTTTTAANGTGTTGCTTAAGTAATCTTGTTCTAATGTATTTGCTGCTCCTCCTTAATTCAAACCTTCCACTTCATTCAGCCTATTTGGTCTTCAAGTTCTGCTGTCTCTGACAGTTGATGTTTTGGGAGCACAGCAGTGATGATGCTTTGGTCCCTGGATTTCCATTAACAGCTATTGTAACCTACTCTTATCTCTTTGATTTTGGCCCTTTCCTCACCTCTCTCTTAAATGTTTTAAAACTTTTGTTTTTTTAACTTTTGCATGGAGTCAAAAATATTTCCTGTCAGAAGTAGGATTCTTTTGTCATTTTGTTCAAATTGCTAGCTGTTCTCTACTATATGAAAAAAACTCTAGCAGAGAGCTTAGCACAGCGGCTAGTACCTTTGTCAAACCTGACTGTAAATGGAAGTTATAGGTTGTAAAATAAGTAGCTTCAGTGGGACTTGGAAGGTGAAAAGAAAGAGTGGTCTAACTTTGTAAAGGGCATGATGGTAGAACTATTGTATTTTCAATGTATTTCACTATAAAATACTCATTGTGGAAAATTTGGAATATACCAAGTAGTGGATAAATAAAAAGAGATGTAAAAATCATATAGTCCTACCACATAATCAACTACTTTTATGTTTTGNCCACAGGACTGGTAAAGGTCAGTTTTTATTCCAATTCCAAAGAAAGGCAGTGCCAA
The DNA here is from genome assembly GCA_006410615.1 of Neotragus moschatus. Lineage (NCBI taxonomy): Eukaryota > Metazoa > Chordata > Mammalia > Artiodactyla > Bovidae > Neotragus > Neotragus moschatus. The sequence goes on along the minus strand of SJYA01001565.1, from coordinate 403,694 downwards.
AGAATGCTCAAACTACCGCACAATTGCACTCATCTCACATGCTTGTAAAGTAATACTCAAAATTCCTGGTCTATAGCACTCAGTAAAACATTGAAAGCATGAATGCAGAAATGGATGACTCATCGCATGCCAGTGTGGCTCAGTCTCTCCTTGAAACACCAATATCTGAAGAAACCCAAGTTGGCACTTTGCACTTGGTGGAGTGATATCAGCTTTGCGCAGGAGAAAAGCGACTCAAGGTAGGATAAGGAATGGATTGTGGCATTACAACCTCAGTGAATATTTTTCATTTGTGCTCCTTATCCTTACTCTCCCTAGCTCTTGCATTCCCTATATGAGCCTTCACCTTTTTTAAAAAAATTAATTTATTTTTATTTTTGGCTGCGATGGGTCTTCCTTGCTGCGCCCACTTTTCTTTAGTTGTGGCAACTTGGGGGCTACTCTTTCATTGCAGTGTGAGGGCTTCTTATTGCAGTGGCTTCCTTTGCTGCAGTGCACTGGGCTCTGGGGCTTGTCAGCTTCAGTGGCTCCCGGGCTCTAGCGCACAGGTTACATATTCATGGCACAGAGGCTTAGTGGCGGCACGTGGGATCCTCCCAGTTCAGGGATGGAACCCTGTGTCTCCTGCACTGGCCGGCAGATTATCACTGAGCCACCAGGGAAGCCCAGACTTCACCTTTCTGAAATGAGAACTGTAAAGCAGAAAGGCAGCTGCCTGCTTTGTTGGTCAGCTTCCTGCATCGTTTGGTCTTTGGCCCTGTAGTAGAGCTGATCTGTGTTCGCATACTGAGTTGTCATTTCCAAGTGGGTTGGAGGAGGCTGCTGGGGTCCCTCAAAAGCCCAGTGAAAGAACAATCTTAAAGGGACTTCCTTGGTGGTCAGTGGTCAAGACTTGGCATTTCCAGTGCAGGGGACATGAGTTCTATCCCTGGTCAGAGAACTAAGATCTCACATGCCTGGTGGCAAAAAAAAAAAAAAAATCGACAAAAAAGTCATGTAGTATAGACATTGGGAAGAGGCTATTGACTAAGATTTTTTTTTTTTTCTTTGACAGCATAAAAAGATAGGAGTAGGGCCAAGAAGTAGGAAACTTGCTAACAAATAGGGAGCCCTATAGAGCTCTGGCTGCTGTTCTCACGTGAAGAAACAGGAGTCAGTGAGCGAATGGCTGGAGCACAGGACTCTTTCTGTTAACTTCAAATTCCATTNTTTTTTTTTTTTTCTTTGACAGCATAAAAAGATAGGAGTAGGGCCAAGAAGTAGGAAACTTGCTAACAAATAGGGAGCCCTATAGAGCTCTGGCTGCTGTTCTCACGTGAAGAAACAGGAGTCAGTGAGCGAATGGCTGGAGCACAGGACTCTTTCTGTTAACTTCAAATTCCATTCCTATGGTGTAGGACTGATTAATAGGACATGGGTCACACTCTGGCTACCAATGCCATGCCCACAACTCCTGTTGCTATCAGTGGGAATGTGGGTTCATAGCTGAGGGCAGTTTGGTTTCCTCGGATGAAGAGAGAGAGAGAGTGTGTATATGTGTGTGTGTGAGAGAGTGTATGTATGTGAGAGAGAGAGAAAGAGAGGGAGAGAGAGAGAGAAAGAAGAAGAGAGGGAGAGAGAGAGAAATATTGAATATTAGTCTTTAAGAGGAAGGACTAAAAGACATCCTTGTGTATATGGGATGGTCCTTTCTTTGCTGTTGTGAATGGCTCTACTAATATAAAGAATTAACAAATATTCCATCTGTCATAAATCTCATTTAATATTCATGCCTGAGGAACTGAGTTCTTGCCCTAATCTGGTTTGTTGTTACTTCTCAGCCCCAGAGAAAGGACCATCCCAAAGGGATCTCTTCCAAATTGGAGAGAAGAGGGTGTGGGTGGAGACAAAGAGAAGATTGAGTCTGCCTTCCAAGGAGTTTAATTAATTCCCCTGCCCTCTAGCCCTGAATTGCTTTGTGGCAAATGGCTCATCTTGGTTTTCTGAAGCTTACCGCCCCCTGTTAACAAAGGCCAATCAAGGACACCGTGATTGGCCTTCTGTCTCAAATACCTTTCTCTGCCCAGCCAGGGCAATTCTCAACCTCTATTTTGTCTCCTGATAAGGCTGCCTTTCTGCATGGGATTCTGAAAGTCTCATATTTGATACTCAACTCTGGCCTGGAGAATTCCATGGAATATATAAGTCCATGGGGTTGCAAAGAGTCAGACAGAACTGAGAGACTTTCACTTTCACTTGACAGATTACAGCTGAGAAGCTATTTCCATTATCCAGACACAGAACTGACTCGTTTTTCTATTTAATTTAGGAGCTTTTTGTGGAGGGTAGCAGAGAATTCAACTTTATGATTTGGCAAAAACAAACTGACAGTAGATTTGTTATCAGTACCCTGAGGCAATGTAGGGCCTATAAAAGTGGTCCAGGTGAGGTGTCTCCCCCTTCCCAAGGTGAACTTTAGTGTCAAGAGCTTACTTTCTTAATTAGTATAACTTGAAAATAAATTTTATCTTATAGGACAAATGCCTATACCTTGTTTTTCTTCTTTAAAATTGTTTTGGATATTCTTATCCCTTTGTTTTTTTCATATTAATTTAAAAATTGTATTGTCAAATTACAATTAAAATTATTTTGGGTTTTGACTGCACTTTTGTCAAATTTATAGAATAATAGGGAAAGAGTTATCCTCTGTAAGATATTAAGCTCTCCTCTTACATGATAGGTTGCTCCATTTACTTAGCTTCCTTTCATATTTTTCAGGAAAAGTTAATAATTTTCTGCATGAGAGTCTTGTACATATTATTCTAGTGAATAATTCAGTACTCGGTACACAGCAAATGCTTAGCAAATTTTTACTGAATGTATATTTTTGATGCTATTGTGAACAGAATGAGTTCAAGAAAATTTTTATACTGATCTCGTATCTAGGAATCTTTCAGAAGTGTCAACTCTAATATGGTACATTTTCTTGCATTTTTCTGTGTATACAATAATATAGTTTGAAAATCAAAAGTTTGTTTTCTCTTTCCAATCCTATGTATTTAATTTTTTTCATTGACTTATTTTACTTAATATGATCTGCAGGTCAGTGTTGAATGGCAAAGATGACAGGGAATCTGTTTCTTTTCAGATACTTGGAATGATAATTCCCTCATGTATTGCATCTGTTGGCATTTCCTCTTGGTTGTTTATCCATTTCAGTTGTTGACTATAATACTTTATTTTGAGCTCATTATCACCAGGGGTGTTTGTTTTTGTGTATGCTTTCTTATGGGACATCTGTGAGCCTAGGCGATTTAAATGTCTTTACAGGGAATAGCAAAAACATGTTTTCAGCAAAGTTATATATTTCTTGCGATGGGTTACCTGGGCCTGGTTACAACAGAGAAGAAAGAGCTTGCGGTACCAGAAAGCCAGGTGAGAGGGGACAAAAATTGATAGAGCAATGGAAAAAGTGAGAAGCTAGAAGATGAGGAGCCCATGTATAACTTTATAGAATATGGTAAGACTACTTCTTTTTTGTAACAGGAGGGCAGATTAAACTGGTGAAAAATTCAGAGACTTTTTTGAATAAAGAACTTGAGAGAATCTCAAGTTTTCATAAAAGTAAAACATAAGCTTGTCTTTGTAGTTAAGTCAGTCAAACAGACATATGTCTGGGGAGATGAATGCTGCTAGAAGTGGCACGTGACAGCAGGAAAAGTTAACAAAGTTAACAGTCAGTAGGGGGTTAGAACCCAGCCAGGGTTTCAAGAAAGTGGCCACATGGGTCACTTTGGTGATTTGTCCACATCACTATGAAACAAGGAGGAGAAAAGGTAAGAGTGTCCCAGACTGATGATTGACAGTCCAGCCTTAGCTTGGGAAAGAGCAGTTTCCAGGTTCTGGAAAGTATCTTGTTTAAATAATTTTCTCTCGAGTCCAGGATGGGTAGGGGGCAAAAGGAGCCAGGACACTGATGAATGAGGACACAAGAGAGGGATCTAGAGAATGGAGGCTCAGAGAAGGTGGAGACAGATGCAGCAGGCATGAGAGAGCTGTTGGATGGTAAGTCAAGAAGATTTAGAGCAGGAAGAGGAATTTTTCAGCTTGAGGTTTTGGCGATGGAGTAGGTCACAGTGCTCAGCACACCAGCAATCATTTGTGGTTCCTTTATGTCCCATGCTTGCCATCTGGAGGAAAAGTTAGTTGCTCTGAGCTGCAGTATAGGAGGCTCTCAATTGAAATTCCTTTTTCTGAAAAATGTGGGAATAGCCAGGCTTGCAGAACTACTATTCTACCTTAAAAAAAAAGAAAAGAAAGAAAGAAAAACAAAGGTACATGTAAGGTGCACATCAGTTTACAAAAATCTCCAAGGATTGTGTCTAAAATCTTCATAGCCTTTGAACCTTGGCTCTTCAAGCCCTTGCCCATAATTCCTGGAATCTCTACCTTCTGGTTGAGGACATGTGGCAGATGTTACAGCCACTCCCTCAGAGCGGCCCAACCTTGCCTCCAATTGGCCATGACTGGCTTTTTCCTCAGTGAGCCAGCTGTCCCCTCTGCAGCTGCCTTTGGAGCGCTCCTCCAGAGTGGTGACTGTCGTTGGCAACCCTGTGGCTTGGCTGTTGTCAGTGCCCACTGTGGTCGCATCTGCTCTCCTTTTCCATAAGATGTACTGGCTGGTTTGGTGCTTTACCAAATTGCAGTGGTCTTTGTGGGTCCCTGTCAGCATTTCTTTCCTTTTTTTTCCTCTTGGTCTCTGTCGTTTCTGGGAGGGGGTAGAACTTTGTCGCTGAGTCATAGCTGGCTGTGATGCAGGAAGTCAGAAAAGTTTTTAACCTTTTCCTGTTAATTTGTAACCCCTACGTTACCTCCCAGTGGAGCTCTGAGGGTGCCTTGAGGGAGAAGATTCATAGGAAGGAATTGATTTAATGAGGAGGATACTAGCTGGGGATGGGACGTAATTCCTCCCAGCACAGGCTTTCTGCCCAACTTGCAGTGGGGAGGGGTCCATTCGGGCTGCTTCACTGGGACTTGCCTTGGCATCAACATAAATGAGATACATACAGGAAATGCAGAGATGAGATTGCGTTCATTCTTGAAAAACTGTTTGTTTGTGACTGACCTACTTAGAAAAAATGGAGTAGAAAAAGAAGGGAAGTTTTGATGCAGAAAGAAAAATAAGATAATGGAAGGTAGAAATAGAAGACCACAGTGAAAGGCCAAGCAGATGGGCTGCATCAGTTTGAAAATGTCCCTGGACAGAACTTCTGCTGGCCGTGCCCTGGGTTTTCCATTCCTGCTGACACTGCCAAGTCATAAGTCAAGGGGACATATTCGAAGAGCCATCTGATTGTGCTGGAATGTGCATGTCCGGGAAAGCCTCTGGGTGGGGTGGCAGGGTGAGAGTGGAACAGCAGGGAGGAGTACTGGACAGGGTGGCCACTGCTCGTGGAGTCCAAGATCTCTCTTGTTTTTTCAAAGAAACTTTAGGGTTTTGGCCCATGAAGGACAGCCTGGTGAGTCACTTCTGCTGAGCTGGGGGTGGGAAACTACAGCTCTGTGCTCCCTTAGGATTCTAAAAGTCTTTAGGAAATTTGCAACCATAGATGTTTTTTATTCCCTCTTTATTTATTTATTTAAAAACTTCACAATTAACAAAATCTTCCCCATACGGTCCCAGGAGGATCAAGTCCTTTTTCTCTCCTTTAACCCACAATCATCCTTAGCACCATCTAGGCACTTTTCAGATGAAGAAGCTGTGGACTGCCCCCAATCCTGCCCCCCAAATCAGTTTTTGCCCCAGTTTAGGACCAATCCCTGATCAACTGCTTCACAGTTTTAGGGCAGTCATGGCTTCATTTTTACATGTCCTGATATTTGACATGGACATTCATCAGAAGGGCTTTCTCTCTGTAGCTCCTTAGAGGACTACTCTTAATTACTTGTTGCCAGATAGGAATTAATTATGTGATTCCCAGTGGTAAAGAATCCAATGCAGGAGCTGCAAGAGATGTGGGTTTCATCCCTGGGTAGGGAAGATCCCCTGGAGTAGGAAATGGCAACCTACCCCAGTATTCTAGAAAATTCTGTAGACTGAGGAGCCAGGTGGGGAGGGGGCTCTCTGCAGTCCATGGGGCTGCAGAGAGTCAGACATGGCTGAGTACACATACCCAAACACAGTGTTTTTCTTGTGACCATGTGGCATGCTAATCTCTAGATAGCCATAGTTTAATTTTTACACTCCTATGAAATAGGGATTATTATTATTCTCATTTTATAGGGGACTGAAATGAAGTTCACGTATTGCTGAAGCCTGGCTTGGAGAATTTTGAGCATTACTTTACTAGCATGTGAGATGAGNGTTCCTGGAGCATTGAATTCAACTGATGAGAGAAAGAGACAGAGAGAAGAGGCTGTAACCTATCTCTGAAATGCATATTTAAAACTTCAAGCTTTTATTTATCTGTCTCCAATCATAACATTCCATTTAGGAAAGGAAGGGGCTCTGTTTCATGAGTCAGAATTTTTAGTTTAACCATTTCATTTGTTATTCCTGTCACAGCAGAGGAAGGCAAAGTAAACTGTATAATGGAATAATTATATTTTCTTTGCTTGGGCGGCACTTTTGTTCTTTCTTAATAGCATTAGAACAAAGTCAATGAAAACTCCTTGTATGAGCGCAAAGGGTAGCAGCTGTTAAAATAAAGACTAGATCTCTGCTTGTGGGAAAGAGGCTGTACCGTCCACAGATAAGAGAGATACAGATCTAAAGAAAATGATTTTTGAAGCTTCTTTAAAGATATTCTCCCGACTTAGTCTATAATTATAGCATTATTTTGCTGGTGCTCCATCATTCTGTCCCCTCTAGAGAAGTATCATCTCTTCGATGAGGTATTTAACTCTCTTTTACCTCCAGAGTTGCTGGGATTCCCACACACGAACCTCCATAATTAGGGGCCCACAGAACAGCTACATTCCTTCCCTCTATCTCTCAAAAACGCCCATTCATTTTCAGTCTCCCTGAAACATCGCACTTGTTCTTGCCTTCCCTTCATTCTGCTCAGGCCCCAACACCCTGCCTCAGGGCTGCACACTTTCTAGAACTTTCCTGCGACATGGCACCTCTATCAAAATGCCTGTGGCCTGAGTTCTGGTAAACAATGAAAGGCATGTGAGGACCTGTGGGCATAAGAAGAGTTTTGTCTTTGTGCTTTTTGTCAGTGGGAAGCCAGGAGGCTGGCCCTTTTTCAACCTCCAGACTTTCTTTTTATGAAGATAATGATGATCCCAGAGTCATATTATTGGCCTCCCTGCAGGCACTCAGAGGCAGCCAGCCTGATGCTTTCACGTTCCTTTGCCTTTCGTTTGAAAATGGCATGTCAGGGCACATAGACTTGGTCAAGATAATTCTAAGAGAAGACTTTCTGAATTTAATTAAATAATATTTAATAATAGTATCGTTAGCTAATTTGCACAGTGTATTGCAACATGCAGAGTCCTTTCATATGTATTATGCCATGTCATACTTGACATATTGGACCTGTCTTCAAGACCACACAGAAATTATAGCAAATGTTTTCCTCTATTTCCATGGGGAAGGGTGAGAGACACTGAGTATCTGCCCTTGACTCTTGCACTTGCCATCCTATTTTTATGCCTTTCAGTATAGACTACTGCTACTGCTAAGTCACTTCAGTCATGTCTAACTCCGTGTGACCCCATAGACGGCAGCCCACCTGGCTCCGCCATTCCTGGGATTCTCCAGCCAAGAACACTGGAGTGGGTTATCATTTCCTTCTCCAATGCATGAATCACTTTGAACTTTCAGTTCAGAGAGTCAACACAGACTGAGTATCGCTGGGGTACCTGACGTCGGGTGGTCCTAGGAGGTAGGTACCCTAAAAGGTCCGTTCTCATTACCTCACCCCCACGGTAACGGAAGAGGTGTCATATCTGATTTAGGAAGGAATTAGATCACTCCCTCCAAAGCTTCTTGTAATTCTCCTTTTGTAGCCTAGCATTTAAGCTAAAAATTAGGATTCAGGGCCTTATGCTAGCTGATATCCTTGTAAGAAGGTGTGTTTCTGTTGTGTTAGCAACCTGTATAGCTCATTCTTAGTCTGGACTTGCAGCTAGGAAAATCACAGAGTGAAAGGAAAGTTCAGGTGGGCTGGCCTACAGGCCGTTCTTTCCTCTTCTTTTCTGCAACAGCTTGCATCTCAAACAGTCCCCCAAGAGAATTATTTACTGAAATTTTGGCATTTAGAAAATATAAATAGACTGTAAAATGGTATGGACAAGAAGAGATGCTTTTGAACTAATATATGACAGGGAAAATGAACAACATTGAAATGGGAATTGGATCCATAAACTCAAACTGAAGAATTGCTTTCTTTCTCCACTAAGACTTCAAGATACTAAATGAACTTTGTGCCAATAGCTCCTCAGTGGGCTATGCTAAGGAGCTAGGAAGCAAAATGAAGGACAAAATGTTCATTTTAATAAAAACCTCTTTTTATTGACTGTAACATACATACAAAAAATGTGTGTGCGTTGTGTCTGTGTGCATATTTCCTAGCCCTGCTGATGGAAAAGCCTTAGAAACAATGACCAACCCAGTAGCTATGATTATCCTTAAAACCAAGCAGGACGCTATGGGGCCCTCCAGGTACAAAGGTCTTTCTGTGTCCACCAGATCATGTTTTTAGGAAAAAGGCTTCGTCCTCCTAGACCTTCCCTGAGTTCTGAAGGGCAGGTTCAAACAGTTACTAATTAGGGGAGAGAGGGAATGCAGAAATAACAGTGGAGAGTCAAGAAACAAAAGTGCAAGTGAAGCAGGGTCCTGGCTCTTCCTCAGAGGACATATATAACAATACATCTCTGAGTTCTTCTGCCATAACTAAGCCCCTCCCCAACCGCTCTCCCCCAGGTGGAGGATGGTAACTTCAGCCTAAGCACAAGATTGCTGGAACACTGCCCTGTCAACCAATCAAAGGAAGGTCACCGATCCTGCAGACCTCCCTCAAAATTTAGGCTATTAAAACTCTTCCCTGAAAACCATCAGAGAGTTCAGCCTTTTAGCATGAGCCACCCATTTTCCTTGCTTGACCCTTCGACAAACCCTTTTCTGCTCCAAACTCCGACATTTCAGTATGCTTCACTGTGTAAAGCCACGTGTATTGGCCACACAGACTTGGATTCTGTGGCATCCTTAGTGCCCAGATCTGTAGTCTTGAAATATCGTTTCCACTAAAGAAATCTAGACAAATGTCTGTTTCTGGGGTTGGGATAGAAAATGTAGGAGATGCATCTGGAACATCTAGTCATACTAGATAGCCATGGAGCTGTCATGTACCACCAGGGCCACGTCAGAAACACCCCAGAGCCAACTTGAAAAGGTTCCTATTAGCCAAAGGGCAAAAATATGAGCTTTAAAAAGGATAATTACTTGAAATCCATCAAATAAGTTGAAAGCTGTGACCTCATAATGATATTTTTAAAAACTGACCTCTTTCAGAGGATGATGGGGAACTAGTTGCTTTTGTGAACATTGGTCGATGAAGAGAAAGAGTAATTTATTCCATTTTTCCTATATGAATGGTATCATGGGTACCCAAATAGTAGGTGAGGGAAAATGTGTGTGTATATATATATTTATTTGGTTCTGCTACGTCTTAGTTGCAGCATGTGAACTCTCACTTGTAGCATGTGGGATCTAGTTCCCTGACCAGGTTTTCAAACCTGGGTGCACTGCATTGGGAGCACAGAGCCTTAGCCACTGGACCACCAGGGAAGATCCAGAAAATTTATAAAAGTGTTCCAATGAGTGGATTAATAAGTAGAAAAGAAATGGTAGAACTAGAATATCACCCTTTGCAACGCCCTTTGGATAATTAGGTCTTGGCATTAAGCACCAACAGCTGCTATCATCACAAAAAGAGAGAAACACATACCACATGCTCTTGGTGAAAGGACAAATCAGCACCTACAGTCCTGCCAAGAGATCAAACCTAGGACTGACCAAGTGTCTGGATCCAGCTGTCCCTTTGCAGGAACTAGAGAAGATAGAGGAGCATGGTGAACTGCCCTATGAGTGTACAGTCAGCAGAGCCCCGATGGTGGGAGTTCTACAGGGCAGATTCCCAAAGAAGCTGTAAGAAAAAGGAAAGAGATAGAGAGAACCTGTAGAATGTAATAGACTTAAAAGACATGTCACATTTACAAATGGGTAATGTGTACTGTTGTATCCAGTACTTAGGTGATAAAACTACAATGAAACACAAATATGGTATGATTACTTTAAAAGGCAGAGTAGCAGTTACCCTTGAGGAGGAAGATACATTGACCAGGATGGAACACATGGAGGGACTTAGGTGGTGGCTGGTAAAAATGCAGTAGTGACTCTTTCTTGATCTGGATGGTGGTTGCTAAGATGTTTACCTTGTTCCAGTTCATTAAACTATCCATCCACTTTGCTTAGTCTTCTGAATCAGTTTTATAATAGAAAATTTGAAAGAGAAGAAAATAAGAACAGCGATTTTAAAATAATTTACATTTCATGAATGCCATAAAGAACTTTGACAGTCAAGAGCAGTGCATGTCAAGAAACAGCATAATGGTAAAGAGCATGGGTGTGGGGGCCATCCTGACAGGGTCCACATCCTAGCTTGGCTGCTTAGCAGCTGGGTAACCCTGGGCAAGTTATTCAGCCTCTTTGAGTCTAGATTTTCTCATCTGTAAAATGAGTGCATTGTAGTTTATAAATCATGAAGTTTAAATGCAATGGTACATGTGAATGTTTAGAATATTGCCAGGCACATATTAAGAGCTCAGTACCTGTTAGCAATGCTATTTCTTCCTGTTTCTTAAAACTCTCCTTATCTTCCTCTTAGTTTTCCTCACACACTGCAGCACTCTCTTAAAAACCCGGTGACATGGGGGTGGGGACATTGTCCCCTAGCCCTAGTTTGTGCCTCTTTGTCCTTCCACCCCCTTGCCCCCCATTCTGTATTTTAAGAATCCCAAGGAGGAACCTGGAAAGTCAGGGAAGGAGAGAACCCAATTGGGTACAGTCAGAATCTATTTAATGGTGAGAGAGAAGGGAAAGAGACTTTTCTTATTTGCCCCTGGCTCTTCAGTGTCTAGGATGGTATATGATACCCCATAGGCGTGTAATAGACTTGAAAGGATGAGTGAGAGAACTTGTAGAACATGATTTAGAAAGAGCTGTTCAAGTTTTTTTTTTCTTCCCACAAAGAGTCTGAAGTGGTCCATGCTTTATTTCTGCTTCATTTTATCACATTCTAACATTTTATAATTTACTTACTATGTTTACTTTTTTATTCTCTCTCATTCCCAGAATGTTAGCTCCAAGAGGGTAGGAATTTTTATCTGCTTTTTTTATCTTTTCCACTGATATATCCCAATACCCCAGAGCTAGTGTGTGTGTGTGTGTGTTTGTGTGTGTGTGTGTATTCATGCATGTGCTTATCACTCAGTTGTGGCCAACTCTTTGTGACCTCATGGACTGGAACCCACCAGGCTCCTCTGTCCATGGGATTCTCCAGGCAAGAATACTGGAGTGGGTTGCCATTTCCTCCCCCAGGGAATCTTCCCAACCCAGGGATCGAACCCGTGTCTTTTGTGTCTCCTGCATTGTAGGGAGATTCTTTACCCACTGAGCCATCTGGGAAGCCCCTCTAGAGCCACGCTCAGTAAATATTTGTTGAATGGAATCATATCTCCAGGGTCCTTAGCTCAGTGTCACATGCCCTGCTTCCCCATTTCAGTGTTCATGGCTCTGTATGAGTCAGTTAGTCTAAACGTTTCTCTTGGTAAAATGTGTCTATTGCAGTCGTTCTTTCTTCAGAAAGCCACATGTTGACTCCAGCCCTACATCTGCCAACTGTCTTGCTGCTGCCCCTTGGAGTGCCTTCCTGCCCAGAAGATCCATTCATTCTGCCCCCCTCCCTCTATGTTCTTCCTGTCATTGTTCCCATACCTGGCACCTTCCCATCTATGGGCACAGCGTAGCTGAGTTCATTACAGCAAAGCCTTTCTGGACCAGCCTCTTATGGGTAAATGTCTCTGTCTCCTGCTTCTCCAATCTTTCTGTTTTCCTTCAAAGCACTTACCATGTGTTCTATTGTTGAATACATGGAGAAAGAAATGGCCATTACAGTACATAACAAAATCCAGATATAATAATGGAAGTTTGCGGATGGGGTGCTTCCCTGGTGGTTCAGTGGTAAAGAATCCACCTGCCAATGCAGGAGACACAGGTTAGATCCCTGATCGGAGAAGATCCCATGTGCCTTGGAGAAACTAAGCCCATGCACCACAACTATTGAGCCTATGCTCTAGAGCCCAGGAGCCACAACTGCTGAGTTCATATGCCACAACCGCTGAAGCCTCTTTGCCCTAAAGCCTGCGCTCCAAACATGAGAAGCCACTGCAATGGGAAGCCTGGATACAACTAGAGAGTAACCCCTGTGTGTGGCAACTAGAGAAAAAGCCCACACATCAACNGAGCCCAGGAGCCACAACTGCTGAGTTCATATGCCACAACCGCTGAAGCCTCTTTGCCCTAAAGCCTGCGCTCCAAACATGAGAAGCCACTGCAATGGGAAGCCTGGATACAACTAGAGAGTAACCCCTGTGTGTGGCAACTAGAGAAAAAGCCCACACATCAACGAAGACCCAGCACAGCCAAAGATAAAAAAAATAATAATTTTATAAAAGTTTAAAAATGGTTCAGTTCAGTTCAGTCACTCAGTCGTGTCTGACTCTTTGCGACCCCATGAGTCACAGCACGCCAAGCCTCCCTGTCCATCACCAACTCCTGGAGTTCACGCAGACTCACGTCCATCAAGTCAGTGATGCCATCCAGCCATCTCATCCTCTGTCGTCCCCTTCTGCTCTTGCCCCCAATCCCTCCCAGCATCTACCCACATAAAAAAAAATCTTAAAAAAGAATGGAAGTGGGAATGTGAGTTGACTTTCACATTGTCTCTGCCATAACTTTCAGGAAGATACTAGGATGGTTGAGCTTACTAGTTTCTGGTTCTTAGTGGGTGATCGGTAAATACTTTGTGAATGAGTGGATAAACAAGTGGATAAGAGATATAGCCTCAGACTTGAAGGTGGGTGGGCGTTTCTACAAGGTGAAGGATCAGAATCTCACTGAGGAGGCAGAGCAGNCTTACTAGTTTCTGGTTCTTAGTGGGTGATCGGTAAATACCTTGTGAATGAGTGGATAAACGAGTGGATAAGAGATATAGCCTCAGACTTGAAGGTGAGTGGGCGTTTCTACAAGGTGAAGGATCAGAATCTCATTGAGGAGGCAGAGCAAGGAAATGGGGAATCCAAAGCAGAGGTGCTCACAACCTTAAGGAAATGTGGTTTTAATATAGTGAGGGGGAACACCCCATGGCTTTATCAGAGATGGACTGGAAGACAGGGCTTAGGAACTAGGGCTGCGGCCAAAGCCAAGGACTAGGACCTGTGGATGGTGAGCAGGAAGTCTGGGCCTAATGGGTGCCCAGTGGGCAGTCCTTAAGACAATGACTCTGACAGGTATTTATGAGGTTCCTGAGAGGACTGATAACTAGGTTCCATCAGAGATGTCAGCACAGCCTGCCCTTGACAGGGTGCTATAGAATGTGGGGTGGCCTGTACTTGCAGAGTAGAGCTTAGAAAGGCTTGACTTTGGAGCAAGGTCTTCACTTCTCTGAGACTTGGCTTCGTTGTCTATAAATCGAAGATTAAAATACCTACCTTCTGTGGCTGTTTTGAAGATGAAATAATGTGAAATGCCTTATCCAATTTTGCTCACACCTGGCTATGGAGGGAGTTTTAACAAGGCACATACACCTGGGACTGGCTGTTGGCAATTCTGACTTGGTAATTCTGGAGAATGTTCCAAGCATCTGTGGTTTAGAAAGTGTACAGATGACTGCACAAGTCAGGCTGACTTGAATAACATTGGATTGGCGTAGTAAGGCAACAAGAAATGGTAGTTTCTTCATCCACCTCCTCCTCCACTGCCATCACCTCTAATTCTTTCTTATCCTTTTCTCCTCCCCTCACCCCCCCCCCCCCCCCTTTTTTTTTTTTTTTTGCTTGAAGTTCTGATTTGCCCAAAGCTGAGGTTTCGGGAAAGTGGGCTGTTGTATTTCAAGAACATGGAAAGAGTTAACTTCAAGCTTTTCCCTAGGCAGAGCTTTTAACAAGCTAGTTGTTTTTCATTGCATTTGCAAAAAGNCCCCCCCCCCCCCCGCTTTGGTATTAGGTGTAGGCATAAGTGGACTCAGTCATGGGATGTATGGGGAAGCAGAGGCATGAAAAACAAGTAAAGGCTGACAGCATTCCTGTTGGACATTGATTCTGGCAAATGCTGGCTGAAAGTTACAAGACTAAGGTCCTGCCGCTAATTAGTCAGCTTTAAATGTCTGGAACAGTGAAAGAGAAGGTATGAAAGATGGTACTGCCGGTACTTTGTCTGCAGGAAATAACTCTTACACATGCTTTTCCAGGTTTTGTATATTTATATTTATATTTAAGAAGAATGATTTTCTGCTAGAGAGCTTTAGACATTGCCAAATAAAGCAGAGCCATTTTAAGATAAAGGTTGTAGAATGGTTTAATTTACCTGTGCAATGAAAATTTACCAAGTGCCTACGAGGTACATGACATGGGCTAAGGACCATGGAGATATGATTTCATTCAACAAATATTTATTGAGCATAGCTCTACAATGTTGGGATGTATGAGTGAAAAAAGATAAAAAAGCAGATAAAAAAATCCCTACCCTCTTGGATTCTAATAGAGGCAATAAAAAACTAAACATAGTAAGCAAATTATAAAATGTTAGGATGTGATATAATGTTAAAGAGTATTTTATAAAAGATAGCTAACAGCAGTTCCCAGCCTTTCTGGCACCAGGGACTGATTTCAAGGAAGACAGTTTTTCCAAGGACCAGGGGTTAGGGGGCTGGGTGATGATTTGGGGATGATTCAAGCATATAACATTTATTATGAACTTTATTTCTATTATTATTACATCAGTTTCACCTCATATCATCAGGCATTAGATCCCAGAGGTCAGGGACCCTTGTTTAAGAAGATTCATTGAGTGAATACTTGAAGAAGGAGCAGAAGTTTTACTATGGGGGTACCTGGAGTAAAAATATTCCAAGCAGAAAGAATAGTTAGCTCCAAGGCCTCGAGGCTACCAGAGTATGTCTGAGGAACAGCAAAGAAAACAGGATCGTCTCTGTGAAGTGAGAGACGTTGGGTAATGGGGGATGAGTTCGAAGAGAAAATGGCCAGATAATGTCAGATCTTTGGAGAAGGAAATGGTAACCCACTCCAGTGTTCTTGCCTGGAGAATCCCAGGGACAGGGGAGCCTGGTGGGCTGCCGTCTATGGGGTTGCACAGAGTCGGACACGACTGAAGTGACTTAGCAGCAACAATGTCAGATCTTGAAGGATATTTCAGGACTTTGGCATTTGCATTAAGTGAGATAAAACAACACTGAGGGGTTAGGAACCAGGGGAGGGGGGAGGCTTGGATTTGTACTATAACAGGGTTACTCTGCAGCAGCATTGAGAATAGATTGTAGGAAGGCAGGGCTACAAGAGGAGACAGTGAGGAGGCTCCTGCAGGAATTTTGGAAGGCTCTCAGAGGGTTGGACAAGACAGTGGCAGTGGAAATGGTGAGAAGTGGATATATTTTGGGGAAAAGTTCAGCAGAATTTCCTGACAGGTTGAAGTGGGTATAAAAGAAAGTGGAATTGCTGACACTACATGTTTTGTTTTGTTTTGTTTCAATTTTGCCTAAGCAAAAGGCCAGAGTTGCTTTCAAGCGGGGGACCATGGGTGAAGATATCTGGGGAAAAAAATACTTAAGTCGGCTTTTGGTCATTGGCGTCTGACCCTCAAGTGGAGGACACTGGATTGGGTGTCCATGGATAGAACATGGATTGACGTAAGGGTCTGGAATTAGGAGAAGCCCTGGGATGAAGGGCACATGTGAGATCCATCAAGGTAGAGATGGTGAAGGCCGAGGACTATGTGAGCTCATCGGCTGTGCAGATGCAGAGCAGAAATGCAAGGCCTGAGCCCCAGGCTCCCCAAGATGTCTGGAGGAACCTCCAGCAAAGTGAAAGGGAAATCAGGAGCGTGTGGTGCCCCGGAAGCCCAGGGAAGCGAGCAGGGAGGGAAGAGGGTGAGAGAAA
Source organism: Neotragus moschatus (assembly GCA_006410615.1). Lineage (NCBI taxonomy): Eukaryota > Metazoa > Chordata > Mammalia > Artiodactyla > Bovidae > Neotragus > Neotragus moschatus. The sequence goes on along the minus strand of SJYA01001565.1, from coordinate 387,473 downwards.
CCACACCAAACATTGCCAGAAGGTCAGGTTAGAGGAGGGCTTATAACAGACTGCCCTACTCTGCATTAGCAGCCTGCCCTGCTGTGCGCTATTACGCCACCCCGTTACTAGGCAATAGGTCCCACTCAGCCATTGGTCAGCACTGCCCCCACCCACAAGCAACCAACTGTCAATTAGCAACCGTTAGTGGTCCTGCTCAGCCATTGGTTGGTTCTGCAGTGGGCCCTGCCCACAAGCAACAACTGTCAAAAAACCACTGTTAGTGAGGGGATTTGGTCAGTGGTCGGTGGAGTGGTGGTCCTCAGGTGAAGTAAGAAGCAGATCTTGACCTTCTCCCTGGGGCCCTCCTTGGGCCAGCAGGTGAGCTGGGGGTGGGTGTGGCATGTCCAGGGAAGAGTCTGGGGGCTGTGTCTTGCAAGACTCTAGCGCCCTCACCAAGGCCACCCACTGGGCAGGCCCAGGCTTTGAGGCAGCCGTAAACCTCTCCTCCATCCCTGCCTCTGTGACCTAATAGCAGCGGCCATCTGTATAAAGTGCAATCTGTGGCATCTGACCCCGAGGAAGCCACCAACTGAGATATGCCTCCTCTTACGGAGAAGGCAATGGCACTCCACTCCAGTACTCTTGCCTGGAAAATCCCATGGACGGAGAAGCCTGGTAGGCTGCAGTCCATGGGGTCACGAAGAGTCGGACACGGCTGAGTGACTTCACTTTCACGCATTGGAGAAGGAAATGGCAACCCACTGCAGTGTTCTTGCCTGGAAAATCCCAGGGACGGGGGAGCCTGGTGGGCTGCCTTCTCTGGGGTCGCACAGAGTTGGAAACGATTGAAGTGCCTTAGCAGCAGCAGTAGCAGTAGCCAGGTCCAGGACCTGGAAAGTGAAGGTTGTGCCTGAGGACCTTTCCCTTTCTTGTCAGAATAGAGAATAACGTTCATTTGGTAGAGGTTTACAGGAACATAGATACCTGATCATGACCTGACCTCAAGAGGAAAGGATCTGATACCAAGAAGTAACCATGCCCATCCCTCACCTTTCCTATAAGAGGGATTTCTGAAAGTTTTTGGGGAGTTTGGGGTTTTGAAGGCATAAGCCACTCATCTCCCTGCATGGCCCTGCAATAAACCTTTTCCTGTTACAAACTCTGACGTTGTGGTATCTTTTGGCCTTGCTGAGCATCAGGCACTTGCATTTCAATAACAGGTTGAGAAGTGACTGGTAAGTCAAAGGGAGGCTATCTGTTACTCTGACAAGAGTTTGTGGTGTAGGGGGTAAGAGCCAGTATGGATGATTTTAAGAGAGGAGTGAAAGTGAAAGTCGCTCTGTTGTCCGACTCTTTGCGACTCTATGGACTATACAGTCCACGGAATTCTCCAGGCCAGAATGCTGGAGTGGGTAGCCTTTCCCTTCTCCAAGGGATCTTCCCAACCTAGGGATTGAACCCATGTCTCCCATGTTGCAGGCAGATTCATTACCAGCTGAGCCACAAGAGAAGCCCTTAAAAGAGGAGGGGAGGAGAGGAATTGGAAACAGAGTAGAGGGAAGGGAAGCAGCTAGTAGGGGATGGTGAACAAAAGAGGGTTTTTGGTTTGTTTTTGTTTTTTAAATGGGAGTGACTATAGCATTTTTATGTGATGATGAGAATAATTGAATAAGAAGAGGAATTCTTGGTACTGGAGAGAGAGGAGTTGGTGGAGCCATGCTCTTGAATAGGTGGGAAGGGATGGATCTAGGGCAGCAGTCCCCAGCCTCCAGGATCTAATGCCTGATGATCTGAGATGGAGTTGATGCAATAATAAAAAGTACACAATAAATGCAATGTGCTTGAATCATCACCAAACCTCCTCTCTCCAATCCCTTGAACCCAATCTGTGGAAAAATTGTCTTCCGTGGAACTGGTCCCTGGTGCCAAAATGGGTGAGGACCACTGATCTAGAATATGGGGGGCAGGGTGAGGGGTGGCATTAGATGGGTGACAATGGTCTTGGGGTGGGGGGAGGCAGGACACATATTGTTGTCATAGGGTAGGTAGTGGACTGAGTTAGTGAATTTCTTTTCTGCTGGCTTAAACTTTCTCAGTGAAACAGGAAGAAAAACCATGACCTGAAAGTGGCGAAGATATCAAGATGGTGGAGAAGATCTCAAAGGCATGAGAAGAGTGGATAAGGTATTACTTGGTTGTCTCAGAGAGTGGGAAACACACACAGTTGCCTGGCAGGGGAAAGAGCTCACTGATGTTCACCACCATGAAGTTGAAATGGGATCAGTGAGTGTAGTTGTGAGTTCTCCCCTAGCCATGTTTAGTTGTTCAGGTGTAAGCAGTTTGCTGTCTTTAACCAGGGTTGCAGTTTTGCCAAGGGATGATGCTAGAGGGACAAGGAGTCATGACTGGCCAGGTGATTTCAGTGGGCAAAAAAAGAGAAGAGGGTGAGGGACAGCAAAAGATACTAGGATCAATGGATCAGTGCTCCCAGTGACTGAAGGCTTGTAGTTGAGGCACAAGGTGAACTGGAAAGAGGTAAGGGGTCCAACACTGGGATGGACGAAAATGGGAATGTGGATGGTGTGGTCGTTGTTCACCACCAAACATGGCTGGACTACACTTTTTATTTCTCCTTAGAGTTAATATGGTCAGTGACTGGTTATGGAAAATGAAATGTGGGTGGGAGGGTTCCCTGTTTCTAGGCCTGACCCATACGAAGTTATCTTCTGCAAGCCTATATCCTCCCTCTTTTCTACCAGCTGTCTGCAGAGAATACAGCAGAAGAACCTCAGACCTGGGAAAGGACTGCATCTCAAGTCAAAGGGTCCCTGAATCACCACATGGAAGGCTCTCCACCCAACCTAAATATGTGATATGCCTTGAGTTAGAAATAAGCTCAGACCATGCCTATTTTGTTAGATTTTGTGATATTTATAAAGCATTGGTCCTATCTGACTAAATCAGAGATTCTGAAATTATATTGATTCAAGAGAGTTTGTTTATGGGAGTGAGTGGTTGCAGGAGATGTCAAACACAGTTATTGAAGGAGAACCTTCAAGTGCCTAAGAGAACATGCTGGATATTACATTTATGTCCAAACTTATCTGTGCATGAAATAACCAAGAAAAGGGGGAGAAACAGTGCAGGAGAGAGTGGTCGTGAGCCAGAAGCTAAAGGAATCCAAAATGAGCAGGTGCAGTCGGGGAGTGGTAGCAAGTGATGGGTGACTGCTTGAAAGAAAAAGCTCAGGGTTTTAGCAAGAGAGAATGGCATGGAGGCAGTTGAGGGGTCAAGGAGGACATGCACTCCATCTCTAGGCCCAGAAGAAGAAGGGGAAACATTGCTGCCATCTGGGAAAGTGGCAGGGGAGAAGTGCTCTTGGGAAGGGCCCCAGTTGGAAGAAACATCCATAGAAGAGGCTGAGGATATAAGAGAATTGCTGAAGAAGGACTGTGAATCCAGAGGGCACAATGCACCCTCGAGGGGTCTTGTGGTTTGAGGATCTTGTGTGATTAGAAGGTGGCTATTTCATGAGGGAGACGAAGAGCCTGATGGGAAGTCAAGAATAAGAGAAGAGGGGTGACCTGGGAGCCTGGACTTCTTGTAGCCAGTGATACAGACAAGTCTAAAAAGCAAGGTGCAATTAGTCCTAGGGGACACCCTGGACTGAGTTTTGAGTCCTGTCAGCAGATGCAAGGGGGTCTGGAGAAATATGGGATTAGTCCCACTCAGAGCCCCTTCTCCAATCCACAGGCTCCTTCTTCAGCCCTGAGGATGGGAAGAAAGGCAGTTCAATGGAGTAGGTCTAAGAGATGTGAGAAAGATACTGTCCTACTCTCAGGATGGTCACCTTTAGAGAGAGAGGAAATAGGTGCTCATGCAGCGAGGCTTCAGTGGACAAACCAGAGGCGAGGTCATTGAACAGTTCGCTCTGTGCACATTATGGAAAGCAGAGTGAGCATGTTGACCTTTCTGTGTGTGGCTGGGCAGCTGTGGATGAGCCCCACCCAGGTGAGTTTTAGCTAATTCCCTAAGCCCTGTTGCTCACCTGGACTGGACACTTGATAGAAATGCAGGAATTACCTCCTAGCTACCCCCTAGCTATACTGAATCAGTATCTGCATATGAACCAGATACCCAGATGATTCATAGGCACAGTCAAGTCTAGAAGCACTGTGAATGCATTTCTTGTTACTAGCAGGGACAAAGCAGGTGCTTCCAAGAAGAAAAGGCCAGTGTCAGAAGCAGCCCCAGGAAAGATTACATGTTACTCATCAACCTTAAAATTTTAAGTTCAGTGCACTTTTTTTTTTTTTTGAGCTCTGGCAATGTGTTGGATCATGTGAACTTCATTAAAAAATAAAGCAAACAGAGATCTAACTTGCATGACTCAAAAAACATTTCATTGTTTCTTTAGGGAGAAATAGATCAGAACAGACAAAGTTGATTATACAGAATAAGGAAAAAACAACTCTGAACTTTTAACCTGCAAGAGTTGTCATTAGAATCATGGAATTCTGGAACATAGAGCAGTAGTTCTCCATGTTGGCTGTCTGTTAGTGTCACCTTGGGAACTTTCAAAAAGCGAAAACCAACCAACCAAAGTCCCAATGCTGAGCCCTAACCCCAGATATTCTGATTGAACTCCTCAGGTGTGAGAGCCTGGAGTCTGGGAATATTTAAGAGCTCTGAGTAATCCTAATGCAGCAAGAGCTGAGCCTTACTGGTAGAAATAGAAGGCAAGGCACATATGCAATTTTAAATGATCTAGTGGCCAAATTAAAAAAGATAGAAACAAAGTATAATTTTAGTAATATGTCTTAACCCAATATGTCCAAAATATTATTTTAACATGTAATCAATATAAAACACTAATAATGCGATAGGTTGTATTTCTTGGTAAAGCTTCCGAGTCTGTTGTGTGTTTGCATTTATAGCACATCTCAGTTCAGATTAGCTGCATTTTAAGAATTCAGTACTAGAGACCTGTGACTAATGGCTTTCGTGTTGGACAGTGCAGCTTCAAGGAAAGACAGTAGTGCCCGACCACGAAGCTAGATTTCTATCTCTGGAAAACAAAGTGAGTACCCATTTAACAGATGTGATGGCTCAGGAGACCATGACGTATAATTCTGTATTATTTCCTGTTTGTCAACAGCCTCTTAAGGATCATTGCAGAAGTCACTGAGGAGGCAGAATTTAGAAACTCTGCAAAGTTTCTTCCATAAAGGGAAATGTTGTCTTGGATTTAAGTGATATATACCAATCCTTCTGTGATTCTATATTAAGGTTCACAAATGAATATTGTGCTGAGTTTCTCAGCAGCTATGATACTGGGAAATACCGAGCTTCTACTGATTTTGATCTCAAAAAAAAAAAAAGGAATACAGTCATTGGCTACATTTTCTTTTCCTCTCCTGGAATCAACCAGTGTTAAGGACAAGCATCTTTCGGGATTTTCATATCTGCATAGCTGTGTCAGTGCTGGAATCAGGGATGTGGAGTGATAAAATTGTGAGGCTTGGCATTCCTGGCCCTATCCTCCCCCTCAGTAAAGAAATCTTACACACTGCCATACCAGCTGTTGAATACAATAAATATCTTCCTAGCGTTAGCATTAGATTGGATTCCTAGGGTCTGATTTTTACCATGGGATTGTTTTTCCCTAAAGAAATTAGAGAAATCACTTAGCCAATGGCATATGTTAAACTGTAACCAGATCTTGTTGCTCTTCTGCGCCCGAGGCAAGTTAAGCAGAAAGTGTTAGTGACGTGCGCTGAGAACTAGGTTAATCACATTTCTCAGGACAGATCACAATAGTTTCCTGATGCAGACAGGGTAGAACAGAGACACTCAGGAAGGTTGATGATCCTCTCAACCCCATCCCCTATCTGTCCAAGTGCTTCTGTTCATATTAAGGCCCCTTTTCACTTTTCACTAAAATATCTTTGCTTCCATCAAAGATACTTCCTTCCCAAAGCTGACAAAGGTTTTAAAAAAGAAGGCACTGAGATGGACAAAATTGACCTTTGGCCCATGTAGCCCCTCTGTTTTTTGCCCTTCCCTCACCTTTGCCAGGAATATTCCCTTCTCTTCTGAAGATCTTGGAGTATTGTGTCTTCAGTCAAAACCCTTCTCAGCAGAGAGTTGTGAACTTATTCACACCATAGAGTAGCCTGTTAACAATAAGGCATACATGACACATAGCTTGTCTCTCATCAGTTCAGTTCAGTCGCTCAGTCGTGTCNTATGGTAAACTGTTTCTTTGGTGGTCAAGAATGAACCAGGATTCCTGGTTCTGGACTTGGCCATGAAACTGACCACGCTGATCCTGGACTCAAGTCAAGGAACCATCTTTGGACAATGGGGCATTAGCAAGTATAATGCAAGTGGAAGCTTGATAAGTGCTATCATACTCGGGTTTGTTTTCTCGGAATACTTGCTCTTGGAATCTAGCTGCCATGTTGTGAAAAAGCCCAAGAAGCCACAAGGACAGGCTTTGGGAGGAAAGGAATGAGGCTTCTGGCTGACAGCCCTAGCTGAGATCCCAGCTACAGCCAGCACTAACTTGACAGCCTTGTGAGTGAGTCACCTTGGAAGTGGACTATCCATCCCCAGTGGAGCTGCCCCAGCTGAGGCTATATGGAGCAGAGACAAACTGTCCCCAATGGATCCTGACCAAACTACAGAATTTTGGGCAAATAAGTGATTGCTGTTAAGTTGCTGTTTCTGGGAGGCTTATCTGTGGCAGTAGATAGCTGATCATACAATCATTCTCATTCTAGACTGTAAATACATCATCAAAAGGAATTGGCAGCAAATCGGCGCAATGCTCTGTTGATGCTTGACAAATGTAAATCTCTCCCACTAAAGGCATAATTAGATCTTGAGAACAAGCAGGAGCTCAAGGCTTAGGTGAGCATCAATGGGCACTTTTCCAGTGGGAGCAATAGTGTCTTCTCTCCTCTTCCTCCTTCCTTTTTCCTTTTCTGACACATATTCATATGAGAGCCACTGACAGTCAACAAGACACACAAAGTTCCTGCACTGATAGGACATGTTTATCCTCCAACCACTTCAATTCTTTCTCAGGATGTCATCACCTTTGATGGATTGAAGTCTGACTTACTTTCTCATCCCTTGCTGCTGCTTCTGCTGCTAAGTCGCTTCAGTCGTGTCCGACTTTGTGCGACCCCATAGATGGCAGCCCACCAGGCTCCTCCGTCCCTGGGATTCTCCAGGCAAGAACACTGGAGTGGGTTGCCATTTCCTTCTCCAATGCATGAAAGTGAAAAGTGAAAGTAAAGCCGCTCGGTCGTGTCCGACTTGCAGTGACCCCATGGACTGCAGCCTACCAGTCTCCTCTGTCCATGGGATTTTCCAGGCAGAGTACTGGAGTGGGGGTGCCATTGCCTTCTCCCTTCTTATCCCTTACACAGTGTTAAATTATTGACAAATGACCAAAAAATGGCTGGGCAGCAAGAAAGAGTGTCATTAGCCCATTTTCATAGACAATGATGGCACAGATGAGAAGAATTGAGATCTTACATATGTTACATTCAGATTTACCAGATAATTCATCCACACATATTAATTGAGGGTGGAAAAGCTCTGTACTTTCTTCAGTGGGAGGCATGTCTCTCAATGGTCTCGTGACTCCAGACTTCCCTGTGGAATGTTTCCTGGCATCTCCTGGCTGTAAGGCACAGTGCTCTTCCATACTCATCAAGTCTGTGAGGTCTCCCCAGAGACCACACATCCCTTGCTGTGTGAGAGAGTAGGTGGATTTTCATAGCTGGGGCAGGCCTGAGTGGGGAAGCAGCTTTTGGCTCTAGCTGAAGAAGAAAATAAAATAGGTGGACATTCTAGATTCCTCCTATGCTGAACCAATGACAAAAAGGCCTGTTCTGGAAATCCCAAAGAGGAGGGAAAGAGTAGAAGAGAGTCTGTTGCACTATACATATTTTATTGACTCCCAAGCAGAGGAATCACCTGTCATTTCATCAGACAGTTGAAGACTAAGATGTTTTTCTTTTTAATCTGTAGGAAGACAATGCAATGTAGTACTTGGAAGAATAGGTGGGCCCTGGGGTCAGAGGCCAGGTTCTTAGTTATCCTGACATAAGACAAATCCCATTACCATGTAAGTTATTTAATATCACCAAACCTCAACTGCCTTAATATATGAAACAGGGAAAATAATACATACCTCATGAATTGTTGGGAAAAGCAAATGTGCATAGTAAATGCTCAATAAATATTACCTGTTAGTATTGGCTCCTAGGCCTTTCCCCAAACATTTAGCATTTTCCTTCCATTGACTGAATATGCTCTTAACTCTGCAAAGCAGAGATAATCATTCTGACTATTCTACAGACAAATGTTTTTGGATGCATTCTGTTTGCTCATAAGAAACCTGCCAGTTGCAAGTTTAAAATCTTCTAGCTTTAGAATACCTTTATTTTATCTAAAAATACACATTTTTCAAGCCATGTCATGTCTTTTCATTTGTAAGCATCAAGATGATTTGTGTAGTCAACGATCTAAAGCAAAGCATATTCTTACAGTGTAGAAGTGAAGCTTGTGAGGTAGCCTTGAGTCATCTCTGGCTGTGGGAAGATTTTGATCATGCACCCTTTTTGGAAAAGTCCACTCTCTGGGGAGTAGTAGGATCATTATGATATAGAGAACCTTCAAAGAGGTTCTATGTTAAAATCTTTACTGTCAAACCAGCCAAATTCATCTATGTGCACACAGGCCAGTTTATTGACAGAACTGGACAATTACTGCACTTCCGTTCCCTTCCCATTCTCTTTCTCTCCCCACCCTCCCGCACCCTTTTCCTGCCCCTTCTTCCCCGTCTCTTCTTCTGCCATCATATTCTCCTCCTACCTTCCCTCCCCCTTTCCCCTCACTCCTCCTCTTATCATGTTAAGCCTTGATTATTTTCCTTCTTACATACTTGGGGCTGCTGGGGTTTTGTTACCTATCGAACAAGCGACAATGAAAATCATCTCTGTAATTTTTCTACTTTACCCTGTAAAATGAGAACTTGCCCCCTTCTGTACTCCTTTCAAATTGTGCTATAAAGACTGAGTTAGAACTTTCTGAGGGTGTTCAATCCCCCTCCTCCTTTGATAATTGAGGCTTGGAAAGTTTGCCCTAGAAGTCCATACACATGCATATGAGACCCAAGGACTCAGTAACTGGAAAACTGTGTTCTCACTCTATAACCACTTTTTATCAGTTACTTCCATGCCCAGTATCCACACAGTGGGGATTTGCTTGTCAGTTCCCTGATCTTGATGTTTCCCAGTCCTCTTACTTCTAGGAAAGGGCCCTAGTTGGGTGCCAGATAATTGCAGAGTCAGAAAATTCAAGTACTTGTTTTGACCAGAGGTACCTAAAGGGTCCAGACTTATCTGTTTATTCATAAGTCTGCCTGAGCAGTCAATGAGCGGTCAAGTCTGGTCTCTCTGACCTGAGAAGTGTCCTGATATTAGCAATGAGTCTGAGTCCTAGAATCTGTAAAAGTGCCATTTGCCTTGATTGAACAGGTGAGAAATGGCCAACTGATGGCTCTAGAAGTGAAGAAGTTTTCATTATTTTCATGATGGCTTATATCAGTAGTTAAGAGCAAAATGCCATGGCTAGTTTGATATAAGAAGCATGGTAAAATGATGGTTTTATTTTTTTAACAGATTGTCTGAGTCTATGAATCACCCCTTCTCAAAGAACTGTGTCTTATTCCTCCCCACGTGCAGCTTAAGCTTAGGACAGCATCTTGGGAGCAAGTAGGCACAGAGCAAGTGCTGACTGCCTGAACGAATGTGTGCTCTGTTCAGAGCTTCATCAATTGTCATATACTAAATCATTTTTGTGATTAAGGCTCTTAAGTTTGATGCTGACAGAGAATTTAATGCCAGAGTAAATCTCTGGGTAACAGATTTAACTCACCCCTGCTCTTTCACTCTCCTAGGACCCAGGGTAATTTTGTCCTGGGATGTGAGAATATGAGTTTCTTGGATATCAGGGTTTGAGGGGAGACTCAAATGAAAATCATCGAAGAGGGGTCAAGGAGGCCACATCGGAGTCCTAAGATCACTGCTAAAAGTGGCCTAGGAAAATACTCTTCCTGTCAATCATGGTACCTGTTACAGGGCTAGGAATTTGGTGGAATAGAGAAAAAAAGAAAGTAGAGACTTATGCTTATGTCCCCTGTGTGACTCTAAGGTTGATCCATGACAGACATCTGTGGAAAGGAAAGGCAAAGAACCAGGACCACAAGAAAAAAATTGAGGTGGTTTTCAGTTCCCTCTTGCCGTACTTTCTTTATATATTGTCCAGACTTCTCAGTCTATAGATGAGGAAACTGAGGATTACAGTGGCTAAGTGATGTCTCAAAGTTATCTAATCAGCTATAGAGCTGGACCTAAAATCTGGTTGTCAGCTTTCTAGAACATCCTTGTTTCTATCAGCTTCCTATTCTCTCCCTCAGTCCCATTGTCAGAGACCTCCTCTCCTGGTCCATCTCTCCATTATCATAATAAAAATCTGTGGAGAATTTACCACATCCCAGGCACTGTGCACTTTCCATGTATTCTCTGGCAACCCACTCCAGTACTCTTGCCTGGAAAATCCCATGAATGCAGGAGCCTGATGGGCTGCAGTCCATGGGGTCTCGAAGAGTCAGACATGACTGAGTGACTTCACTTTCACTTTTCACTTTCATGCATTGGAGAAGGAAATGGCAACTCACTCCAGTGTTCTTGCTTAGAGAATCCCAGGGACGGTGGAGCCTGGTGGGCTGCCATCTATTGGATTGCACAGAGTCGGACACGACTGATGCAACTTAGCAGTAGCAGCAGCAACAACTTTATAAGGTTGGCACAATTATCATCCCTACATCATGGATGAGCCAGCTGCAGTTTAGAGAGGTGAAGTAGCTTTCCATAGCTATTAATAACACAGAGTCCAAAGCTCATGTTGTTGAACACTGTGCCCCAGCATCTCTGCAAGGGGCTTGATTTGCACATGGTCTCTGTTCCTGTGGAATCAACAGGGCTTGCTTTTTTTCTATCAATAATTCATGTTTGAGTGTTTATTTGTTTTCTAGGGGCTTCCCCAGTGGCTCAGCGGTAAAGCCTGCGCCCGCAATGCAGGAGACACAGGAGATGGGGCTACAGTCCATGGGGTCACAGTCAGACACGACTCATCAAGTGAGCACACACACACATTTGTTTTCTAAGGCTGCCGTAACAAAGTACCACAAACTGGGTGGCTTAAATCACAGAAATTTATTCTTTCACAATTCTAGAGGCTGGAAATTTGAGATCAGAGTGTTAGTACGGTTGGTTTCCTTCAAGGCCTCTTTTCTTGGCTTGCAGACATTCGTCTTATTCCAGTATCTTTGATGGTATTCCTTCTGTACATATCTGTGTCCTAATGTCCTCTTATAAAGACAGCAATCGTATTGGATCAGGGCCCACCCTAAGGACCTCATTTTAACCAATTACCTCTTTAAAGACCCAGTCTGCAAGTACAATCACATTCTGAAGTATGGGGGATTAGAACTTCAACATATAAATTTTAAGGGGACACATTTCAGTCTGTGACAGCTGATATGTCCCTTTTGAGATATTTTCATCTTGAAGAAATTCTCTTGGATACAAAGGCCTAAAGCAATAACCTGCAGTGGGGGGTTCCAGCACCAGAACAAATGTAGTGTGTGTTTTGTTTAAGAGGAGGAGGGAATAATACAGGTTTTAACTTCACTTCTCATTATATCAGCCAATTTTAACTCATAGATAACTTGCGTTTACCAATTATCAGTTCTCAAGTCATCTTAAGGGACTTGGATTATCAGAAAAAACAATTTATACATGTAGTGCCTGTTCATCAGACCCTTGGTTGTCAATATGTATTTCTAATAGTCATCCCTTCTGGAAGAATCTGTAACCATCAGAATTTAATGTGATTAACAGCAATTTTCAAATTACAGAGGTATCTTGGGTAAATTCCCAGGGTCAAAGAACAACACATCCCCGGAGTTTACTGTTAGCTTGAGTGCTATTTGCTTCATGTGCAAATAATCACCGGCTCCTGAATGAAGAGAGGACAATTCCTCTTTCTCAGGAAGGCCCTCAAGTTCTGTTTATAAGTCCTCTTTAGCAGAAAATCCAGAGAGCCTGCAGTTACCCTCTGGCTTCTCCCTGTAACAAAGTAAAATCAAGGACAGGATGGGTAAACAGTTCACATGACTAGGCTTCGAGAGCTGCCCACCAGCCCAGAGCCCCGGAATCAGGAGCCAATGAGGAAGAAGCGGTGCAGCTTAGTGAGCAGGGGCCTCGGGGCTTCTCCTGCTGTGTGACGTGGAGGCACACAGTGGCTCTGTTGTCCCCGGAAGAACGAGGTGCCAGGCTGCTGTGCTGAGAAGCAGCAGAAACCTCTTCCCCTCTCTTCTGTTCCTGCATGTCCCCTCCTCCATCTTGGCACCTGAACTTGTTGTTCAGGTCTGACAGGTTGCGCAGATGGCATGGTATTTTATTGGGCCCATCAAACCTATGACCAAAAGGTGTCTGTTCAATGGTATCAACGCTGACTGATGTTTCTTTTCCCTTACTTCCATTCCCTACCACCCCAAAAGCCCTGGCTTTATTTCCTTTTGAAGAGTACCTGGATTAGGGCTGTTACCTTTAATTTAAACCAATTCAGTTTGTCATGATCAGTCACTCAGTTGTGTCTCACTCTTTGTGACCCCATGGACTGTGGCCCGCCAGCCTCCTCTGTCCATGGGATTTTTCAGGCAAGAATACTAGAATACATTTCCTTCTCCAGGGGATCTTCCCAACCTAGGGATCAAATGCATGTCTCCTGTATTGCAGGGGTATTCTTCACCTGCTGAGCCTCTGGGGAAGCCCCAAGATGACATCAAAAATAAAATTCCCATCCTTGGTATCTAATCCCAACCCTTCTGTAACTCAGTTTGTGACCAGCATGAGTTGCTTGACCTTGCTCACCCTCACGAGTCTTCCTTCTGTAAAATCATCTTGAAGTTTCCTTATAGCTCCTCCACCAAGAAATGAACCAAACATTGTGTGGCTTATCTCCAAACTGAAGACTCTGGGAGACCCAGCAGTCCCTCGTCCCCACCGTTTGTTGGGACTGTCAGTTGATTCACCCTGTCACTGGGTGAGGTCAGGGGGCAGTGGTGCCACTGGCTGTGGGCTCAGCTCTGCCTCCCAGACAATCCTCCTGAAACAAGCCTGGGCTTTTCCCCAAATGCTTGTGAAAGCAAGTCAGAGCCTGAGAGATAGGGTGGTCATAGGACAGGGGAGTGTCCCACATTTGTTTCTGATCCCCAGAACACAAGATGGACTTAGGATAACTTGGGATGTGTAAGTGAACATTCTTGTCAAGAGGCCAAAGAGAACAGTGCCAGAACCACTCTGTGCCAGATTGTGCCAGAGGCTGCTGCTTCCCCATGGGGGCTGGGAGGCTGAGGGCTGTGTGCTGCTCCAGCGAGAGGCAGAAGTGTAGAAGTTTCCAGCATTTCCTCATTTTGTTCACAGCCTGTAGGTACCTCGGTTAGCAAAGGACCAGCCATTCTTCTGCCCTTCTCTCTGTTCCTCCTGTCTTTGATTTTTCTCTTTGAAGAAAGCATTCATTTTCTCTTTTCAAAGCCATAACCAAAATGTTTATTGCTGTTTCTAAATAAGAGGGTCAAACCACAGTGAAAAAATTTAATTACTGCTTCATGGAAAATCCTTTCTTCAAAATAGTGATGTGTCTAGGCATTTGAACACTGAATAATCTTTGTTGCATCATTGATGACTGTTTAATATGCATTATTCAGAAACCTGGAGAGATTAAAAATTCGATGCTACATATTTTTTGTATACTTGAGAAAAGTATACAAAAAAGTATACTTTCTGTGTACTTCCATATACTGGATTTTTTTTTAGCCATTTATGCTGTCACCGATGTACTCCTCATTTGTAAATAACATGAAATATTTGTTCATGGAGGTGGAAGGGATTTTCACATGATTCATAACCATCTGCTTTATATAGCAGGAAATGAGATGTTTGGCAGATTTTTTGCTATCATTTTTTGGCCAGTGCTTCTTTATTTTTCTGAAGAAATTAAACATGTGTTCCATGGCCTACGACCTGTAAGAGGCCTCATACTATTTCTCGATATAGTCTGTAGGCTAGCAGTACACGTGTTGCTAGGAGCTCAGCTACCAGTGAACACAGCTGCCTGGAGTTAATGATTCAGGAGCCACCATCTGTGCTGAGTTCTGTCTCCACATTTGCCATGCAGATACGGCCAGAGGCCAAGGCAGTGCTCAGGCTCACAAACCTGCATCCTGCTCATCAGAAAATTTCCCAGGGAGAAGGTCCAGCTTTCAGAATGTTAAAACTTCAGGTGAGTCATTAGAGTTTCACCTTTGGGGAGTCTGTTGGCCAAGTTAGTCAGCCAGACTATGACACGTTAGCCACCAATGTGTAACATGGCAAGCCGCAGGGGCCTGACAAATAAGTTAGCTCCAACAACCTCCTTTTTTATATGCAAATCCAAATTTCTCTTTATAGTTGGGCTGAAGAGACTATAATGTGTTCTTGGTAGTTTAGGATAAGCATTAAAGGCCTCGCATGTGTGGAGCTGAAAGGATTTATCCTTTGCTTTGACTCCTTTTTCACTAACCCTGTGTAAATTTTCTTCTAGAAGGGGCCCATCTTGGACTGGGAAGATCTGGCCTTTGGGTTGGTGGGTGAGGAGCAAAGAAGGACATGAGAGATGGCATCTTCATCTGCAAGAGAGGCTGGACTTTAGATCTAGGCTGCGCACTGAGTTGTCCACCCAAAAGTGTTGGGCAGGTTCTAGGTAGATGATATCAGGAAGGAAACTAAGGCAAAAAGAAAGAGTTTCAAGGAAAGGATGAGATGCAGACATCCTAGGTAGGGTTCCTCTCTCTTAGCGCACAGCTGTGGACCCCTTTTCATAGGGTATCTGTGGCTTATGCTGTAGGCAGGGAAGGAAATGTTAAGATCAACAAATTAGCTCAGATGCGTCCCCTCTGACCCCACAAGATTGCACACAGGTTCAGACCTAGAGCTTGAAACAAGAGATGAAGTTTTCAGAATTTTTGAAATATATATAGTGCATATAATAGAGATTTGCCAAGAGAATGCACTGGTCATAGCAAACACCCTCTTCCAGCAACACAAGAGAAGACTCTACACATGGACATCACCAGATGCTGAATACCAAAATCATATTGATTATATTCTTTGCAGCCAAAGATGAAGAAGCTCTATACAGTCAGCAAAAATAAGACTGGGAGTTGACTGTGGCTCAGATCATGAACTCCTTACAGACTGAAATTGAAGAAAGTAGGGAAAACCACTAGACCATTCAGGTATGACCTAAATAAAATTCCTTATGATTATGCAGTGGAAGTGACAAATAGACTCAAGGGATTAGATCTGATAGACAGAGTGCCTGAAGAACTATGAATGGAGTTATATGACATTGTATAGGAAGCAGCGATCAAGACCATACCCAAGAAAAAGAAATGCAAAAAGGCAAAATGGTTGAGGAGGCCTTAAAAGTAGCTATGAAGAAAAAAGAGAAGTGAAAAACAAATAAGAAAAGAAAAGATATTTCCATTTGAATACAGAGTTCCAAAGAACAGCAAGGAGAAATAAGAGAGTCTTCCTCAATAATCAATGCAAAGAAATAGAGGAAAACAATAGAATGGGAAAGACTAGAGATCTCTTCAAGAAAATTAGAGATACCAAGGGAATATTTCATGCAAAGATGGGCTCAGTAAAGGACAGAAATGGTATAGACTTAACAGAAACAAAAGATACTAAGAAGAGGTGGCAAGAATACAGAGAAGAACTATACAAAAAAGATCTTCATGACCCAGATAACCATGATGGTGTGATCACTCACCTAGAGCCATACATCTTGGAATGTGAAGTCAAGTGGGCCTTAGGCAGCATCATTATGAAGAAAGCAAGTGGAGGTGATGGAATTCCAGTTGAAATCCTAAATCCTAAAAGATGATGCTGTGAAAGTTCTGCACTCAATATGCCAGCAAATCTGGAAAACTCAGCAGAGGCCACACGACTGGAAATGGTCAGCTTNTACATCTTGGAATGTGAAGTCAAGTGGGCCTTAGGCAGCATCATTATGAAGAAAGCAAGTGGAGGTGATGGAATTCCAGTTGAAATCCTAAATCCTAAAAGATGATGCTGTGAAAGTTCTGCACTCAATATGCCAGCAAATCTGGAAAACTCAGCAGAGGCCACACGACTGGAAATGGTCAGCTTTCACTCCAATCCTGAAGAAAGGCAATGCCAAAGAACGTTCAAACTACTGCACGATTGCACTCATCTAACCTGGTAGCAAAGTAATGCTCAAAATTCTCCAAGCCAGGCTTCAACAGAATGTGAACTGTGAACTTCCAGATGTTCAAGCTGGATTTAGAAAAGGCAGAAGAATCAGAGATCAAGTTGTCAACATCCATTGCTGCTAAGTCGCTTCAGTCGTGTCCGACTCTGTGCGACCCCATAGACAGCACTCCACCAGGCTCCCCCGTCCCTGGGATTCTCCAGGCAAGAACACTGGAGTGGGTTGCCATTTCCTTCTCCAGTACATGAAAGTGAAAAGTCAAAGTGAAGTTGCTCAGCTGTGTCCGACCCTCAGCAACCCCATGGACTGCAGCCTTCCAGGCTCCTCCATCCATGGGATTCTCTAGGTAAGAGTACTGGAGTGGGGTGCCATTGCCTTCTCCCCAACATCCATTGGATCATCAGAAAAAGCAAGAGAGTTCCAAAAGAACATCTACTTCTGCTTTATTGACTATGCCAAAGCCTTTGACTGTGTGGATCACCACAAACTGTGGACAGTTCTGAAAGAGATGGGAATACCAGACCACCTGACCTGCCTTATGAGAAATATGTATGTAAGTCAAGAAGCAACAGTTAGAATTGGACATGGAACAACAGACTGGTTCCAAATCAGGAAAGGAGTATGTCAAGGTTATATATTGTCACCCTGGTTATTTAACTTATATTCAGAGTACATCATGAGAAATGCTGGATTGGATGAAGCATACACTGGAATCAAGATTTCCGGGAGAAATATCAATAACCTCAGATATGCAGATGACACCAGCCTTGTGGAAGAGAATGAAGAGGAACTAAAGAGCCTCTTGATGAAAGTGAAAGAAGAGAGTGAAAAAGTTGGCTTAAAGCTCAACATTCAGAAAACTAAAATCAGGCATCCAGTTCCATCACTTCATGGCAACTAGATGGGGAAATAATGGAAACAGTGACAGACTTTGTATTTTGGGGCTCCAAAATCACTGCAGATGGTGACTGTAGCCATGAAATTAAAAGACTCTTGCTCCTTGGAAGAAAAATTATGACCAACCTAGACAGCATATTAAAAAGCAGAGACATTACTTTGCCAACAGAAGTCCATCTAGTCAAAGCTATGGTTTTTCCAATAGTTGTATATGAAGTGAGGGTTGTAATATAAAGAAAGCTGATAGTAAGTAAGTAAGTAAGTTAGTCGCTCAGTTGTGTCACTTTGCAACCCCATGGACTGTAGTCCTCCAGGCTCCTCTGTCCATGAGATTTTTCAGGCAAGGATACTGGAGTGGGTTGCCATTTCTTTCTCCAGGAGATCTTCCCAACCCAGTGATCAAACCCAGGTCGCTTGCACTGCAGGTAGATTCTTTACCGACTGAGCTACAAGGCTTAAGAATTGATAAAAAAAGCTTTTGAATTGCGGTGTTGGAGAAGACTCTTGAGGATCACTTGGACAGCAAGGAGAGCCAACCAGTCCATCCTAGAGGAAAATCGGTCTGAATAGTCATTGGAAGAACTGATACTGAAGCTGAAACTCCAATATTTTGACCACCTGATGGGTAGACTAACTCATTGAAAAAGACACTGATGCTGGGAAAGAGTGAAGGCGAAAGGAGAAGGGGACAACAGAAGTTGAGATTGTTGGATAGCATCACCGACTCAATAGACATGAGTTTGAGTAAACTCCAGGAGTTGGTGATGAACCGGGAAGCCTGGCACGCTGTAGTCCATGGGGTCACAAAGAGTTGGACACGACTGAGTGACTGAACTGAACTAATACTGTGTATATTGTCCAAGTATATAGTGTGTATTTGTAGCTGTGATGATCTGGCAGAGGGGAGTAAAACAATTTTTACATAGCAATCCTCCTTGAAGATGTCAGGAAACTGGAAGATTGAAAATAAGTCTCAACCAGGGACAATGGACACCATAACCTTCTCACTGGTCACCGGGTTTTCCTGACTCTAAACCATCCTTCCCACTGCTGCATAACAGAGTGCTGCAAATGGAGGTCTTCTCACTCTTAAGCTCAAAAAATCTCTGTGGATCTCCCCCTTACAGAATAAAGCCCAACCTCCCTGGAATGGTCTCCAAGTCTCTCCCTGGTCTGGCTGCAGTCCAAGTCTCCAGTCTTGTTTCCCACACATTTGCTCATCCCCACCCAGGATGGGCACACCCTCGACTCACAGGAAGTCGCTCATGGCTCTAGGGCAAGCCCTTTCCCTCCACGCCACCATTGCTTACGCGCATTCATCCTCTGATGCCCTGGCCAACTCTGCTCTTGGAAACCTTACCCGCTCTTCATTCCTTGAGTCCCAGTCAACCACTCCCTCATCTACTCTCAGACATTACAGTGGGGCTTCCCTCTGCTTTGTATTAAATCCATCTGTCTGTGTGCATTTCCCATACCAGTCTGGTAGGCTAGTGCTTTGAGGGACTATTTGTAGCTAATCTTTCATTCTTCACAGTCTTGAAAATAGCAAGTGCTCAATAAGTGTTCAATCTACTGCTTTCCTGTGGTGGACATTAGCCACCGTCTGAATGTACTAAATCTTTTTTTTATAGGTGTGCATTTATGCCTATGATTATTAACCAATAATTTAGGTTAAAGTGGAGCTACAAGTCTGAGTTAGAAAAGTTATCTGATCACTAGAATATTATTTAGAATTTTACTTAGAATATTATTTCTAAAATATAAGTTACTTTTGAGTATCTGCAGTTATCAGATAAAGTGCTATTTCTTCTTGAATTGATCCTGATGAACAATTTTAAATTATGATATTGTAAATAGCCTTAACAGTGCTTATCTATGTTTCAAATTCAATAAAATTATTTTTTATAATGACAACTGTAGTTTTTTTTTAAGTATACTTGATTTACAGAGTTGTTAGTTTCTGGTGTACAGCAAAGGGATTCATATATATGTACGTCTGTATATACAGAGAGATTCCCAGGCGGTGCTAGTGGTAAAGAACCCACCTGCCAGTGCAGGAGATGTAAGAGATGCAGGTTTGATCCCTGGGTCAGGAAGATCCCCTGGAGGAGGAAATGGCAACCCACTTCAGTATTCTTGTGTGATATATATTCTTTTTAAGATTATTTTCCATTGTAGTTTATTATTACAAGATACTGAATATAGGTCCCTGTGCTATACAGTAGGACCTTGTTATCTGTTTTATAGGCAGTAGTTTATATCTGTTTATCCCAAACTCCTAATTTATCCCTTCCTCCTACCTTTCCACTTTGGTAACCGTAAGTTTGTTTCCTATGTCTGTGAGTCTGGTTTTGTTTTGTATATAAATTCATTTGTATCATTTTTTAGGTTCCACATATAAGTGATATATGATATTTGCGTTTATCTGACATACTTCACTTAGTATGATAATTTCTAGGTCCATCTTTATTGCTCTTTTTTAATGGCTGAATTATATATATATATATATAATATAAATACACACACACACAGACATACCATATCTTCTTTGTCCATTTATCTGTTAGTGGACATTTGGGATGCTTCCATGTCTTGGCTACTGTGAATGGTGCTGCTATGAACACTGGGGTGAATCTATCTTTTCAAATTATTACTCTCCGGACACATGACCAGGAGTGGGATTGCTGGATCATGTGTGAGCTCTAGTTTTAATGTCTTAAGGAACCTCCATACTGTTTTACATAGTGGCTGCACCAATTTACATTCCCACCAACACTGAAGGAGGGTTCCATTTTCTCCAGACTCTCTCCAGTATTTATTATTTGTAGAAATTCAGTAAAATTATCAGTATCTAGGTAGATACTTGAATTTTTATTCCAGTTCTATTTATATTATTGTTTTGATTCTCACAGAACTAACTTTAGCCCAGGTTTGTTCTTGTCAAAATTAGTGAAATTATAGAATCAATTTAGATAGAAATGCAAGATTTTATTATACAAGGCAAAATAGAAGGGAATAAGAAAAGTGATAACTTTGGATTTGTTATTTCTTTTCATGCTCAAATTTTCAGGGAATATTGGTTCATTGAGTTAGCAAATATTCCCTGATTATAGATTATTAATCATTTGAGAGTAATTCATCAAGACTTGTAGTTTTATGCTAGTTTCAAATAATAGTGATATTTCTGATAAGTAAAATAAAAAAATATGATACTTTAGAGTTATGATATTAATGATTAGCTATTTATTATTTACCTTTTGTTGATTTAAATTAATAACCAGAGTTTAGTCATTTGCAGAAGGCAGCTTATATGAAACACATAAAAAGCATGTCTATATTTTGTAAGTGCTGGTACATATGTAACTAATAATAACTAACACCTCCTGAATGCTTACTATGTGCCATTCACTCTTCTAAGTATTTCACATTTATTAACTCATTTAATCTATTAGGAGGGGGGTGCTTCCCTGTGGCTCAACTGGTAAAGAATCTGTCTGCAATGCAGGAGANATTTGCAGAAGGCAGCTTATATGAAACACATAAAAAGCATGTCTATATTTTGTAAGTGCTGGTACATATGTAACTAATAATAACTAACACCTCCTGAATGCTTACTATGTGCCATTCACTCTTCTAAGTATTTCACATTTATTAACTCATTTAATCTATTAGGAGGGGGGTGCTTCCCTGTGGCTCAACTGGTAAAGAATCTGTCTGCAATGCAGGAGACCTGGGTTGGGAAGATGCCCTGGAGAAGGGAAAGGCTACCCACTCCAGTATTCTGGCCTGGAGAATTCCATGAACTGTATAGTCCATGGAGTCACAAAGAGTCAGACATGACTGAATGACTTTCACTCACTTAATCTGTGGAGTAATTTAATTTCTATAGAATTTAGGAAACATGATAAAATTATCATTTTATTTTAGAGAAGAAATAATAAGCACAGAAAAGTTGAGCAATCTTCCTGAAGTCACACAGCTGGCAAGAGGTAGAGCCAGGGAGCAAGGGCAATGCTGCCCACAGCTGAAACACCATGGGAGATAAAACAGAAAATTCAGTCTTTGCTTCAGGGATCCCATGGTTTAGTAAAGAAATTAGACTTGTACCCCAAATTCCAAGAGGTGAAACACACAAGGGACATTAGAGGGATTCAAATGAAGGCTGATGGAAGTCAGTAGAGGGATCAATTGCTTCTGGATGGGGAGCTGAGCAAGACTGCCTGGAGGACGTGGCATGTTAACCATGTTGTCCAGAAGGGAAGACTTTCACATAGAGATGATGGATGTGGGGAAGGAAACAAAGAAAGCAGTGATTATGTCAGAAGAGTCTGATGCAAACTCTGAGACTCCAAAGTGAAACCTGGGGTGCATGAGACTCAGGATGGAAAGGCATGTGGTTCCACACTGTGGAAAACTTTTATTGCCCAATATAGAAAAAATATCTATATTCCTAGGCAGGAAATGGGGAGTCTTGGGGGATGTCTGCCTGAGCAGCAAAGGAACATGCTGAAGCAGTCCTTATAAGAGAGAACTCTGACTGTGACTTTCAGAGTGATTTGAGACACAAAAGCCAAAAGCTTTGGGATAGGTACTAGCAAGTATCATGATGCTCTGGAAAGAGGTGGACCATGGAGGGGTGGATAGGGAGGAGTAGGGAGGCACCCCTGCAGAATGGGAAACCAGGGGTCTTGAGACCATCCTGGGTTTGATGCTGGTATCCTCACTGTCTAGCTGTGTATCCTTCAGCGACTTCATGTTCTCTGAGATAAACATGGGGATGGTCATCGCTCCCCTCACAGTTTGGTTATGAGATCATGTGTGTAAGCCCTCCAACACCATGTGTGCACAGAGCAAACGCTCATCACAGCACCTGGGAGGATTGTTGTCATTGCTGTGGTCGTTGATACTTGAGAGTGAAGAGACCCTCAAAGCTGTCTCTAAGGTCTTAAACGTCTCTGAAAAGAAGGATAGGGTGGCTTTGATGGGAATAAAAAGCACAGAAGGTGCAACAAGCTTGAGGAGGGAAAGATGAGCTCAGCTGAGCAAAGATAGTCCTTCGGTTTTGATCGGGCTCTGGAGGATGTGGAGGGAGCAGGGAGCCCCCTGTAAAGGGGTGATATTAACCCTATTAGCAGGACAAGCTGGGGAAGATGCCAGCCCTGCGGGCCCAAATACATAGTCTGTGATGCCAGGTGAGGCACAGTTTTTCTCAGCCCGAATTAACATTCTGCGTCAGTGTTGGAGTCCCACCTCATTCTGCATAAATCAGTGTGTTTGGAGGGAGAGAGAATGGGAGGAAGTGAACGTAACAAGCCTTCTCCATACACGGGAGGCTTGGGAGGATGACCTAGGCTGGGGAATGTTGCCGATTCTTCTCCACCTCCCCAAGAAGGAAGATGTTAATCAGCCTCCTCCTTGGACATGGTGTATCCCAAGGGACAACAGGGTTTTAAAGTAAAGCCTCGGGAAAAAAAAAAAATAAATAAAATAAAATAAAATAAAGCCTCTGATGCTGGAAGGCCCCAGGAAAAGACTGGTGGCCCTGGAACTAGGCCTTTGGTGGTGTGGCAGGGAGGGCCCTGGACCAGAAAGGAGGACAGTTCCGACACTGCAGCTCTGTGCCAGCGGGAGGAGTGACCTTGGCTCAGTCATTTACTTCTCTGGATATCAGTTTTTTCCCCTTACAATTTCTAGGCTAGACTAGAATCATAATAACTGAATCATATAATTCCTTTCAATATATAAAAAAGAGAAAATCATACAATTCCTTCCCACCCCCAACCTTGGTCATAATGGTAAGTAAGATTTGAAATGTTTTATAAACCAGGATGAAAAGCCCTAATGTCATTCTTACATCTCCTTCATATTCTTTGCTAGAAAATGGCCAAGTCTCTTCTTGTCCTAATGAATTAATGGTTTATGATGAATTAGAAAGAACTTGCCATTTCAGTACAGAGAACAGAAACTCTAGAATTCTGCAATTATATAGTTAATTCTTATCAAAATCTGCTATGCACTACATATACCAATACATGCTTTTGAGCAATCGTCAACAATTATTTAAATCCTGCTATGAGAGAACACCCTCTTCCAACAACAGAAGAGAAGACTCTACACATGGACATCACCAGATGGTCAACACTGAAATCAGATTGATTATATTCTGCAGCCAAAGATGCAGAAGCTCTATACATTCAGCAAAAACAAGACCAGGAGTTGACTGTGGCTCAGATNGTGGAAACAGTGTCAGACTTTATATTTTTGGGCTCCAAAATCACTGCAGATGGTGACTGCAGCCATGAAATTAAAAGATGCTTGATCCTTGAGAGGAAAGTTATGATCAACCTAGACAGCATATTAAAAAGCAGAGACATTCCTTTGCCAACAAAGGTCTGACTAGTCAAAGCTATGGTTTTTCCAGTAGTCATGTATGGATGTGAGAGTTTGCTATAAAGAAAGCTGAGTATCGAAGAACTGATGCTTTTGAACTGTGTTGCTGGAGAAGACTCTTGAGAGACCCTTGGACTGCAAGAAGATCCAACNGTCAAAGCTATGGTTTTTCCAGTAGTCATGTATGGATGTGAGAGTTTGCTATAAAGAAAGCTGAGTATCGAAGAACTGATGCTTTTGAACTGTGTTGCTGGAGAAGACTCTTGAGAGACCCTTGGACTGCAAGAAGATCCAACTAGTCCATCCTCAAAGAAATCAGTCCTGGATAATCAAAGGACTGATGCTGAAGCTGAAACTCCAGTACTTTGGCCACCTGATGGGAAGACCTGACTCATTGGAAAAGACCCTGATGCTGGGAAAGATTGAGGGCAGGAGAAGGGGACGACAGAAGATGAGATGGTTGGATGGCATCACCAAGTCGATGGACATGAGTTTGGGTAAACTCTGGGAGTTCGTGATGGATAGGAAGGCCTGGGTGCTGCAGTCCATGGGGTTGCAAAGAGTTGGACATGACTGAGCGATTGAACTGAACTGATTCTGCTATAACTGATTTGCTCTACCTATCCATAAATGTACCACAAACAGACTTCTATTTCATCATCTGTTTTTCTGTGTGCTCATTTTTAATAGCTAGTATTTTATCATGGGGCTTCCCTGGTGGCTTAGATGGTAAAGAATCTGCCTACAATGTAGGAAACCCAGATTCGATTCCTCGGTCAAAAAGATCCCCTGGAGAAGGGAATAGCAACCCACTCCAGAATCCTTGCCTGGACAGTTCCATGGACAGAGCAGCCTGGCAGGTTAGAGTCCATGGGATCATAAAGAGTCAGACACAGCTGAGCAACTAACACACACACATTCTACCACATGGATATTCAGTAGAATCTCTCATATTCAACTTTTATTCTAACTTACAATGTGCCCCAGGCCATTTATTTTAGATTAAGAAATATTTACCAATCTAGAGAAAAAGACTTTGGTATTGTTAAAGTTTTCTCTCTTATTATTTTACAGTTCTTCACTATCACCGAACTCAACAGCATTTTTGAGAGGATGGAGCTCAGCTTTACTCGGTCTTTCTAAAATATCCAATACGTTTTGTTTTGTTTTGTTTTGAAAAATAAAGATCTGTCTTTTGTCGTGGAATTGGTGTACATATTATTTAATTAAATTACATAATTACAGCAAAAGCTGTAACAGCATAAATAGGTTTGGGAACAAACACAGCTGCATCCTGGTGAGCATACAACTCACCTAGTGAGAGTGTGAGCGCGTGGGTTAGCTAAAGAGGGCTTCCAGCGGTGAAAACTCAGCATGCTGGGGCATTAGACAATACATTTAGGTAAATAATAGAGCATGATGGTTAATCCAGGGGGCTATATAGATCTTAAAGAATACTTCTACTATGCAGTGATTTACTTAACTAATTTTCTATATTGGGTATCTAAAAGTTCTTTTCTTTCTTACTGTTAAAAGTATCCATGCACATAATTCTTTAAGGCACTTTCTTAATGATTCCCAGAACTGGAACTACTGGGTAAAACTATATACCTTTTAAAGAACTTAAATGCACATTTTCAAATTGTCCCCCAGAAAGTTTTCCTTAAACTTAATATTTTGAAACACAATTTCAAATAATTAAGTAACCTTTTAGCAGGGAGTCTAATTAAGCAACCAGCTTCATTTTTCTGCTTGTGGTAGGAATTTAAGTCTGATTTTCAATCCTCAGTGACTTCACTCCTTTCAAGACAGGGCAGAAAAAGACCTTCCCTTTGTTTTCTGAGACAATAGCAACAGTTCCCACAGATGAAATTTGTTTTTACCTAGTAATTCAATCCACTTGGTTTTAGGATATGACCAGGCAAAATGAGCCAAAAATGCAAGATGAAGGCAGCTTGATTTTTAGGCTGTGTATATAGTTGAGCTTTGAATTTGGCTGACACACAGTTTCCATGGTTTGGGAGTTTTGTTGTAGCAACAAGTTCTTTGGGCAACAGTCTGTAAAATGCAAGGTCCCTCTGTGAGGAACATTTTGAACTTGGAGAGTAAAAGGACCAGATCAGGTGATGTCTTGGATGGATTCTCTGGAATGCCCATCCTACCTCAAGCTTAGGCCAAAAGTAAAACAGTCGTCAATTTCTCTGTAGAGTTTTTCCATTGTTTGGAAGTTCCCAGTGGGAACATGTGACTTGCTAATGTCAGCAAGGCTTAAATGGGGGAACACTGACAGAGGTACACGCTTCGGATGATATGAAATCACTATATTATGGTGAATTTGAAGAAACTGCTGTCCTCTATTGGAGAAGGCAATGGCACCCCACTCCAGTACTCTTGCCTGGAAAATCCCATGGACGGAGGAGCCTGGTAGGCTGCAGTCCATGGGGTCGCTGAGGGTCGGACACGACTGAGCGACTTCACTTTGACTTTTCACTTTCCTGCATTGGAGAAGGAAATGGCAACCCACTCCAGTGTTCTTGCCTAGAGAATCCCAGGGACGGGGGAGCCTGGTGGGCTGCCATCTGTGGGGTCGCACAGAGTGGGACACGACTGAAGCGACTTAGCAGCAGCAGCAGCAGCTGTCCTCTATATTCGGGATGGGGAGATGGGCGTCTGAGGGGGCCAGACTTGTTCCTCCCAAAGCTGTTTGTCTGTGGTGATCATTGGTGCTTGAGGTTTGGGAATGGATGATGGAGGACAGACCGAAGGGGGAGGGAAGTTAGAGAAAGTACTAAAGATGAGGCAGAAACACATGGCCCAACCAGGTTACCCATCATAAGAGCTGAGCAAATGTCAAGAACCAAGGAAGTGGGTCAAAATGGTGTTTGCTGCTGCTGCTGCTGCAAAGTCTCTTCGNTGATGGAGGACAGACCGAAGGGGGAGGGAAGTTAGAGAAAGTACTAAAGATGAGGCAGAAACACATGGCCCAACCAGGTTACCCATCATAAGAGCTGAGCAAATGTCAAGAACCAAGGAAGTGGGTCAAAATGGTGTTTGCTGCTGCTGCTGCTGCAAAGTCTCTTCGGTCGTGTCCAACTCTGTGCAGCCCCATAGATGGCAGCCCACCAGGCTCCCCCGTCCCTGGGATTCTCCAGGCAAGGACACTGGATTGGGTTGCCGTTTCCTTCTCCAAAGCATTAAAGTGAAAAGTGAAAGTGAGGTCACTCAGTCGTGTTCGACTCTTCTCCACCTCATGGACTGCAGCCTACCAGGCTCCTCCATTCGTGGGATTTTCCAGGCAAGAGTACTGGAGTGGGCTGCCATCGAGCAACCAGGAAATTTGGTAGGCCAGAGGAGATGAGATCTGGGCAAATTCTGCGGAGGTGACAGGAAATGCCCCCTTAAAGCCCTTTCTACAGGAATGGCTAGCCCTGGGTGGGTAAATGTGCTTATTCACAAAGCTGAGGAGGAAATGGGCCATTACAGCCCTGAAAAGAATGCCTGTAAAGTGGCAGTAGGAGAGCTGAGGAATTTTTTTAAATTCCAACTTTTGCAAAAAGTGGGAGAACAGAAGAGTCAGAGGGACCTATTTCTGGGAAGGCAAGTCATTCCTAATACCCACATGTCAGAAGGATGAGAAGGTTCTCTGAATCCCAAATTCCTTTTCAGTCTCTTTCCCAATTGCTTGTAAAAGTTTGAAATGTCCTAATAGAAATTCACTGTTTTGAGGAATATGTAATATCTAAAAGTAGCTTTAAAATAAAAGATACAAAATAGATACATAAGATAAAATGAGTGAAAAGTAGTTCATCATTGTCTTTAAAGTCCTTTGCAGTCTTTTCCTTCTCAGAGAAAACTGTTATTCTAATTTTCATGTTGATCATCACCTTTAAGTGCTTAAGATTATACCTTTTAACATATTGTTTGGTTTTACCTATATTTGAACTTTATATTAAGTGGAATTATACTATGTTCTTCAA
Source organism: Neotragus moschatus (assembly GCA_006410615.1). Classification (NCBI taxonomy): domain Eukaryota; kingdom Metazoa; phylum Chordata; class Mammalia; order Artiodactyla; family Bovidae; genus Neotragus; species Neotragus moschatus. The sequence continues at coordinate 359,802 of SJYA01001565.1, read as the reverse complement.
CTTTAAAAAATCAGTGGTATATCTTGGGATTCATCCATATTCTTGGTTTCTGTGTGGTTCATTTGTCTCACTGCTATATATAAGTGTATTGAGTGAATATGCCACAATTTAAATTGTATTCTACAACTGATGGATATTTGTACTGTTTCTAGATTTTCACTATCACTAAACAGTGCTGCTGTGAATATTCTTTGCATAGGTCTTTTGGTGCATATGTACTAGAGTTTCTCTATGTTTATTATTAGCAGAGAAGATGTAGAATCATAGGGCTTGTGCAACTTCAAATTTATTAGAAAATGCCAAATTATTTCCCAGAGTGACTGCACCAATTCAAATTTCTATCAATGCTGTATAAATGTTAAAATCATCACCAATAATGGCTGTTTTTCAAAATTTTTAATTTTTGCTTTTCTCATAGGCATGAAATGCTATTAATAATTGTAGCACTAATTTGTGGTTTTCTTACTGTTACTAAGTTGATATTTTCAAGTTTACTGATGTATTTTTTCTTTTGTAATGTTTATTCAAGCTTTGGCCATTTTCTTGTTTTCTATTTGTAGACTCTCTTTATCAATTCTGAATATTAAACATAGTTAGGTTATATATGTTGCAAATATCTTCTTCCAGTTGGTAATTTATCTTTTTACTCTCTATGATGCCCTTCAATGTGTAGAAGTACTTAACTTTAATATAGTTGATGCTTGCTGAGTCTTTCCTTTATGGTTTGTGTCTTTAAGCCTTATTTTTTAAAAAATGTTTTCTTATCTCATCATCATATTCTATTTTTCCTTCAAATGTTAAAGTGTTGCCATTCTCTCTTAAGTCTCTAATTCACCTGGAATTGATTTTCACATAACCTGTGCGGAAGAGATCCAATTTGATTAGTTTTCCTTATGGATAACCAATTGTTCCAGAACCATTTTTTTAAAAAGTTCATCTTTCCTTTACTGTTCTGTAATCTCTCTCTGCTATAAGCCACATATGTGCTATGTTCTTCATTATTCCTTACTCATACTCTATTGTTTTAACTAAGGTAGCTATATAATAGTTCTTGACAGGCTATTAGGTAAATTTTTCCACTCCCAAGCAATTTTTATCAAGATAATCCTCACTACTTTTAGTTCTTTGTACTTCCACATGCATTTTAAACACAGCTTAAATACGTACCCACACACTTACAAAAGGAAGAATCAAAAATAAATCTCTTGGGATTTTGGTTTGCTTTGCATTGTATTTATAGATTTTAGGAGAATTGGCATCTTTACAATATTGAATTAAGCAATTCATAACATGGTCTAATGCTATATTTATTTTCTAACTTTGAAATAGCATTTTGTGATTTTCTCTATGAAGGCCTTGCACATTTTTTGCTAGATATATAGCTCTCTATATTTTTTTCAATTTTTTATTGACGTGTGGTTGATTTAAAATGTTGTGCTAATTTCTGTTGTATGGCAAAGTGATTTATTTATGCACATATATATGCATATATATGTATACATACACACACTATTTTTTATATTCTTTTCCATTGTGGTTTATCATGGGATATTGAATATAGTTCTCTGTGCTATACAACAGGACTTTGCTGTTTATTCATTCTAAATACAAAAGCTTACATCTGCTAACCCCAGTCTCCCACTCAATCCATCCACCAACTCTCTTCCTCTTGGCAACCACCAGCCTGTTCTCTACGTCCATGAGGTTTGTTTATTCTCTATGTCTGTTTCTGTTTTGTACTGTAGTTGTGTTCATTTGTATCATACTTTAGATTCCACATATAAGTGATATACTACGGTATTTGTCTTTCTGACTTGCTTCACTTAGTATGATAATCTCTAGTTGCATCCATGTTGATGCAAATGTCATTATTTCATTCTTTTTGTGATTGAGTACTATTCCATTGTATACATGTACTACATTTTTATTCATTCATCTGTATGGACATTTAGGTTGTTTCCACAGCTTGGTTATTGTAAACAGTGCTGCTGTGAACATAGGGGTGCATGTATCTTTTCAAATTAGAATTTTGTCTGGATATATGTCCACTGACGGGATTGCTGAATCATATGGTAATTCTATTTTTAGTTTTCTGAGGAACCTCCATCTTGTTTTCCACAATGGCTGAACCAACTTATGTTCCCAACAATGCAGGAGGATTTTCTTTTCTTCACAGTCTCTCCAACATTTATTATTTATAGAATTTTTAACGATGGTCATTCTGACCTATGTGAGGTGGTACCTCACTGTAGTTTTGATTTGCTTCTCAGATGGTTCAGTGGTAAAGAATCTGTCTGCTAATGCAGGAAACATGGGTTTGATTCCTGGGCTGGGAAGATCGCCTGGAGAAGGAAATGGCAACCAGCTCCAGTATTCTTGCCTGGCTCAGCCCATGGACAGAGGAGCCTGGTGGACTGCAATCCATGGGATTGCAAGAGCCAGACATGATTTAGTGACTAAACAACAACAAATAATTAGAGCATTGAGCATCTTTTTATGGAGAAGGCAATGGCACCCCACTCCAGTATTCTTGCCTGGAAAATTCCATGGACAGAGGAGCCTGGTAGGCTGCAGTCCATGGGGTCGCTAAGAGTGGGACACGACTCAGCGACTTTACTTTTACTTTTCATTTTCATGCATTGGAGAAGGAAATGGCAACCCACTCCAGTGTTCTTGCCTGGAGAATCCCAGGGATGGGGGAGCCTGGTGGGCTGCCATCTATGGGGTCGCACAGAGTTGGACACGACTGAAGCAACTTAGCGGCAGCGGCAGCATCTTTTTATGTGCCATCTGTATTTCTTCTTTGGAGATATGTCTAGGTCATCTGCCCATTCTTCAGTTGGACTGTTTATTTTCTTGTTACTGAGTTGTATGAGGTATTTTTATAATTTGGAGTTTAATCCCTTGTCAATTGCATTGTTTGCAACTATTTTCTCCCATTCTATAAGTTGTCTTCTCATTTTCTTTACAGTTTCCTTTGCTGTGCAAAAGCTTGTAAGTTTGATTAAGTCCCATTTGTTTATTTTTGTTTTTATTTCTAGTGCCTTAGGAGAGTGACTTAAAACTCATTGTTATGATTTATGACAGATAGTATTTTGCCTGTAACTTCTTCTAAGAGTTAAAAGGAGCTATGTCTTATGTCTAAGTATTTAAACCATTTTGAATTTATTTTTGTGTATGGTGAGAGGGTATGTTCCAACTTCATTGATTTATATTTTCCCCAGCACCACTTGCTGAAGAGACTGTCTTTTCCCCATTGCATGTTCTTGTCTCCTTCATCAAAGATTAATTGACCACAGGTGTGTGGGTTTATTTCTTGGCTCTCTATTATGTTCCGTTGATCTATTTTTGTGCTGATATCATGCTGTTTTGATGACTGTAACTTTGTAGTATTGTCTGACGTCTAGGAGGGTTATGTCTCCTATTTTTTTCTTTAGGATTGCATTGGCAATTCTGGATCTTTTATGGTTCCGTATGAATTTTGGAATTATTTGTTATAGTTCTATGAAAAAAAAGTCATGGGTCATTTGATAGGTATCCCATTAAATCTGTAGATTGCTTTGGGTTCAGTTCAGTTCAGTCACTCAGTTGTGTCTGACTCTTTGCAACCCCATGGACTGCAGCAAAGCAGGCTTCCCTGTCCATCACCAACACCTGGAGCTTGCTCAAACTCATGTTCATCAAGTTGGTGATGCCAACCAACCATCTTATCCTGTTGTCCCCTTCTCCTCCTGCCTTCAATCTTTCCCAGCATCAGGGTCTTTCCCAATGAGTAAGTTCTTCCCATCAGGTGGCCAAAGTATTGGTTTCAGCCTCAGCACTTCCAGTGAATAGTCAGGACTGATTTCCTTTAGGATTGACTGGTTTGATCTCCTTGCAGTCCAAGGGACTCTCAAGAGTCTTCTCCAGCAACACAGTTCAAAAGCATCAGTTCTTCAGTACTCAGCTTTCTTTATAGTCAAACTCTCACATCCATACATGACTACTGGAAAAACAATAACTTTGAGTATACAGACCTTTGTAGGCAATGTCTCTGCTTCTTAATGTGCTGTCTAGGTTGGTCATAGCTTTTCTTCCAAGGAGCAAGTGTCTTTTAATTTCATGGCTACAGTCGCCACCTGCAGTGATTTTGGAGCCCAGGAAAATAACATATTTTACTGTTTCCATTGTTTCCCCATCTATTTGCCATGAAGTGTTGGGACTGGATGCCATAATCTTAGTTTTTTGAATGCTAAGTTTTAAGCCAACTTTTTCACTCTCCTCTTTGATTTTCATCAGGAGGCTCTTTAATTCTTCTTCACTTTCTGCCATAAGGGTGGTGTCATCTGCATATATGAGGTTATTGATATTTCTCCCAGCAATCTTGTTTCCAGCTTGTGCTTCATCCAGCCAAGCATTTTGCATAATGTGCTCTGCAAATAAGTTAAATAAGCAGGGTGACAATATACAGCCTTGACATATTCCTTTCCCAAATTGGAACCAGTCTGTTGTTCCATGGCCAGTTCTAACTGGTGCTTCTTGAACTGCATACATATTTCTCAGGAGGCAGATAAGGTGGTCTGGAATTCTTGTCTCACTAAGAATTTTCCACACTTTGTTGTGATCTATGCAGTCCAAGGCTTTGGAGTAGTCCATGAAGCAGAAGTATATGTTTTTCTGGAACTCTCTTGCTTTTTCCTGTGATCTAGTGGGTGTTGGCTATTTGATCTCTTGTTCCTCTGCCTTTTCTAAATCCAGCTTGAACATCTGGAAGTTCACAATTCATGTACCGTTGAAGCCTGGCTTGGAGAATTTTGAGCATTACTTTGCTAGTGTGTGAGTTAAGTGTAATTGTGCAGTATTTTGAACATTCTTTGGCATTGCCTTTCTTTGGAATTGCAATGAGAACTGACCATTTCTAGTCCTGTGGCCACTGCTGAGTTTTCCAAATTTGCTGACATATTGAGTGTAGCACTTTCACAGCATCATCTTTTAGGATTTGAAATAGGTCAACTGGAATTCCATCACCTCCACTAGCTTTCTTCATAGTGATGCTTCGTAAGGCCCACTTGACTTCACATTCCAGGATATCTGGCTCTTGGTGAGTGATCACACCATCATGATTATCTTGGTCGTGTAGATCTTTTCTGTACAGTTCTTCTGTGTATTCTTGCCACCTCTTCATAGTATCTTCTGCTTCTGTTAGGTCCATACCATTTCTGTCCTTTATTGTGCCCATCTTTGCATGAAATGTTCCCTTGGTATCTCTAATTTTCTTGAAGAGCTCTCTAGTCTTTCCCATTCTATTGTTTTCCTCTATTTCTTTGCTTTGGTCACTGAGGAAGGCTTTCTTATGTCTCCTTGCTATTCTTTGGAACTCTGCATTCAAATGGGTATATCTTTGTTTTTCTCCTTTGCCTTTCACTTTTCTTCCAGCTATTTGTAAGGTCTCTTCTGACAACCATTTGGCCATTTTGCATTTCTTTTTCTTGAGGATGGTCTTGATCACTGCCTCTTGTACAATGCCATGAACCTCCATCCATAGTTCTTCAGGCACTCTATTACATCTAATGCCTTGAATCTATTTGTCACTTCCACTGTATGATCATAAGGGATTTTATTTAGGTCATACCTGAGTGGTCTAGTGGTTTCCCCTACTTTCTTCAATTTCAGTCTGAATTTGGCAATAAGGAGTTCTTGATTTGAGCCACAGTCAGCTTCTGGCCTTGTTTTTGCTGACTGTATAGAGCTTCTTCATCTTTGTCTGCAAAGAATATAATCAATCTGATTTTGGCATTGGCCATCTGGTTCTTTGGGTACTATGGCCATTTTAACAGTATTAATTCTTCCAAACCAAGATATTGCTCTATATTTTTAATTCTATTGTAAAACACACTTTTTATACCATTTAAGATGCTTCAGAATTCTTTGTTTGTGTATTTTATATCTAAAATTGTGAACTGAACATGCAGTACTGGTGAGAAATGATTATTTGAACTAAGTTGGGGGAGGTAAATATGGAGGTGGTGAAATTGTGTGTGTATATTAAAGATCAAGTCATCAGGATTCATTGCTACAGTAATACAGTGTGATATTAACATCTATGTATTTGTATGTAAATGGGAAAATTTTAAAATAAGAGCTCATAGATTGAAAACTTTATCTTTGGCAATATTTTGTACCTAGGTCAGAAATGATTTGCATCAGAGAGAATTTTCTCCTGCTTCTGCCAGTCTTCTAGGCAACTACTGACCCCAAAACACTTTAAAACAAATATTCATGTTGAGGAGTTTGGGATGGCCTAGGAAGCATGAAGCTACATGAAATCTGGCTTGTGGTTAAGAATATTTAAGGGAGGTATCCACCCCCCTTTTCACCCTCCCCACTGTTGGAGACAGGTACTTTTTCATACCTTACCCAGGAATAGGAGTAGGCTTATTTCTAAATCAACCTTTAAGTGAGTATGTAGCCCTGTGAACCCCAGCTTTAATGGAGATCCCTTAGTAGGCTCCCCACTGTCTGTGTGGCATCTTTCTCCCTAAGCCCTTTGCAGCATGAAAACTGAGACAGTTTTAATGGGGTTTGGCAAATCCCTGAGAGCAAAAGCCAACATGACTGCTCTGCTTACATTTTTGACTTCCTACTTTAAATTTAGGTTTTTTGACCTCAGAGAATGTCTTCCTTTCTGGAAAGCTCATCAACAAATTTACAAGAAGCTAAAAGATATTTAATCCGGGATTTAGTTGTTTCCAGTGATAGAACTGATCAGGGTCTCTAGCTCACCATGCTGTCAGAAACGAATACTGACTTCACTCCTTTAAGTTGAGGCTTTATGCTCAGTCACTTCAGTTGTGTACAACTCTTTGCAAGCCTGTGGACTATAGCCTGCCGTGCGCCTCTGTCCACGGGTTCTCCAGGCGCGACTACTGGAGTGGGTTGCCATGCCCTTCTCCAGGAGATCTTCCCCACCCAGGGACAGAACCTGCATCTCTTGTGTTTCTGGCATTGCAGGCATATTCTTTACCCACTGAACCATGTGGGAAGACAAAGTTGAAGCTTTGGTTCTTGTTAAAATGCAAATATCTATGCTTGAGATAGCCTCCTAAAGCAGTCCTTCTAACAGTGCCATCTTAAAACTGATTCCATAAAAAATCATCTGTCATGCTTGTTAAAATACTAATTATGGCTCATATTTCCTGATACAAATCTTAGGATAGAAGGAGGAAGAATTTTTACTAAGTGTGCCAGTTGAGAATCACATGGTTATCTCTCATACCTTTGTAAAAATTAGTTTCAGTACTCTTTTCTGAAAATAAATTTTCACAACAACAGATGCTTCAAATACTTGATATCTGGAGGAAAAACACTTCCTGATATGAGATTAATGGTCACCAATTCCATTTTCCCTGACTGCTCTAGTGAGGTGCTGCCAACCATTCTCACCTATACCTGTAGATTATATAGTGTCAGAGTCAGGGGTGGACTTGTTTTACTAGATTTTCTTGAGATCATCCAAGGAAATGTGAAGGAGGCTCATTTCTGAGTCACATTTATAGGGAAACCATGAAGCCACAGAAAAGTTAAGCACTCTTTTTCTAGAAGGAGGGAAAAAGCCCTGTTTACTTTCTTATAAATATACGTTTGAGGATAACTCCAATTATTCCCTTAGGGGAAATTCTTTGAAATGGATTTACTAGGATACAAGGTATAGATATTTTAAGATTCTCCATCCCCTAATAAAAAATAGTTTTATTGTCCTGATTATAGAAAAGATACTGAAATAAGGTCAATGTTACATATTTACAGGCAGTTCAGAAAGACTGAAGAAGAAATTAAAATTATCCCAACCGGCAACCCAAAGAAAATCATGGCTCAACATGTTCATGTTTTATATCTTGTCAGGTTTTTCTCTTATGCATACAAATATTTTATTTTCAAAAACTGAATAATCCTGTTTGTAAACTGATATTTTAAGTCAATGTTATATTGTGAATCTCTTTCCATGCCTATAAATGTGGGTTTTGGAAAAGTGCATTGTAGTTTGTAGGTGCCCTACACAATGTGCTTAGTGTCAACAGAACATCTGATATTAGCAACAAATACTTGTAATCCTACTTGCCATGCTTGTAACTCCTCCTGGGCAGTTGACTCCTACCCTTGCAGAAAGGGCAGATATTAGGCATCCATGTTTTATACCATTTATTCTCTCTTCAGTCTTTGCCAGTTGAGTAAGAGATTCATAGAGGCCCCAGAGAATCCACAGGCTGGCCAGGGGACCTAAAGGTGTGGTCTCATCTCATAAGCAAAGGATGAGCTAGCTAATGAGATTCCATTTCTTAAGACTTTAATTTCAAAATATGTAGAAGAAGAAAAAGCACAGCAGGAGAAGAATTGAAAAGTCATCTTATACTGCAAGAATGGAGAGGTCATAAAGGACCAAGCTTAGGGCACAAAGAAGCAGAAACTGTAAGATAAAGATAAGGTATGGAGATGGAGGAAGTCAGTTGGAGGATTTCAGGAAGAAGCAGTCAGTGGAGGGTACCTGAGTCAGTTCACGGTGGAGCACTAGTGCAAAATTTACATCCTCAGTCTGCTGGCCCCTCCCGTGAGTCACCTCCCACTTGGACTGAGGGTGGCCCATTCTCACAGTGGCTCCTACTGTTTGATTTCTGTTTGATCTCATCTCCCTAGGATTCCAGGTATTCTTACAATTCCATCCACTAATTCATCAACTCATAGATTGAAGTTTGAATAAGTCTATATTACCTGAGGCTAAAGAATATAAATAAAACAGTTACTCTGATCATTTAGACACAACAGTTACTTAAGGGAGTGGAGTTTTGGTCTTAGGGTTATAGCTATATCTTATGTAAGTATGTGTGTGTGAGTGTAAACTTTTTGTTTAAATCTATTTCTAATTTTGTCACAATATGATTAGGAGGTTTTCTTTGTAATTGAGAACATTATACATTTCTGCATATGCTAAAGAAATGTACATTCTCGATTTGAAAGTACAATATTTTATTTTGTTCATTTACTAATTTTTTTCCATTAAAAAAACTTTTATATTGGAGAATAGTTGATTAACAATGTAGTGTTGGTTTCAGCTGTATAGCAGAGTGATTCGGTTATACATATACATATCTCTACTCTTTTTCAAATTGTTTTCCCATTTAGGTTATTTCAGAATATTGAGCAGAGTTCCCTGTGCTATATAATATGTCCTTGTTGATTATATATTTTAAATATAGAAGTGATAGGAGTGTGCAGATGTCAGTCCCAAACCCCCAATTCCTCCTACCACCTTCTCCTCTGGTAACCTTAAGTTTTGTTCTCTCTGTGAGTCTGTTTCTGTTTTGTAAATAAGTTCATTTTTTTTTTTTAGATTCTACATATAAGCGATATCATATGATACTTGTCTTTGTATGATAATCTCCTGGTCCATCCATGTTGCTGCAAATGGCATTGTTTTATTCTTTTTTTTAAATGTCTGAATAGTGCATGCATGCGTGCTAAGTCACTTCAGTTGTGTCTGACTCTTTGTGACCCTATGGACTGTATCCTGCATGTCTATGGGATTCTTCAGGCAAGAACACTGGAGTGGTTTGCTATTGTGAATATGAGTCACAATTTCTTTATCCATTCATCCGTCAATGGCCATTTAGGTTACTTCCATGTCTTGGCTATTGTAAATAGTGCTGCAATGAACATTGAGCTGCATGTATCTTTTCAAATTATGGTTTTCTCTAGATATATGCCCAGGAGTGGGATTGCTTAGATCATATGGCAGCTCTATATTTAGTTTTTGTAAGGAATCCCAACTGCCAGTACAGGAGCTGTGGGTTCCATCCCTGGAGAAGGAAATGGCAGCCTGCTCCAGTATTCTTGCCTGGGAGATCCATGGACAGGATCCCAGGATCCCAGGAGCCTGGTGGGCTGTAGACTATGGAGTTAAAAAGAGTTGGATATGAATTGATGATTAAATAACAGAAAAAATACTGTTCTCCATAGTGGCTGCACCAATTTACATTCCCACCAACAGTGTAGGAGGGCTACCTTTTCTCCATACTCTCCAGGATTTATTGTTTGTAAACTTTTTATCATTGCCATTCTGACTGGTGTGAGGTGATGACTCACTGCAGTTTTGATTTACATTTCTCTAATAATTAGGAATGTTGAGGATCTTTTCATGTACCTCTTGACCATCTGTATATCCTTTTTGGAAGAAAGTCTATTTAGGTCTTCTGCCCATTTTTTAATTTTTTTAATTATTATTATTATTTTTTATTGAGCCACATGATCTGTTTGTAAATCTTGAAGATTAATTTCTTGTCAGTTGCTTTGTTGCAAGTATTTTCTCCCATTCTCTGGGCTGTCTTTTCATTTTGTTTATGGTTTCCTTTGCTATGCAAAAGCTTCTGGGTTTAATTAGGTCCTATTGGATAAGTTTGGGTTTTGTTTCCATTATCCTAGGAGACAGGACCAAAAAAATATTGCTGCAATTTATGTCAAAGAACATCCTGCCGATATTTTTCCACTAACAATTTTATAGTATCTGGTCTTATATTTAGGTCTTTAATCCATTTTGAGTTTATTTTCTGTATGATATTAAAGAATGTTCTAATTCTTTTTTTTTCTTTAACATGTAGCTGTCTAGTTTTCCCAACACCATGTAATGAATAGACTATCTATTCTGTATTGTATGTATGTTCCTGGTTCCTTTGTTGTAGATTAACCGACCGTAGGTGCTCGAGTTTATTTCTGGGCTTTCTATCCTGTTCCATTGACCTATTGTTCTGTTTTTGTGCTGTTACCATATTGCTGTGATAAGTATAGCTTTGTAGTAGTCTAATGCGATGGAGCCTGATTCTTCCAGCTCTTTTATTCTTCAAGATTGCTTTGGTTATTTGGAATCTTTTGTGTCTCCATACACATTTTAACATTTTTTGGTTCTAGTTCTATGAAAAATGCTATTGGTAATTTGATAGTAATTGCACTGAATCTGTAGAGTGCCTTGGGTAATAGAGTCATTTTAACAATATTGATTCTTTCAATCCAAGAACATAATATATCTTTCCATCTATTTGTGTCATCTTCAATTTCTTTCATCAACATCTTATAGTTTTCTGAGTACAGGTCTTTTGCCTCCTTAGGGAGGTTTATCCCTAGGTATTTTATTCTTTTTAATGTGATGGTAACTGGGATTGTTTCTTTAATTTCTCTTTCTGATCCTTTGTTGCTAGCATATAGAATTGCAGCAGATTTCTGTGTATTTATTTTGTATCTTGCAACTTTAAAATTACAACATTTTAAAATTAACTTCCTGCCGCTGCTGCTGCTAAGTCACTTCAGTCGTGTCCGACTCTGTGTGACCGCACAGACGGCAGCCCACCAGGCTCCCCCAACCCTGGGATTCTCCAGGCAAGAACACTGGAGTGGGTTGCCAAAGTAAAATAAAGTAAAAATAAAAATTAAAAAAAAAAATAAGGCAGAGAGCAGAGAGAAAAATAAATAAAACAAAGTAAAAAAAAATACTCTGTATTTTAATTTTTGGTTTTCTAATGAGAAAGTAAAAATTAGTTTGTTAAAGTCTTCACAATTATACTGTTTCTGCCCATGTTTTCCTCTTATATTTCCAATTATCATTATATATAGCTTGATATAGTGTTTAATTCCCTTAATTGATTTGCTATTTAATGTCAGTTCCCTTGATACTTTTTGTCTGATGTTAATAATATGACCATCTTGCTTTCTTTTTGTGTGTATTTTTTGGTATGTCTTTAGTCATCCTTGTGTTTTTAAGTTTTCTTTATCACATTTTCCCCCTTACATTTCTCTTATCAAAAATATAGAGGTTTTGTTGACATTTTTTTTGGACCTATATGAATATCTCTGGAATGATCAGGATGAGTTCAGACACTGCCTGGTCATCTCCAAGAGCATTTGATTTTCTTCCTGGGCCCACAGTTTCCTTTTGTGTTGAGAGTGAGCATGTGACTGAGTTCTGGCTAACAGAATATGGTAAAGGTGAAGTGTGTGATCATTTTGCTCTTTCTGATCTGCATGGCAATGCCCAAGGCCACCTTGTAAACCACAAATGAACTGGCAAAGTCTCTATTCATCTGAGTCCCTGAATATCTGCATGGGGCAGAGCCCCTCTACCGCCAACTGGACTGTACGTAAGAGAGAAATTAACTTCTGTTATGTAAAGCCACTCAGCTGCTAATATCATGGCAGCTAGTGTGAACTAACATAAGAGATGGTAAAGACAGTGGGTTCTACCGTAACAATAAAACTAAAACACAGAGTATTGTCTTAACAGTTGAGAAAACAGTGATGAAACTGAAATTGGAAGTTAGAAGATGGAGACTCATGATTCACAATGGAAAAATATTTGGGAAAATTTTTGTTAGTGATAGTTTTTAGGGTAGATAAAGTGACTAATAACCCACAGTTCTATGGGTAGAAACTCAATAAAGAATATTAGAGCTGCATGCTAGTTGACAGTGCCTGTATTTCGTAAGGTTTTAGGAGCAAGAACTCAAGCAAGAACTGCCTGGCTCAAAAACTCAAGGGAGACTAGAGAGAGTCCAGAAATTTGAAGCTTTTCAGATAGGAAAAGTTGACTGTCTTTAGAGCCCACAGGGTGAGAAATCTATGTTGACAGAAGCAACTAAAGTCCCTTAAGACTCAGTCTCTTAAAGAAAAAAAAAATAAGACTCAATCTCAAGACAAAGAATTCATTAAGGGTGCGATATTCCCTCCTCAAATAGCCACCATTAATTTGAGGAAAAAGTGGAAAGGAGTTGAGTGAGGAACAAAGTAAATTAGATTTGAGAGTTATGTCCAGGAAAGAAATTTGGGTGTGGTTACTGACATATAGAACTTGCTGGAAGTAAGTAAATTAGACATTATTAAGGGTTAGGAGGACATTGATAGCCAAAGAATCAAACGAACCTGGATGTCATTAGAAACCTCACTGACTAGAGAGGCTGGTGGATGGAAGTGTCATCTGTGATAGCAATACAGCAGTCAAAGACTGCTTTAAAGTGGCCAGTGTGGCCAGTCCCAGTTGGAACTCTTTCCAGGCAGTTTCTACACTGTTTTATAAAGCTGCCGTACAAGAAGCCCTTCTGTCCACACATCAGAGAATCCACAGCACTGGGAGCAGCCCAGGGCTGCAGGCTCTCTCTTTGCTGTGGCTGCACTCAGCCCCAGGCCTTCTGTGGATCTCCTATAGAATGCTGTTGATCTGCATCAGGAAAGAGGTTTCAAGGGAACCAACCTCATCCATCCTACAGCTAGCTGTCTTTCACTGCCCACCCCCACCCCCAACCCCAGCCAAATGA